>JAPJBO010000337.1:0-221409 GCA_030068145.1 Diplonema papillatum
AACCAACCAAAACCCTCGCAACTCGGCCTGGCTCGCGAAAACTGGGGTTGCCCAGGTGGTTTGTGGTGTCTGGGCACCGGTGGTCACGGTAGTGCCGTGGAACCCCTCGAAAACTCTCAAAACACCCAGGACTTGGGTCCAGGTTAGGTGGATTTTGTCTGAGTCACTAGTCATTTTTACTAGTACTACGCTCAGCGACTCGCCACCTTCTGCGTCTGGCTAAAGTAGCGACCTCCAAGTTGTAGGGCGCTGTTAACGGACTTGGGCGCGCCCTTGACTGTAGACACCACATGTATCATATCTTATCGTATTCTTGGATTCTAAACTTCCTTGTGGGCGTGAACCCTACTGTAAAATATTTGAACCGGAACTTTTTGGACTTTTGGGGGTTTTGAAAAGTACTTCGACTTTTTCCCGGTCCAACATTATTCCGAACACGGTTGTGAGCGCAACGGTAGGGCACAGTTGTGCCGTGGGACCCTCTGAAATCTACGAAATAGCCCAGATTTCGGTTCGGAACAGGTGGATTTCTACTAGGACACTAGTCATTTTGACTAGTGCACTAGTCATTTTTACTAGTGCACTAGTCATTTTTACTAGTGTTTTTACTAGTGCACTAGTCATTTTTACTAGTGCACTAGTCATGCTTTTTTCACTAGTAAAATGACTAGTCAAAACACCTTTTTCACTTTTACTAGTGCACCGTGCAGTGATGGTATCAAACGTTTGCAAACGTACGTTTGACAAGATTTATCAAACGCAAACGTTTGACAAACGTGCAAACGTGACGTTTGCCAATCGATGGACCGGGTCTGTACACAGTACACGACCCTTGATAGCACTTGTCCACGTGGCTGCAGGCGGACACGACGAAAATAAGGGAACAAGACATCCTTCTGGTTCTCCTTGGGCGTGCACAGGGAGATACAGGGAGATACTAGCCTTCAGCAAGTGTTCCCTCCCACTTTCTGGGGCCCCGGGCATGAAGATCTTGCCCTTGTGGCTCGAGTGTTCACAAGCCGACCCCACACTCGGATCCCCACTGCAGGCGCAGCCACCGCCTCACTCACGTTTGATACACGTTTGACATGAATGCAAACGCAAACGTTTGTCAAACGTTCAAACGTTCAACGTTTGCCATGATCACTGCCCTAGGGGGGGGGGGGTGCAAATTCGCTTTGAGGGTCCGGGGCTCGAAAGCCGTATTGGCTCATGAGTGTGCGCGTTCGGGTTGAAACCGCTGCCAACTTTGTCCTTCTTCGCGCAGAGATTCTTGTGTTGCTAAAAACAGATAGAGAGATAGACTCGCTGCTGTGTTTGCCCTGCTTGAGTTGGTCACCGTACACCCGTCCTACACAGGTCACTGTCCTGTGACTTTTTTGACGGTACAAACAAGTGATTTCACACGAGTGATTTCACACAAAGTGATTTCACAAAAAGTGATTTCAGAAGAGGTAGTCACGAAAGAGAGCAGACGCAGACTATCGCCACGGCTCTTTGCATGTTAACCCTAACCACCAGGACCAGGGGCAGTTACGGTCGAAGACGGCAACTCGAGCGAGGAGTAAGGTTGATAACCAAAAGAGAGGCACGATGGCCATCCGCTGGTTTTTTAGTACTAACAATCTTGTGGGTTGCCCTTCAATGTGTTGTGCAGGCTAACAAGACGTAGGCAGCGTGTTTTTGGTGGTTGATCAGAATTCCTACCTGAATACACACAGGGTAAATACAAGTGGGAAAACGATCAACCGGCACGCACAAACAAAACGAAGCGCCTGTCTTTTTTACAGTTTGAGTCACACGTTGCATGTGAAACCACATCCACGTAGAGCAAGTGGGTAGTATAAAGACGGGAGAAGTCTGGCATACCAGTTAGCGATGCGAAGAAAATCGAGCTCGTGGTTGTGGTGCTGCCGGGGACCTGCGGCGGCGCCGCGGCGACCAGGGCGGGGTCCATCGGCATGTCGACGATGCAAGCGAGCCACCGACCGTCCGGCGTGACGCGGAGGTTGGTGACATGCCCGGACTCGGAGAGCTTCTCACTGGCGACGAGCTGCGAGGTCGTTGTTGTTGGTGCTGGTTTTGAGGGATGAGGAAAGGTCAGAAATACTCGAGGGGCTGCCTGGTGCTTACTTCGAAGGAGGCTAGAGGGGGAGAAATGTGAAAACGGGAAACCGTACACCGCGAGAGTAGGAGAAAGTAGAAAGGGAAACTAGAGTTTTCGTTGACCGCACTTCTTCGGCACCGTGAACGCGGGAAGCACGACGCTCTGCCGGGACGGCGACGTGTCCATCACTCCAAACTCCCTCAACTGGTCGAGGTGTCCGAGCATCCCACGGGATATCCCCCGAGATAAACCGCGCTCAGACTCCAAACACTCCAACGCACCCGGTCTCAGCGCCGCCTTGAACGCGTCCTCGGAGACGATGGTGTCGATGACGCCGTGTAGCAGCCCCCGTGTGTCCAGGGAACGGAGTGCGTCCACATCGACCCGGGAACACGAGATCCTCGCAAGGCTCCCCTCCTGCCTCTCAGAGGGAGGTCCGACTTTCCCCCCGGCGACTCGCACGCAAAGGGAGCCGCTGTACGGGAAATCGACATCGGGGGCGTCGTCAGAGTCGAAAGAAGGGGGGTCGTAGCACAGCGGAAAATCGGGAAATTTCGGGCGACGGGGCGGAGGTGGCCGGAGGATCGACGGGAAATGGGGAGATAGCAAAGGCTGTGGGACTCCGCTCAGAGCTTCCGGGACGCTGCCGCCGTCTCGGCTGCCAAGGCAATCTTCCCCGCGGGGAGGTACCTCACCAGAGCCTCGATCGAGCTGTGCCGCGTGACCCTCCGTATCTCCTCCAAGCTGAGGCCCGCGTCGAGCAGTGACGCAGCCGCCCCCCGCCGCAGAGAGTGGCCCGTCAGACCCTTTCGGACACGCTTCAGCGCAGCCGACATGCGCCTGTACGACGTCGCCAGCAGCCGATCCTGGGGCGCCTTGCGCCTCAGTTTCTTCTCGAGGATGCTGTCGAGGTGTTCCGGAAGAACTATCCCCGTCGTCACCCCGAGTTTGAACGGGTCGGACTTCGTGTCCGACCAGTTGATGGCCAGGAAGTCCTTCTGCCGAGTGACATCGCCGGCCTTCAACCCCGTCACGTCGGCCACCCTGGCCGCACCCCTCCAAGCCAACGCCAGAGCCAGCATCGTATCGGTGTGCCGCTCCCGCGCGATGGCCTTCGCCACGTCCTCCTCTGTCGCCGGAAGAGCCTGCTTCTGCGGGCGCAGTGCACCCTGCCTCTTGAGCGAGCGCTCGAAATCGCGCAGGGCCTGCGAGTCCAACGGGACCCCTACCCGCTTTTCCGCCGACTTCACGTTCTGCACGTACTGCAGCGCTGTCGACATCGAGATCCCGGGTATTTCTTTCGAGCCGCGTAGCTTCCGGCTTACCCAGAGGATCGTTGCTTCCGCTTTCGACAGCTTTTCCCCGGTAGCTGCCTCCCACTCGCCTCTGAACTCCAACATGCGGCGGTGCGTGGACTCCACCCCGCGCCATGTCGAGGAGGCGAGAGCCCGCGACAGGTGCTTCTCCGCATCCAACCGAACCTGCCTGACCTCCCGCTTCGAGAGGGGTTTTTCGACCATGCGGGGCCGCCCCTTGGGCGGACCTCCGGACTCCTTGAGTCCCGTGGCCGGCGGGTCCGGACAGCGAAGAGCTGTGTAGGCCAAAGGCGCCCACTTCACCACTAGTGGGCTTTCGCCCCGCCCCTCTTGCTGTCGCCACCCGGTTTGCGGTGCCTGCGGGGGGGGGTGTGGCGGGTTTGCGCGTTTGAGGGGGCTGGTCGGTTGTGCGTTTGGGGGTGCTGCGGGGGTTCGTGCGTCTGGGGCGGTCGAAACCGGTGCTTTCGTGCGTGGGCGTGCGCCTTCTCTTCCGCCCGTGCCATGAAGAGGGGCACCTCGTCGTCTACCGTGAGGGCCCTCTCGAGCACCTCGGCCGACTCCCAGTCCCCCTGGACCACGCCTCTCTGCAGCACCTGCAGGCGCCCCACCGCTCGCTCCGCCAGCTTCTGGAGGACCTCCTCCGCGTCCTCTAGAGAGGAGCACCGGCCTAGCGACCTGATGATCAGCTCGAGGTCGTCGAGCCGGTTTCGGGCCTCTCGTGCTTGCGGGGCGAGCCCGCTCCCCCGCTGGGCGGCCGTGAGATCCTTGTAGTGGTCCCTCACATTTAAGGTCGCGAACTCGCGGCCGGGGTCGTCTAGGGCGTACCACTTCTCGGGGTCCAGGCTCGCCATGCCCCGGGGAAGGAAACCGAAGGGGGTTCCCGTCCTTTCGCTGGACGCTTTGTCCGTCCCCTCGCTGTCGTCGTCGCTGTCGCAAAGGGCGCGACCTTCCCGCGGATCTGCGGCCACCGCCTGCCGGTCGTTTTTCTCGTCGATCTTGTCGACGAGGCGGCTCAGGAGGGCCGTCTGCTGCTTTCCCTGTGCTTGCAGGGCCTCCATCTGCTTCTCCAGCAGATGGATTCTGACTGCGGCCTCGCCGCCGACCTCGGCGTCTTGCGACTGGCCTCGCTTGGCGGCGCCGTCGTCCACCCCGTCTGGCTGTCGGGCCGGCTCGGGAGCTTCGTCTTCCGCTGCTGCGCCCATCTCGGAGCCCCGCGGCGTGCCGAGTGGAGTGCCGCGGCCTCTTCGTCCCACCGCTTCGGCGCCTTGCACCCCCCTCGCACGGTGGGCCGCGGTCTGCCGGGCGGTCTCCTCCGGGAAACGCCCGGCCAGGAAGGCGCCGACCACCTGCTCGGAGGTGTTCGGCGAGCTGGCCCTGTGGACCCAGGCGAGACGCCACAGGGCCGTTCCCTCCGGGACGGCGTTGTCGCCGGTGAACCCCCCGGCTTCGAGGAGGGCCCTGAGCGCTTGCTCCTTCAGGCCCGTGGCGCGTTCCGCCCAATCGACGACCTGTTGAGCAGCCGGGTTCTTCCTCTCGAAGAAGAAAGCGGATGGAACGTCTACCCCCGTCACCTTCTTTACGAGGGCGACCGCATCAGTTCGTTCGAACGACATAATGTTTTTCGTTGACCGCACTACCCTGAGCCCAAATCCTGGACGTGGTTTCAGGTGGCAAATTTGGCAAATGATCATGATCAGAAGGTCCTACTTGAGCGGTTCAGTTTCCTCACACATTGCATGTGGCTAAAAACAATACAACAAAGTGGGTCTTTTTTTGTCGAACGCTTACGCCCGCCGCTAAACCCAGATTCACCTGTGTTTCGTGTGGGCTACAGCACATTTACCTCCTTTGATATTTTGCAGCTGGCAGCCTCCTCAAGTATTTCCTACAAAGCAGGTGCTTATACAAAAACCTTTTTGCGGTGGTCTCCGCTGGTCCGGGAGTTTGTGCTACCTCTGTTCTTCTACACTCGTTCTCTTCTCTATGCTCACTACTGTACGCGTACTCTTTTCTTCTTTTTCCTCACTTTGGCTGGCCAAAAAAGACCTCTGCGACTGACATCACGAACACATTCGCGTGGCCCTGGGCCCCCCTCACCGGCAACGAGCGGGAGGGGTGAAAACCTAGTTTAACGGTTCGGCAGACCCCTGGCGGTCGACCATTCGTTTTACAGTTGGTCAACTTTTCCCTCCCGCGGTGCTTGTACAAAAAAAAACAATACTCGAGGCCTTGAGCAGTACAGAAACGTTTTTCGAGCATGCGATGATTTTGGGGACCCCTGCTACGGGGCGCAGGCAAAGCGAATGATTGGAGGCATTGGGGAAATCGCATCCTCGACTATTATTAAATGGGTGTGAACTCGGGGTTATTCATTTGAGCCGGTCCGTCTCTGTCTCTGAAACTGCATCGAAGTGCCTGCCGCTGTTTATCACAGTGAATCACGGTCCCCCACGGTCTATCAGGCCCATCCCTAGTCCCTAGAGCTGCATCGAATTGCCCGGTGCTGTATTCTTCGGTCTATCACGGTCTATCAAGAGGGGATGGACCGGCTCATCATTGAACCCTGACGTAGAACCCTGGTTCTGAAGGAGGCTAGAGGGGGAGAAGCAATACAACTACAAAGTGGTCGCTTATGGTTGAACGCAAAAGCAAGTTTCCTCGTGAGGGCGGAGTGCGAAGAGACAATCGCGACGCCGGCGATGCAGATTATCGCCACAGCTTCACCGCATTCCAATCCATACTACAAGGCTCGACAACGTTCGATCGGGCAAGGCGTGGGTCGGCTCATTAGAAGAGATGTGAAAACGAGGTTTTTTTTTGCCCAGAGGTTTCTCATGTTATTCTGCAGCTGCTTCGAGCTATTATCTGTGTCCAGGTTTTTCTAGCGTTTATTGTGGTTTAGAGGTTCGGTGTTTTTGGGTCTCCGGTTGACCACTGAGGCTGTGAGGCGGGTAGTATGAGGGTAGTAGGTATGCTTATACACTTTAACTACGGCTAGCCATGTTTGTAAGTGTTGCGACCGACACCAAGAAGAAATTCGCTTTGAATTTCGTCTTGGGCCCCCCACTTTTCGTTATTTGAAGGGAGACGAGTTAGAGTGCAGGGACCATCTCTCCGAGGAGTATCCGGTCGCCCCATGAAGATACCTTCGGCCGATGCGGGTCTGCGACGTCGAAGGCGCGGACGTGCCCCGTTGCGGAGCCCACGAAGACGAGGTTGGAGCGGTCGCCCCTGCCGGCGGCGACGCAGGCCGGCTTCTTCCCGCAGTCGACCTTCGCGACGAGCATGTTCGCGTCGTACGCCCACAGCCGCAGCGTCCGGTCGTCGCCGACGGTCGCGACCAGCCCCAGCGCGTCTACCGTCACCGACGGATCCAGGTGCGCGACCCCAGTGAACGCACTGCCGGAGAAGTCCGTGATGCACCTACCGGCGTCGGGTATCTCGCGAAACGCGTCCGGCGTCAGATCGCTGCGGTCGTACCCGTGGAAAAGGACCGCCTGGATGACGCCGTCGGCGCCGCACGCGAAGAACTGGTTGTAAAGCGGCGAGAGCAAGACGTGCGCAACCTTTGTGCTGACCAGGGTTACCGTACGCTCGATGGCATGGTTCGAGTGGCTGAAGAACTTGACGACTCCATCGGACGATGTGCATACGAGGTGGTGCCGAGTCAGCAGAATGGACACGACAGGCGACGTCGAACCCCCCGGGTTCTCCCACCACGCTACGCCGCTTCCGGACGTGGTGTCGAACTGGTAGATATCGCCGCCCGCCGTGCCGCAGAGGGCGGCGCCGTTGACGGTGGCGTAGCACAGGGCGGTGACCTTGATCGGGCTCGGCGCCTTGCCCTCGGTCGCGACGAGCGCCGGCGCGCCCTGCGTCTTGTCGATCTTCCAGAAGGCGACGTGGCCGTTGCCGACGGACGCCGCCTCCTCGCGGGAGAACGGCGAGAAAAACAGCTGCTTCGGCTGCTGGGCCGCGGCGGTCGTCCGACAGAACTGAGTGAGGCTCTTCGTCGAGGCGTTCACGGTGAACAGCGTCACGGTGAAGCTCGGCAGAGACCCCGCCACGCCAAGCATGGCGCCGTCCCGTGAGAACGCGAGGGAGCAGTCCATGGTGCCGACGTTCTGCACGGTCTGGCTCTTCCGGTACCCGGGGAGCGTGAACGTGGTCAGAGTGCACGACTCCGTCTTCGACGTCACCGCGAGCAGCCCCACCTTCAACGACGCCGCCACCGCCCCCACTGGGCGGTCCGTGCCGACGTCGATATAGCTCCGCGTGCTGTCCGACACGTCGAGCACGACCAAGCTGCAGGCCTCGCAGTAGACCAGCTCGTTGCTGCTCAGCATCACCGGCTTCGACCCAGTGTACCCAAGCAGCACCTCGCATGTTATCGAAGGCGGCATCTTCGCCTCCAGCCCTTTCCTCTTCGGAAAGGAGCCGGGTGTGTCTTGTGTGTTGGCAGACCTTTTTCAGGGGGGGAAGACTTAGTTTAATGCTCAGGCAGTACTCTGCCTGCATGCATGTTTGATCCTAGCATCAAGTCTGGACACGGAGACGGGCAGCAAGCTACGGCAACATGTCATTCTCGGATGATGTCGCCACCACTAGAGGGGGCATTTAAGCCCCTGGCACCTTCTGCAACCAGTTTCTCCTTCAGAAGAGACAATAAGCCCGCGTATCTGAGCTTTCTATCCCCTAACTGTTCCTCCCCGCTGACCCTGATGCAAGAATGGTTGCGGTAACTGGTCCCAAAGCTGAGAGGGGGAAAAGCAATCAGAACGACGAAGAAGGATTGTGTGTCACTGCTTGAATTGGAAGAACCCGGACGACGCATTTTAGTTGCCGCCTATTCCGAGAAGACGGCTAGAGACCAGAACAGAGGTGAGCACCAGAGAGGGGAGATATTAGTTTAATGTTTAAGCAGCACTGTCTGCCTTTCATGCATGTTGTCAATGCTAGCACCAGTCTTGGAGGGGGGAACGTTCCTTGAATTCTTCACCCAAGCGCTCCTTGCAACCTCGTAGAGTCATTTCCAACAGCGCAAGCTGGGCGAAGATCGGGGTTGCAAAAAGACCCCGTTGGGGGAGGCGACTAGATTTGGCCAGAGGTCGCAGCGGACGCTGAAAACGATGAAGCATTGTAATGTACGTCGTACAGGCTACTGCGGGAAATTGTGCCGCATCAGTGAGCTGCTGGCATGAGCAGAGCTAGAACCGCGTGTCAGGTTGAGATGGATTATTTCCACCACACTCTCTGTGCTGTTGACGATGTCGACAGCCGCAGGGAAGCGCCTGTAGTTCATCAGATCTTGGCGACTTCACCGCACGGCGCGCATGTCGATAACGTGCGCCAGGTCGTCATCTGTCTGCTGTGTGTACTGCGTCGGCGAACGCTGCTGGCGCGAGCAGAGCTGGAACACGACCATTGCGATGTAGAGCACGACGCAACTCCCTGTGACGAAGAACAGTTTCCGCGCCGTGCCGGCGCTGTCGCTGAAGTAGACGCGGTTGTCAGAAGCAACCCGCCGGTAGACCAGAAACGGGTCGTCCACGTGGCGGACCGTCACCTTGATGACATTGAAGGAAACCGAACTCGGCCGCGCGTGGCGCGAGCAAGGCACAACTTCGTACGAGGCGATTTCGCCGTCGTCCCCAGCGCAGCCGCCCACGTACGACCACTCATCAGCCGGCGAGTCCTTCACCAGGAAGCACAGGGACCGCAACCGGTAGTGCGTCGTGCACGTCCCGCGGCCGCCGGCCAGGTCGACGGCTCCCTTTCTCGCGTACACGCAGTTCTTCCAGTTCCCGATCCTCGCTACCACCACCTTCGTCATCGCAATCCCGGCCGCCGCCTCTGCGGGGAGCCCTACGACAGGCGGCAGGGAAAACGTGGAGACAACCTCGTCTTCCCAGGGGAGAGCGTTCCGCGTGCCAGCCGGGTCCAGAGGGCCGGTGTACGTGTACTTCACGCTTTGGTATCTCGCGACGTGGTCTCCGAAGGGGGTGTTGGAAAGGTCGGCCGACACGTCTTTCTGCAGAGGGATGGCCGAAGGATCTGGATCGGTGCCGCCAGCCCCGTCCGGTGCGTAATGCAGCCCGCGGAGCGTCGGGGGCGGCCAGGTTTCGTTCAGGCGCTTCGCCGTCCAAGCGGCCGCCGCGGCGTTGTACCGGGCGACGTCGGAGTGCGAGACTTCGCTCGCGGTCTTCTGGCTCCACCCGAGGAGGCCGAACAGGACGGCGGCCACGAGGAGGGGGAGCCCCCACACGGTTTGCCCCACGCCGAAGCAGCCGGCTTCGTCGTCGTCAATGCGGGCGCGCCTTGGCTGCCGCTTCGGCGCCGCCTTCCGCATACTCGCTGGGTCGGACGGATCGCATCCGGGCTCCTTCCGCCCGACGTGCCGTTTCACCTTCGCGCTCGGCAGTGCAGCCACTGAACAGCGTTTTTATCTTCCCGTTTTTTGCGGCACCCAAGGCTGTTTTCCAGGATCCCTTATGTTTTCGATGGTGGGGGAAGATCTTAGTTTATCCTATAGACAGAACCCTGCCTCTCGTGCACGATTGATGCTAGCATCAAGTCTTATTCGAAGAAGATAAAGGTCTTTCATGTACGTGTACTGCACGCTTTGGTACCGCGACGTGGTCTCTGAAGGGGATGTTGGAAAGGTCGGACGACACGTCCTTCTGCAGGGGGATGGCCGAAGGATCTGGATCGGTGCCGCCAGCCCCGTCGGATGCGTAATGCAGCCCGCGGAGCGTCGGGGGCGGCCAGGTTTCGTTCAGACGCTTCGCCGTCCAAGCGGCCGCCGCGGCGTTGTACCGGGCGACGTCGGAGTGCGAGACTTCGCTCGCGGTCTTCTGGCTCCACCCGAGGAGGCCGAACAGGACGGCGGCCACGAGGAGGGGGAGCCCCCACACGGCTTGCCCCACGCCGAAGCAGCCGGCTTCGTCGTCGCCAATGCGGGCGCGCCTTGGCTGCCGCTTCGGCGCCGCCTTCCGCATACTCGCTGGGTCGGACGGATCGCATCCGGGCTCCTTCCGCCCGACGTGCCGTTTCACCTTCGCGCTCGGCAGTGCAGCCACTGAACTGCGTTTTTATCTTCCCGTTTTTTGCGGCACCCAAGGCTGTTTTCCAGGATCCCTTATGTTTTCGATGGTGGGGGAAGATCTTAGTTTATCCTATAGACAGAACCCTGCCTCTCGTGCACGATTGATGCTAGCATCAAGTCTTATTCGAAGAAGATAAAGGTCTTTCATGTACGTGTACTGCACGCTTTGGTACCGCGACGTGGTCTCTGAAGGGGGTGTTGGAAAGGTCGGACGACAAGTCCTTCTGCAGGGGGATGGCCGAAGGATCTGGATCGGTGCCGCCAGCCCCGTCGGATGCGTAATGCAGCCCGCGGAGCGTCGGGGGCGGCCAGGTTTCGTTCAGACGCTTCGCCGTCCAAGCGGCCGCCGCGGCGTTGTACCGGGCGACGTCGGAGTGCGAGACTTCGCTCGCGGTCTTCTGGCTCCACCCGAGGAGGCCGAACAGGACGGCGGCCACGAGGAGGGGGAGCCCCCACACGGCTTGCCCCACGCCGAAGCAGCTGGCTTCGTCGTCGCCAATGCGGGCGCGCCTTGGCTGCCGCTTCGGCGCCGCCTTCCGCATGCTCGCTGGGTCTAGCGGATCGTATCCGGGCTCCTTCCGCCCGACGTGCCGTTTCACCTTCGCGCTCGGCAGCCCAGCAGTTCAGTGTTTGGGCAATATGTGGTGTCCCTCCCCCACGAAACTAAGATTTCCCCCCTGTATGTTTGACGCGAGCATCTAGTTTTCACAGGAACGCAGAGTTTTGTTGTTACCGGCGCCCGCTTTGACGACGGCGAAAAGCCAGCTAGGTGAGAGAATCGGAGTGTACCTTTGTTGATAGTCACTGGTGGTTTCGGCCATTATTCACATACATAACTTACGGTAGGCCCTCCTCAGTATTACCGTGAAAGGCAGAGCAACGGAAGAAGGAAGCAAGGCTGATGAATCGCGCTACGAAATAGAGGGGCTTCTGATCTGATGGAGTACATCGACTGAACGGAGGCTAGAAACGAGTTGAGTCTTTATTTTTAGACTGTGTTTCTCCGTCTCTTCTTCTTCGTCGTCGGGAAATCGGCTGGAGACGCTTCACGATAATTCTGGCGGGCCGGCACGTCTTTAAGAGCACAAAGGATAAAGCCGGTGTTACGCGGGAATTGCTTGACGTGGCCGGCGGTCCTACGGGCCAGGCGCAACCGATTTCCCGAACGAAAGCACCAGGGCGTGACGTGCCTCAGGCGCTGGACCCAAGACGGGGTTGTGGCATGCTTTGGTTGATCAGAGTCCCTACCTGAGCCGGCCCACCCCCTGCTGGTAGACTGCTGAGATGCTGCTCATGGTTGAGATTAGAATGCAGAATATCTGTAGCAATGGCATTTGTCCGTAGGCGACCTATCATAGCCGATGCGATAGACTGTGCCTGCCAGTGATAGCCGATAGCCTGTGATAGACTGCTGATAGACTGCTGATAGACAGCATCAGGCAATTCGATGCAGTTCCAGGAAATAGGGGTGGGCTGGCTCACTACGGGTATAACAAGAACCGTGGCTTTTTTGCGTTAGTGCGGTACTCATTTGCTTGCAAATGACTCCCCACTAACGCAACAAGAAGAAGCTTTTTTGAGAGATCTTGTGTGTTCATACAATTCTGGACAACGAAACCATCGTGATGAGGGCTGGCGAGAAAACACGGCATAGTATTGCAGCACGACGTGCGGCATCAAAACAGTTTCAGTTTCCCCTCCCCTGCCGCGGAATACGACGCGGGGCAAGCTACTAGATAGCGACGCTTGGTCATCTGGCTACAGTAGTCAGGATTGGTCTGACTGGAGTACTTTGGGTGCAGAGCGAAGTAGCCTAGTCTGACGCCATGCAATACAGAAACTCACTCAGACTGACCAGGGTGGTTGGTCTCGACTGCCGAGTGAGGGAACCCTCAAAGCCGGTAGAATTGCATCCATGCTTTGTTTGCCGTCATTCGTCAACCAGGAGCAGGCGCACGGCGGCTGTCGCCCTCACGAGATGTGTGAAGAGTGGAGGTTGTGGGAGAGGATGCGGGCGGTGATCACCACTCGTCGCGCTGGTTTTCGGCGAGCTTCCTCTGTTTGATGAACTTTCGCTTCGTGCGGGAGATCACTTTCCCCTTCTTCAGCGGCGCCTCGTCGACGGCCATGCTTTGGCGGCCGCCGACTTCGTCGGCGTCGTCCGCATCGTCGGCCTCTCCGTTTTCTACGACATCCTCCGCAAAGTGCGCCTTGCGCTTCACTCCGGTGGCGGGTTGGTCGGCCTCGGGTTCGTCGTCGCCGCCGCCTTCTTCTCCGGCTGGCACCTGCACCTCGTGAACGACCTCGAAGTCCTCTTCGTCGTCGTCGTCCTCGTTGTCGTCGCCGCCTTCTGCGCCGGGCCCCGTGGCGCGCTTCTTCTTCTCCGCGCGCTTCTTCTCCTTTTCAGCCTTGGCCGCGTCCGTCGCTGCCTTCTTCTTCGCGACGTTGTCCGACTGCTCTTTCTTGCGCATTCTGCGTGGCGGAAAGGGTTTCTTTCAGTACTAACTCTTGCGGGTTGCCCTTCAATGTATTGTGCAGGCTAAAAAGACGTAGGCAGCGTGTTTTGGTGGTTGATCAGAATTCCTTACCTGAAAATGACACAGGGTAAATACAAGTGGAAAAACGATCAACCGGCACGCACAAACAAAACGAAGCGCCTGTTTTTTTTTCTTTTTGCGACAAGTAACTCAGGGGACTTTCGCGCTTTGTCTGACCGAGAAACACTCGAGGGACTGCCTCGTGCTCATTTCGAAGGAGGCTAGAGGGGGAGAAAACAATACAACTACAAAGCGGCTTCTTTTCGTTGAACGCTTACGCCCGCCACTAAACCCAGATTTACCTGTGTTTCGTGTGGGCTACAGCACATTTACCTCCTTTGATCTATCGCAACTGGCAGTCTCCTCAAGCATTTCCTACAAAGCAGGTGCTTATACAAAAAAAATATGTTGGGTTGTCCCCGGGGTTACGGGTGTAGGTTTGATTCCAACGATGCCGTCTGTGCGTACAGATTGGTGTTTGCGTGAGGTTCAGCTTGGAACATTCTATTTTCCCCTTCCGCCTCATGCAATGTGTTCTGGAACTGAACCGCCCAAGTTGGACTTTCCGACAGAAAAAGAATAGGCGCGCTTGTTTGTACGTGCCGGGGGAAGATTAGCCTGCTAGTGATTGATAGTGAGTGGATATTATCGGTAGGCAAATCTTCTCCCAAACACGCTGCCAGCGTTCTTTTTCGTGTTTACAAAGCATTGTTACTACAAAAAAAAAACGCCCCCGAAACACCGGAAGAAAAGGCTACATACTGCTTCAGACGGTCTCGCTACAAAGCACTGTTACTACAAAAAAAAAAAACGCCCCCGAAACACCGGAAGAAAAGGCTACATACTGCTTCAGACGGTCTCGCTACAAAGCACTGTTACTACAAAAAAAAACGCCCCCGAAACACCGGAAGAAAAGGCTACATACTGCTTCAGACGGTCTCGCTACAAAGCATTGTTACTACAAAAAAAAACGCCCCCGAAACACCGGAAAAAAAGGCTACATACTGCTTCAGACGGTCTCGCATCTTAATTCGCTGCGCGGTCTCCGCCGCCTCTTGGGCCGACTTCTCGTAAAGTCCGTGGAAGAGCGTCTCGCCTCCCCAGAAGCCGCTCTCCACCCTCAGCAGCGACACAGTCATGCGGGGGCCGATCTCGCACAGCTTGATGCGGGTCTGCGTTCCGCTCGTCAGATTGCGGAAGTTCTGCGGCAAGTCTACTTCCTCCCCTTCGCCGTCAGTGTCCGATAGGTAGTCGCCGCTCTGCAATATTTGAAGGGTACGCGAAACGCAAAGATGGCAAATGCACACGAAAAAGTTTGTTTGGGCACGGCATTCTCTTCACTGTCGTCGTCGATGTTGTCGTCCTCGTCCTCCTCGTTGTCCTTTCACTCACCTTGTCGGCGTCTATCTCCGCTCTCTGTGTAGGCCGCGCCTGCCTTTCCTGTTCTGTCTTTTTTCGCCTCTGTGGTCCGTCGGCCGCTGCGCGTCCGCTGCGGGAGTCTGACGAGCCCGAGCACCTACCTGAATCGGCGCACTTCCTTTTCTCCCTCTCGCGGGTTGTCACCACGGCCGGGGCCTGGATTCCTCCCCTATCCAACTTGCCTCAGCCCGCTCGTTTTCGCGGCTTCCGGTAGTAGCGGTGATTGCCCACTTGCCGAAGCCGGTGAAAGCAGGCGCAGAAAGGGGGTAGGGCTGCCTGCTTCTTTCCTGCTCATGCACGGTCCAGCCTCAGAAGCTGGGGATGGAGCTGGAACTGAAAAAGCTGGTGCCACACTTGCTTTTCGGGTGTGAATTTACACGCGTTTTGGTTGTAGCACACCCGCGTTTCGGGTGTGACTCGGAGACACCCTCTTTACCTCCAGCTTCTGAGGCTGGACCTCACCGTGTGGGTGGGGGCCCGCCCCCGGCAATCCCGACTGCCCAAACCTCGGTAGGTGCTTGTTCAAATACTCGGGCCGACCGGTGCATATTTCGACGGATGCTAGAGGGAGAAACAATACAACAGCTACGTGAAGACACGCACTCTTGGCCTCACATTTAGAGGTGTTTTTTTTTTTGGTCCCGTGTTGAAGATCAGTTTTTTTTTTAGAGTTATAGTTCGCTTAAGAATCGAGATACGTGACTCCAGAAGAGTCACATTTTCCGCGCTTTCGTCGTGGTGCTCACTTCGGCTAGCCAAAAAAGAAAAACACTCCTGCGACCGACACCACGAACACATTCGCAATGAATGCTTGTACACTGGGGAGGAGGGGTGTTGCTACCTTTGAGAACAGGTCGCCAATGTCTTCAAGTTCGCCGATACGCTTCGGGATGATCTTGCGGGACAGCTTCTTCGCTGCGGCCGAGAGTCCAGTGGACCGGGCGAGGATGCCGTAATGGCGGAACTCGATGACGTCGTGCTGCTTGTTATAGTTGACCAGCAAAACTCGGTGGCAGTGCGTGAGCTTGAACGTGTCCACGGGGATGCTCGGAAACATGCCCTGGAATGTGGTCATCACCAACTGGAGCTCCTTCGACGTGTTGTTGAACTGGTTGAACACGATCAACGGAGGTTGCGCGAAGCTGTTCGAGTCGGAGACGATGTTGCTGCGCCGTTGTTCTTTCAGAATGTCGGAACGCAGCGCGAACGATTCGACGCGGAAGGTCAGCGTCGGGCCTTGCGGTGCCTTGACGATGCGAAGCGACGTTCCAGCCGGTGAGCACGAAAACGCGTGAATGGTGTGGCAGCCGTACACACGCGCGAGCTCCGCGATGTCCTTGATCTTGTCCCTGTTGACGATCTTCAGCCGGTCCGCCGTGTGCGGGAGCATCGCCTCGCGCCACTCCCGCATCAGCCCGTTCACCTTGTTCCCGACCTGCCCCCTGCAGAACACCAGCGATTTCGGCGCCTCGAGCAGCTCCTTCAAGTCCGCCGCGCTCTCCTTGTGCGTGCGCCTCTTCACCCGCCTTCCCTTTTTGTACGGCATTTTTTTCTGTTTTTTCCTGCTCCCTCCTCTCGTTCGGTCAACCTGTAGTTTTTGCTTTTGAGGATCAGGGGGTCTCGGGTGACCATTGTCTATTATGGTATCGTATTTTGGTATGGGAGAGGATTTTTACTATCGCGGATTTTTTCCCCCGCGGAAAGGGGGGCTAGAAAAGGTCTGGTTGCACTGGCGACCAGCAGCTTGTACCCGGCAGCAATCACTCGAAGAGTCCTCCTGTCCGATGCTCGGAAACAGTGATCGACGGCACCACAAATTGGCTCCAGTAGCTCGGAACCTGTTCTCAGCAGTACCAAAGCTGCGTCAAGTTGTGTCCGGTAGCTCGGAAACTGTGTCCGACAGCATATAGCTGGTCAAGCTGTGTCTGACAGCCCTACAGCTGGTCAAGCTGTGTCTGACAGCCCTATGGTTGGTCAAGCTGTGTCCGCTAGCTCAAATCTCCGGAATGCCGGCAGCGGTTAAACCTGAACGTCTAAAGGTCAAATCGCACAAACAAAGACTGGGCGCTCTGACCCTTCTCCCTTTCGGTCAACCAGGCGTCCTCTTTAACCTCCTCCAATTTCGTGAGGAACAGCGAAGAAACAAACCGTATAAAAGCATGACGTGCGGAAACGTTATTCATTGGAGAGGGGGGCGGGCGTGGGAGCACACGAGCGCTAAACGTACGCGAAGAAAAGTGAACGTTGTGCGGGAGAGGTTGCTTCGTTCATCATCACTTGACGCCGAAAGAATACCACTCGTCAATAGTCATCGGGCGGCGGGCAAAAATAAAGGAGAGCGGCTTCTGTTTCTTCGAGAGTCCCCTCCGCAGCTGCTGCGCCTGAGGGGATTGCAAGAACGTGCTCGGAATAAATATGTGCACAACACCGCACTGGTCCCGTCAGCGCCGTGGTTCGGTCCTTTAAGACACAGACACATATGGCGGACCACCATCAGCGCGGAACCTGAGTGGTCTGCAGACAGGACAGCGGTGTGAGTCTGGTTTGTCAGGCGGCTTTTCGTAGCTTGTCACAGCCAGGACCACCCGTGCTACCAGAGCCTGGGGGTCGTTGTTATTGGTGCTGGTTTTGAGGGGTTACGAGAACTTCTTCGGAAAAGGTATGAAATCTTTTTGCCCTGGTCGCTGGTCTGGTTGCTTGTGCTACCTTCATTATTTTACCAGAAGCTGGGGGTAGCTTTCCCTTACGACGTTTTGGCATTCGCTCCGCCGAAGACTTGCACCGCTGCCTTCATGACGGCAGCCGGTGGGTACCGGTCCCCCGCGATTGCGATCTTCGAGACCGCATTTTCGAGCGTGGACAGCTCCTCGTCGCTGAACGTCACCGAAACTGCTCCGAGGTTCTCCTCCAGGCGGTGCACCTTCGTAGTCCCAGGGATCGGCACCATCGTTACCTCCTTCTGCGCAAGTATCCAACCCAGTGCGACCTGTGCCGGCGTCACCTTCTTTTTGGCAGCGATGTCCTTCACGAGGTCTACCATGCCTTGGTTCGCCTTCATGTTCTCCTCCGAGAAGCGAGGCAGGATAGTACGGAAGTCAGAGCCTTCGAACTTCGTCGAAGCGGTGATCTGCCCGGTCAGGAAGCCCCGCCCGAGGGGTGAGTAAGGGACCAGTGCGATGCCGAGTTCTTTCATCGCCGGGAGCACCGACTTCTCGAGCTCCCGCCACCACAGGGAATACTCGCTCTGCACGCAGAGCACGGGTTGCACGGCGTGCGCGCGGCGGATTGTGTCCGCGTCCGATTCGCTCAGCCCGAAGTGCCGCACTTTCCCCTCCGCGATCAGCTCCTTCACGGTCCGAGCCACGTCTTCAACGGGCACCTGGGGGTCGGGCCGGTGCTGGTACAGGATGTCGATGTAGTCCATCTGCAACCGCTTCAAAGACTCCTCGACCATCGTCCTGATCCTCTCCGGACGGCTGTCCGTCCCCTGTGCCAAGTACCCGTTTTTGAACCCGAACTTGGTCGCGATCACCAACTCATCCCTCGGGACGCCCTTCAACGCTTCTCCCAGCAGTTCTTCATTCACGAACGGGCCGTACGTCTCAGCAGTGTCGAAGAAGTTCACGCCGAGCTCCACCGCCTTCCGGATCAACTTGATCGCTTCGCCTCGATCCGCAGCAGGCCCCAGCCCGTAGGACAGCCCCATGCAACCCAGGCCGATCGATGACACCATCGGCCCGTTTGTTCCCAGCTGGCGTTTTGGCACCGACATCTCCTTTTTTCTTCTCTTTTTTTGTGTTTACTCCTGTCGCGCTTACTGTCTCGGACAGCCACGACCGGCTAGTGCGGGACGGAAGTCTTCGTCTGATGTTTCGAGACTCTGAGGTCTTATGAACATGCAATGTGAATAGCCTGTATTCGAGCCAACCTGGCTTTTGTCTACACTAAAAAAGTGTATTGTTTTTGGACTAGATAATAGTGCGGAGCTAACTTTTTTTCCCCTGGCAAAATGCATGGGGGTGGCAGAGTGAGCGGGCGTCGGCCTTTTGGCCGGTAGGCCCGCGTTCGAACCCCGCCCATCACACTTTTCCGGTCGAAGATTATTTTCGTGGGTAGTTGCGTTTCGGGGTCTAATGTGCCCGATAATAGCGGAGTTTCTCAGTATCTCGCGGTATTTGGGTCACCCCGGGAAACGGAGTCGGGGGAGGGTCCGTGGGGGTCCCCCCCCGGGTACTGGCGCCGAACTTGCCATTACAGGCCAAACTTGCGCTAACACGCCGAACTCAGTATCTCCAGAACCCAAACTTTGCTTCGCCCGAACTTGCTTCATCAGAACTTAGCGTCGTCCGAACTGAGCTTCACCAGAATCGCCCGAACTTAGCATCGCCCGATTTGCTTCACCAGAACTTAGCATCGCCCTAACTTAGCTTCGCCTGAACTTTACTGTTTCCCGAACTTTAACTGCTGCCTCCAGTCTCGTTCGCCGGTCTTTAGCCGAGCGCACGTACTTAAACAGAACGCTGCCTATCGTGCATGATTGATTCTATCAGTCTTCCCTGTGTTGTATTCGCGATTGCCAAGCCTTCGACTACCTTGAGCAACGCACTGTCCTCCGGCCGACGCGCGATCCCAACTAGCCTGGATTAGTGCAGTCCTACCGTCGCTGCCTGCTGCCTGCACGTCAGCGTCGGCTGATAACAATTCCTTCACCTCGATCACGTATCCGCTTCGACTTGCGACAACGAGTGCCGTTTCACCACATGCCGGTTCAGTGCTGTTTTCCAAACTCGGGAAGCTCGCCCTACCTGAAGATCTGCTGTTATGAACACTACGTGGCACCTTCAGAACAACTACTTGCAGCGACGGGCCTTCCTCAAAAAACGATCCCAGTGGCTCGAGACTTTCTGTCTTATCTATCTGCAGCCCCAAAGAGTGGTTTGCAGGTGACCCCCTCTGTAAATGTATCCCTAGAAAACGCGAATGGAAGAAGCATACACACATTCAAAACGTTTTGAGATAGTGGTAGAAAGAAGGTTTGGATAGTGTCCTTTCAGGTGAGAGTCAGCTGGGGGATGCGGGGACCACGAGGTGCGTGACTTTGGATCACTTCATGCAGCGCCATCATGGTGCCCTGCCGTTGGCAAAACGTTGGCGGTTGCTTAGTGTTCATTCAGGGGAACTCCTGAGCTAGAGCCAAGTTTGCAAATCGGAAGAAGGGGGGGAAGGAGGGGATCTCAGTGTAGTGCTTGGGCAGAATCCTGCTGCGCATACATGTGTGATGTTCGCACTGCGGGGAGGGCAGTTCCAATGAGGAGGCATTGCCGGCTGCAAGAATGGGTCGGCGTGTCTTCACCCACAGCAGAGAGTAGAACACACGCGATGAGCACGGAAGTTCCCCTGTTCGTAAATAGCTACACTAGAGTGCTTCGTATACTCGGGCCGGGGTGGGACAAAGGTCTTGGCCTTCTTCATGAGTTTTGTGGCCGGAAGATAGAAATTAATACGGAGGGGGAAGAGAGAGATAGAGAGTGAGAGCGAGGGTACGAGCGGGTACAGTTGTTGCTACTTGGCACAGGTCTTTGGGTTCGCATTTCTCTTGTCACACAAGAGCGCGAAACACCGACCATGATGGCCACTGTTATTATGTTACCGTCGATCCCGAAGGACGATCAGTTTGGAATCTTGCGACCTTTTTGTTTGTTTGTATTATTTTTCTGAACGGTTTGTTCGGTGTGCACGTGTGGCTTAGCTTTCACCCCTTACAGACGGAGGGAGGGGAGGTTGTCCAGCGCGCAGAAAGCATTCCTGGGGAATCTATGGGTCAAACTCGAAAGTGTTGCGACTCCAAAATGGGAAACCTGGTGCTCCTTCGAAAGGATTCGCAACACGTCTCTTCACAGCAGCAAACATTCATCTTTTCTGACGTGTCTTTGCTCCGGATGTACAGTGTTCGAACTTCGGCTCGGGGTCTGGCTTTTTTGCCATAAATATTGTGTCCCCCGTCCGTAAAGGGTTGAAAAGCTTTTGCCGGAATTCAAAACGGAGGGGATGGCCGGAGGTTAACTTTGAACAATTTCACAGTTATCATAACCTCTAGACTCGTAAAATGGTGGTTACACGAGGAACCAGTATCGGTGAGCCCCTTCTTTAGTTTTCGTTCGTAACTTGGTTCGTGATCCACGCTACATACGGTAGGCCCTATTCAGCGTTGAGTTCTTTTGAGTACATGAACCGCATATTCAGAATGGTGCCGTAATAGATGGCGGTTCTTGGTGGCAAACATCCCTTCATGTATTATTTTGAAGATTCTTGTACTTTGCGCAAAGTAAGACGCTGTAACTACGACGTATCGAAATCCGTCTTTTTCAAGACGAATTCGCGTTCGCTCCACCGCTTCCCTCAACTGCTGCTGCGAAGGCTTCGGCGGATGGGTACTGATCGCCCGCGATTGCGATCTTCGAGACCGCATCTTCGAAAGACGCGAGTTCCTCGTCGCTGAACGTCACCGAAACTGCTCCGAGGTTCTCCTCCAGGCGGTGCACCTTCGTAGTCCCAGGGATCGGCACCATCGTTACCTCCTTCTGCGCAAGGATCCAACCCAGTGCGACCTGTGCCGGCGTCGCCTTCTTTTTGGCAGCGATGTCCTTCACGAGGTCTACCATGCCTTGGTTCGCCTTCATGTTCTCCTCCGAGAAGCGAGGCAGGATCGTGCGCATGTCCGAGCTTTCAAACTTCGTCGCAGCGGTGATCTGCCCGGTCAGGAAGCCCCGCCCGAGGGGTGAGTAAGGGACCAGTGCGATGCCGAGTTCTTTCATCGCCGGGAGCACCGACTTCTCGAGCTCCCGCCACCACAGGGAATACTCGCTCTGCACGCAGAGCACGGGTTGCACGGCGTGCGCGCGGCGGATTGTGTCCGCGTCCGATTCGCTCAGCCCGAAGTGCCGCACTTTCCCCTCCGCGATCAGCTCCTTCACGGTCCGAGCCACGTCTTCAACGGGCACCTGGGGGTCGGGCCGGTGCTGGTACAGGATGTCGATGTAGTCCATCTGCAACCGCTTCAAAGACTCCTCGACCATCGTCCTGATCCTCTCCGGACGGCTGTCCGTCCCCTGTGCCAAGTACCCGTTTTTGAACCCGAACTTGGTCGCGATCACCAGCCCATCCCTCGGGACGCCCTTCAACGCTTCTCCCAGCAGCTCCTCGTTCACGAACGGGCCGTAAATCTCGGCGGTGTCGAAGAAGTTCACGCCGAGCTCCACCGCCTTCCGGATCAACTTGATCGCGTCCCCTCGATCCGCAGCGGGGCCCAGCCCGTAGGACAGCCCCATGCAACCCAGGCCGATCGATGACACCATCGGCCCGTTTGTTCCCAGCTGACGCTTTGGCACCGACATCTTTCTTGCTGTTAGTGCGAAGGAACTACTTTTTGTGTAAGCTTGCTTGGAAAAACGACGTTCACGGGTGAGGCTAACTAGTGAGCCAGGTTGTAATGCATGCAGGGTCAAAACCTTGTGTCTTTTTAAAACGCTCCCGCGGGGCCGATGGAGCCCTAAAAAAAATTTTGGAAAAAAAAAAATTTGCCCAACTTCCTCAAAAATTACTGCAGAGTTTGTTCCAAACTTTTAAAATTCAAAAAACCCAATTTTTTTCCGGAAATTTTTTTTTTGCCATTTTCAAAAAGACACAAGGTTTTGACCCTGCATGTTACATAAACTGTGACAATCGGACGATTCTGATAACACGTGTTACGGGGGGTTGAACTCAGGTATGCATGGAACCGACGCATTCCAATGACCGAACTACGAGTGGGTCTGGTGAATGAGGGCAGAGTACTGGTTGCGAAGTTGAGCAACAACTTCCATTGCACTGCTTGGCCTGTGCTATGCATTCAACATGCTGCATTCCTGCTATCGATGAGGAATGCGGTGCTCGTGGCGTTCTAAGTGGGTCCCTTCTGGTAAGCGGGACTGGCGACCGAGTGCTGACTTAAGGTGTCCGAGTGATCGCTCATCAGATTCCACAAAGGGTGCCGTTCATCTTGACAGCAGCATCGAAGTCGGCATCTGATAATGAGTGTGTGCGACAACTCACCTGCCAAAAAAATGGATGATGCTCAAGTAGTTGACTGGTATCGCAAAGCCAGGCCTGCGTAGGTGTGCGTGGTCCACGCCGCGGAGTCGTTGCGTGGGCCTCCGTATCTATAGCCTGCGCCCTGCCGTCAGTATGTGGGGTGGACGCAACGTGGTGCTAACAGTATGGTTTATCGGAGTCATGCCTGTGGTGCCGTCCGCGTGCGGTGCCCTGCCTACAAGCTACTCCTGGAGGGTGGACGCAACGTGGTGCTAACAGTATGGTTTATCGGAGTCATGCCTGTGGTGCCGTCCGCGTGCGGTGCCCTGCCTACAAGCTACTCCTGGAGGGTGGACGCAACGTGGTGCTAACAGTATGGTTTATCGGTCATGCCTGTGGTGCCGTCCGCGTGCGGTGCCCTGCCTACAACCTACTCCTGGAGGGTGGACGCAACGTGGTGCTAACAGTATGGTTTATCGGAGTCATGCCTGTGGTGCCGTCCGCGTGCGGTGCCCTGCCTACAAGCTACTCCTGGAGGGTGGACAACGCGTGCTGAAGGTTGTCGGGCGCGGTTGTAGCCACGCGGATCGGCGGGTCAAAAAAAGAAGAGGGAGAATGGTTCTGGCAGATGCTGCATTTTGACCTCTTTACGCATCAGAAGGCAAGTCGCGGGAGCAAGAAAAATAAACCTTCGCCGTGTGCGACGGAGGCCAAGCGCCACATTGGAGTGAAAGTATGTGTTTGAGTGCCCCTTTGAGCAATTTTGACCGATTTGCAACAGCCGGCGTGCGAGCCACGTCAGGAGCCGGTGGTGCGGACGCACACACACATCAAAACGCGAGCACAGGTGACGCAACCTTCCTCAGAAAATCGACGACACATCTTCGCTCGTTGGCACACACACACACACACACACACACACACACACACACACACACACACACACACATTACAGTACCTTCATCGAGCACTTTCAAGACACAAAATTGAGCACAAGGTGCAGGAGGGAGGGTCAAGATATCAAGACCACAACACCCTTCCTTGCGTGACACAGCGCTGCAGTGAACAATTTGAGAGCCACTGACAGAGTGAACCGGCGCGTCTATCGTCTCACCTTGCTATTGTGCAACCCGTGTCGCCGCCGTTGCATTCTCCTGCTGCGCTCGTAGGGTGTCATCGACACGCCCGAACGAACGTCCCCTTTGTGTAATACTCAAAGGGCAGCTTCCTCGAGTATGGCTCGCACAACCCATATGCTGAATCCGACGGCGCAGGTTTGCTTGCAACCCGAGCGCAAAAAGATAGCCTGACGATGACTGAAAAGAAGTGCCAGGGCGGAGAAGGGGGCGACTCCACGAACGGTTCCTGAAAGGAAAACTGCAGCGGCCCATTTCTCTCGTGGCTGATTTTTTTGGCGTGCTTCCCGCGCGTTGGGGCTCGTGGCAATTTCGCTTTTCCAAAGAATGCAAGCAAACAAAATCGGCTCGTATTTGCATTTTTTGTGAAAGTTCGCTTGAAACCTCGGGGAAATTTCCGGTCATTGAATGTGAGGCTCGTTCACTGGCTTCGCATTTTTGCAAAGGCACGTGAGACGGCAACTGACTGGCTGATTGGGACTGCGGTAGTTGCTTGCATTCGATGGCTACGTTTTGATATTTTCCGAGAGGTACCAGGGAAAGCCTGCTACACGGGAGCCAAGCTTCACGTGTTCGGCGGTACTGCAGAGCCACGGGCCTACGGGTCAAGTGGCTACCGATTTCCCAAACTAAAGCATCAAGGCTTGGCGCACCTTGGGGCTTGGCGCTCGCGCTGAACACAAGCTCGTCGAGACGGTCAGCCGCAGGGCAGAGCGGACGGGGTTGTGGCACTGTGCTGCCTCCGACTCAAGCTTTGCAAGCTGTGGTTGACCGTCACGTTCCTGGACCAGGAGCGGCATTTTTCTTTTTCATAATAGAGGTACCAAACAATTCGTTTATCTCCTTAGAGGTACCAAAAAATGCCCTTAGAGGTACCAAACCTAACAAATTTGTTTTTTGCCCTGAAAATGTACTTAGCAACTTTTTAGCAAAATTTTCAAAATTTTCAATTTTACCAGGTTTTGGCCATTTTGGGCCATTTTTGCTGATTTTTCCAGATTTTGGCCATTTTGGGCCATTTTGGCCGATTTTTCCAGAATTGGCCATTTTGGGCCATTTTTGCCGATTTTTCCACATTTTGGCCAATTTGGGCCGTTTTTGCCGATTTTTCCAGATTTTGGCCATTTTGGGCCATTTTTGCCGATTTTTCCAGATTTTGGCCATTTTTGGCCAATTTTGCCACATCCAGATTTTGGCCATTTTGGGCCATTTTTTGCAGATTTTGGCCATTTTGGGCCGTTTTTGCCGATTTTTCCAGGTTTTGGCCACTTTGGCCCATTTTTGCCATTTTTCCCAATTTGCGAAACGAATGAACTGAATTTGCTTTTTGAACTGTTGCATAACTTGTCCTGTAATTGGAGTAGAATAACACGCGAACATTTCTTCGTTACCTGTTGGAATTCTCGGTCCTACCTGTCAAGGTTCAGTGTTGAGACGTGCAAAACTCATGTAGGAAAAATTGGCAAAATGGCCCAAAATGGCCAAAAACTGGAAAAATCGGCAAAAACGGCCCAAAATGGCCAACAACTGGAAAAATCGGCAAAAACGGCCCAAATTGGCCAAAATGTGGAAAAATCGGCCCAACATGGCCAAAAACTGGAAAAATCGGCAAAAATGGCCCAAAATGGCCAAATACTGGAAAAATCGGGGAAAATCGGCTAAAATGGCCCAACTTGGCCAAAATCTGGAAAAATTGGCAAAATGGCCCAAAATGGCCAAAATCTGGATATCGGCAAAATTGGCCCAAAATGGCCAAAATCTGGAAAAATCGGCAAAAATGGCCCAAAATGGCCAAAAACTGGAAAAATCGGCAAAAACGGCCCAAATTGGCCAAAATGTGGAAAAATCGGCCCAACATGGCCATAAACTGGAAAAATCGGCAAAAATGGTCCAAAATGGCCAAAATCTGGAAAAATCGGGAAGAATCGGGTAAAATGGCCCAAAATGGCCAAAATCTGGAAAATGTTGAATTTTGACCCAAAAAAAAACACAAAGTGCATTTCCAGCCAAAAAGTCTGGTAACAATTTCAAGCCAAATTTTGGTACCTCTAAGGAAATTTCCAAAATTGTTTTTAGGCCAAATTGGCTGAGAAATGTACTTAGAGAATTTCGATTTTGGTACCTCTAAGGAAATAAAAAAATTGTTTGGTACCTCTAAGGAAATAAACAAATTGTTTGGTACCTCTAAGGAAATAAACGAATTGTGTTAGTCCGCTGAGGACTTTTTCTCTTTTCTTTTTCTTCTTCTTTCTTCCGAGAGGCTGCGACTGGCGACAGGGTCGGAGTCTCTGACCTCATGGGAAGTCGGGGGGAAACTGATGTCACCTCAACTGTTTGTTGCGCATGAGTGTGGAAACACATATCGAGTGGGTGCTTCAGAGAAGGTTCACTGGCACAGTGCTGACCCCAATGACGTCAATGGTGAGCCGGTCCCCCCCCTCTGCTGCTGATAGACTTACACGGTGAAGTCCAGCCTCAGAAGCTGGAGTTAGAAAGCGGGTGTCATCACCCGGTTTTCGGGCGTGGATTCACACGCGCATTGGTTGTGGCACACCTGCTCTTCGGGTGTGACTCGGGCACACCCTTGACACCAGCTTCTGAGGCTGGACCTCACCGTGTGAGATTGGCGGTAGCAGGCAATTCAATGCAGTTCCAGGGGATGGGGGTGGACTTTCTTAACGCGCGAGTGGGGGCAATCTGTTCCAACGTAAATCCGAATACTGTTGCGTTGGGGGGCCGCGGTGCTAAGAGAGGATGGCGGCAAACGCCTCGAGGAAGTAGATATTATACGGGATCATTGAGCGAGTACGGAAAGCGGCCTTTCGGTTGGGTAGCGAAAGCAGGCTAGGAGGGGGGGTGAGCCGGCGCAGTATCAGCAAGGCTGCTTCACGAGGGAAGGTGCAGGCGCGCGACGCCTCCCCTCAGTGCTGGCAGAATCTGGGTTTGGGTGGGTGGCCCCGAGTGTCAGCACTGTCCCCTCCCCCTGTTGCTGGTTGTGCACAGCGCCCAGAAAAGACAGGCGCCTCGTTTTGTTGGGTGCGTGCCGCTTGATCGGTTTCCCACTTGTATCTATCATGTGTGCGAGGTTTTTTATTACCTGATACTTTAGGCTTTTTTTTTTGAAACTATCACGTCGGCCCCGTCGTGACCCCTCCCTAGGGCTAAGTTGGATGGAAACGCCGTTTCTTTTAGTTTGTTCGAAATAAGGAAACGGAAACGGAAGCTTTCCGTTTCTTTCAAAAGAAACGCCGGAAGGCTCCTCGTGCTGAGGGGTTCTATAGGATACCACTTCGCGGGTCCTTCTGTGAATCCGTCTGGTGTCCGTTTCCGGCCAATTTGTGGCTCTCCTTTCAGACGGCAGGATAACTTTCTTCTTTTGATCTACCAGCGGGCACTTCTCTTCCTCCGTCTTCTGGCGAGCTCTCTGGCTCTTCAGGGCCCTTCCTGGGATGTTCTTCAACTGGGCTCGGCCCCTTCTTGTGTGTCGTAGCGGTCTCGTTTGCGCAGAGCAGTCGGCCATCTGACACGAGCAAATAGGTTACCACCAAGCTAATGATGCGGAATGTCGGCACATGTGGATGCTGAGGTTTTCTGATACCAGATTCCGCTCTTCTGTGCCTACCACTTCGTCTTCTGCTGCTTTCAACCCACGTTCTCATGTTTACTTGTATCGGCGGCCGTGCCGAGTGGGGCTTTTTGAATCTGTTGTCCTCCTCTGCATTGTCGGTGGGGTTCTTCCTGCCGTCGCTGTCTATGCTCCGACAAAACCGCCCGATTGGCCGAGGTGCCCGGTTGCCACCCGTCGTCGTATGCAAGGTGCACTGTGGCAAGCGATGTTTAACGCGCACCTTACTGCGTGGCCATCGCGAGGCTACGTTTTTGGGGTTACTTATTTCCTTGTGTCGAACTGCAGCCCAACTGCCCGACATTCCTCCTCCCGCCCTACTTCGGCCGGGGCTTCGTCTCGTCGTTGGTGGCCAGGACGGCAGCAGACGTGGGCTGAGGACGAGTTCTGCGATGCTACCGAAATCGGAATTGTGACTCGCCGCAGCCCAGTCGTGACTCGATGAGTCCGACGGCTTCGCTCCAGGCGCTCCAGCCGTGATGTCCGATCGAACAACCGTAAGGTGCCAGGGAATAGGCAACGCGAATTTCGGCGGTCGACCACTGGTAGACCGCCTGGCCCATGGGCGACCTCTGTTAAACGAGAGGTCGACTGCTGGTGGGCTGCTGCCTGGCTTTTTTCACGAGGTATACACCCCGCGCCGGCTCTGAGGACACATGCGGGATTGTCAGTGCGGGTTTAGGTCTGGGCTCATATTGAGGGTGCTGTGAGTGGCGTTCTTTCGGGTGCTACCCGCGGCTCCTGATTGCTTCCAGGCGTTCTTGCATGTTGTGTCCGCAATGAAGTGTCAGCTTGGAACTAACTCAGCAAGCTGCCTTAGTCAACCAGGTCCACGAGGTTGATAACGAACCCGCATACGGAGAACAGGATACCTGCGGTGGGTTAGGGGCAGCTGCACGGGAAGTGTTTGGGCTCCAAACAAAAGAGGGTTTGAACCCAAGAGTCCTGAACGCCGTTCCAGGTGGCAAGACAACATTGCAGGTTGCCAACTAAAATACTGAACGTAGCTGCTTTGACTCCGAATGGAACGGGAGGAAATGTAGAGGTAGAGGGGCAAATACAATACAACCGCAATCTGATTTGTTAGCGTTATTGGTGGATTAGAAGGTCTGTATCTTAAAGTCTCCGGTTGACCGTAGAGGCTTGGGTATGGAGGGGGTTGAGAAAAGTGAGAGGGTGCCGCTCTTGTTCTTACCGTGTGTTGTTTTCTCACTACGGAACTTGAGGTGTGACTAACTTCGCCGCAACGCCCGAACTTAGCTGTTAATCGGGGGTGTGGGTACGTACCCGAACGTTGCAGTTACCTCTAGTCTCGCTGGGCGCCGGTCTTTACCGGCGCACGTTGATGCAGATGGTTGGGAGGGGACGCGCAAAAACGACTAGCATACCGGAGATGATGAGCATCCAGGGCGCAAACGCGGGAACTGGATCGGGGAAGATGACGGGGTCTTTGGACAGTTTTAGGAGGAGGAGCCCCGGGAACGTGACGATGATGAACACGCCGAACAGCGCGCCGTTGAACGAGAGGATGACGCCGATGTTGTTGGTCGCGATTGCGAGCCCGACGGCGCAGGCGACGATGGCGAGGGACTGCAGAGCCAGCTCGATGGACGAGAGCAGCTCGTGGTCGCGGTTGAGGAACAGGTTGATCGACCGGCGGCAGGCGATCGCGATCAGCGGGAAGACGAACCCGAAGTGCGCGAACATGCCGAGCCGTCCAATGTTGACCAGGGTGTCGTCGCTCCTAAACTGCTCGTCGCTGCCGCTCCCGCTCTCTGACCCGTCGAACTCCAAAATGTACGACGGCACGCTCTCCCCGAAGTGGAGGTAACCGGCGAACGCGATCACGAAGTACGACACAAAAATGATCCCCAGCGACGTCGCGATGATGCGCGTCATTTTCCCCGGCGTCCGCGCCCGCAGGTCCTCGTAGAAAACGGGGATGTTGTAGTGGCAGCCGAACGAGACGGAGAACAGCGGGATCGCTTTGAAGATCTGCGGGCCGAAGCGGACTGCCTTCGCGGATCCCTCCAGGCGGTCGTGGCCTCCCTCGGGGTCGAACAACCGGATCACGACGACGACGATGACGTACACGATGGTGATGAACGCCAGGGCAGACGTAAACTTCAGCTCGGACAGGTTCCGGACGGAGCTTGTGATCGCGAAGAGGACCCCGCCGAGCGCCGTCCACGTGATCCGGCTCGTCCAGATCCCCGACAGCTTCACCCAGTCTTTCGCCAGCGGCGCGAGCGAGCTCCCCACGACGGACGCGTACGCGATGCAGCAGCCGAACGTGTACCACACAATAAACGCTTCGACGACCTTGCCCATCCTGGGGCCATACGCTCGGATCATCATCGCTTTGTACGAAAACGAGTCTGGTTCGTTGTTTTTGTGTAGTCGGTCGCTGCACGTCATCAGAATCCACATGCTGAATCCTGACAGCAATCCGACGTACAACAGCGCGATGGACCCGATGACATACCCCGTGTTCGCAAAAGCGTACGGCAGGGACAACACGCCGCCTCCGACGACGTTCGAAAGGATGTTGAAGACGGTGCCCGCGAATGTGCCGTGGTGCGGGTCCTGCTCCTCTTCTCCTTCAACCTCCGCCGGGAGCGGCGCGCCGTAGTCCTTGGGGCCGTTCTGGATGTCCGTCAGCAGCCCGCGGGACTCGAGGGGGTCGGCCACCTCCTCCTCGTCGCGGATGTTGCGATTCATTGTGTCTACCCGCTCCTCTCCTCCCGCCTCTCTTTTTTAGCGTTTATTGTGGTTTAGAGGTTCGGTGTTTTAGGGTCTCCGGTTGACCACTGAGGCTGTGCGGCGGGTAGTATGAGGGTAGTAGGTATGCTTATACACTTTAACTACGGCTAGCCATGTTTGTAAGTGTTGCGACCGACACCAAGAAGAAATTCGCTTTGAATTTAGTCTTGGGCCCCCCACGCGCATGCATGTTGAGCAGGGGTTTTTTAGAGTTAAACTTCGCGGGATTTCACGGTCTCCGGGTGGCCTTTGGTAAATCGGTTCTCTCAGAGCAGGGTTGTTTATTTGGTGTACACTGTTGTGCGGTCGACGTGACAAACTTCTTCCCCTTGAGACAATCCCAGTTTACTCCCTTTTGCAGACACACACACAGCAGCTTGCTTGAGCGCCAAAGGGCGCGTCAAGTGGAATCATATCCTGTCCTGAGAAAGCGATGCCTCCTTCCCAATACTAAAAGCGAGTTGGAAAAAGGGGTGGTCACACCGACACAGATAGGCTGATCACCCAGCGCTCACGTACTTGTGTGTTGGGCCTTCCGTTTCGTAGTGAGCAAACCTAACCTGCACCGTCTCACGTACGCTCGCAGTTTTAGCCAAAGCAGTCTGCAGAGAAACAATGGGAATCCTCGTGTTGCTTTGCGGAATACTCTTCCGCCTCCGACCATCAACGGGGGTTGACGTGCTGCCTGCTGTCTTTTCTTTTCTTTCATTTGTCAACAGGTACCAGGGAAAGCCTGCTACACGGGAGCCAAGCTTCACGTGTTCGGCGGTACTGCAGAGCCACGGGCCTACGGGTCAAGTGGCTACCGATTTCCCAAACTAAAGCATCAAGGCTAGGCGCACCTTGGGGCTTGGCGCTCGCGCTGAACACAAGCTCGTCGAGACGGTCAGCCGCAGGGCAGAGCGGACGGGGTTGTGGCTCTGTGCTGCCTCCGACTCAAGCTTTGCAAGCTGTGGTTGACCGTCACGTTCCTGGACCAGGAGCGGCCTTTTTCTTTTTTTTTTTTTTTTTTCTTCTTTTCTTTCGTTTGTCAACAGCGTCGGCGCGGAGTTCGCTCATTTCGCTGTATCTGTTTTTTCCTTCCTTTTCTTGATTGTCAAGCACGGAAGCGGACTTCAGGATACTTCGCTCTCGCTCAGGAAGAGCTGGCGGAACTCGAGGTGGATAAAGACCGTTTGCAGGAAGGACGAAGGAGGTGCCGTAGCGACATCACGTTCTGCTTGCGCATAATGAGCCGGTCCATCCCCTCTTGTTGATAGACCGTGATAGACCGAAGAATACAGCACCGGGCAATTCGATGCAGCTCTAGGGAGTTAGGATGATAGACCGCGGTGGACCGCGATTCACTGTGATAAACAGCGGCAGGCACTCGATGCAGTTTCAAGAGATAGGGACGGACCGGGTCACATAAGAAGACGGAAACACGGGGAGGTGGAACAACGCCCCTCTCGCATCCCTATCAGCGAGTGGTAAGACGACGACGCGATTGAGTTCCGCCTAACTGAAGCCGGGAAGCCCAACTAAAAGCGCTGAGGGCCATCCCTGCCGACTCATACACGAGGGAGTCCAGCCTCACGAGCTGGAACTACTACACGGAGGTAAACCAGCGGGACACCCGCCTTTCGGGTGTACAGATCCGCGTGTTTTGAGTGTCTCAGATGCACGCTATCATTCGGGTGTAGCGTCTTAAGCTGGACTGACCTGCGTGTACGGCTCGCGCCTTTTTCGGGTCCAGTCGGAATATAGTACGGAAGCAGACTTTTTTGGCGGGTGGTGTGCTACATAAGAGCGGAGACCTCCTCCTTGCACTTCTTTTCGCGCTCGACCATACAGGTACTTATGCGTGACAGTCGAGTTCGTGAGCCACGGTCTCCGGAGAATTCATCACACTATCGCAGACTATAGTCTGTGCCACTCTGCAAAGCTTTCGGACAAATTCACAAAACAGTCAGGGTGTACCCTCTGCCGCGCCAACCCAACTTCTTGGATGGTCGCGGCTGTGTCCTCTTGCGCTCGCGGGGCCCAAGTGGCAATGCAGTAAAGCAGGCCGCAAAGGGGTGCAAACCGGCAAGGGTCGCCAGAGCGGGCACCGAAAACTTCTCCAGTTCGGCCTTCACTGTTCTCGAATTCTCACGGATTTTCCGAGGGAATCTGCGAGGCTTGACGAATTTACATACAGGGTGTCTGTTCTACGGGGATAACAATTTGTTTTCTTTACTTACTGGAACCAGGAGCTGCGTGCGCCCACGCGCCATCGAGGCTCATGTCACCGACTTCGCAAATGGAGGGATCGCTGGAGCATCATCCACTTAGATATAACCGTAGAAACCGGCCACAAGGCTCAAACCCTCGGAACCACAACGCTCCTCAGTGCGTTACGCCCGCCGGTCCATTCGGACTCGTGTAGACCCGGTTGGAGACACGGGGGATGTGAATTTGGAAGCTGCGTGGCCCAATAAATCCGATGTGCCCTGAGTCTCGGAGGAGTTCGTTATCGGATAACGTCAAAGACACCCAGTACATGTAGAGCAGTACACCTACCATGTACCTAGCATGTGGTATCGGCATGTAGCATGTATCAGTACACCTACCATGTACCTAGCATGTGGTATCGGCATGTAGCATGTATCAGTACACCTACCATGTACCTAGCATGTGGTATCGGCATGTAGCATGTATCAGTACACCTACCATGTACCTAGCATGTGGTATCGGCATGTAGCATGTATCAGTACACCTACCATGTACCTAGCATGTGGTATCGGCATGTAGCATGTATCAGTACACCTACCATGTACCTAGCATGTGGTATCGGCATGTAGCATGTATCAGTACACCCACCATGGACCTGGCATGTGGTATGTGCTCCTGCTACACCAGCATGGCATGCAGCCAAGCATGTATGTGTGTCAACGGTCTTTGTGCCCTTCAGTACCCGAAGACTGGGAGAGAAGAATTTTATTTCCTCCCGCTCCCGGCGAGACCTTTGGAAGCTACGTTGCTCTTACTTCTGTACGCTGGGTGTCAAGGCAGACACGGGCTGCCCACCGGGACGGCTGGGACTGGAGAAGCAAATTCTCTGTTGCAAAAAATACTCGAGGGACTGCCTTGTGCTCATTGCGAAGGAGGCTAGAGGGGGAGAAAACAATACAACTACAAGTGGGTCTTTTTTGTTGGACGCTTACGCCCGCCACTAAACCCAGATTTCCCTGTGTTTCGTGTGGGCTACAGCACATTTACCTCCTTTGATCTATCGCAACTGGCAGTCTCCTCAAGCATTTCCTACAAAGCAGGTGCTTATACAAAAAAGAAAAACAGCCCCCTTCCTACCCCGGGGCGAAAGGGACGGAGCTTTGTACAATTTGACCTGTACGCGTTCAGGCGAAGCCGCTGTCAACGTTCCTTTTAGCTGTAACAAGTATGCTCTCGGGGGGTAGCTACTGGTTATCGCAAAACCCAAGAAAAGCGGTATTGCTTGGAAATGTTTCGCTACCCGGAAGAGGCCTCCTTCTTCTCGCCTCCGGATATTTTCGCCGGCTCCGCTACCGGACCGCCTTTGCTCTTCGAGTCCATGAACAGCAGCGGGAACATGCCCAGCAGGCAGCCGAAGCATACGCCAATGACCGTCGCCGCGAGAGACAAGAACTTCACAATGAACAGCGAGCTCTGGTGTTCGGACAGCCCCGGGGGCTCGATGCCTATTTGCTCGGCGCACTCTTCGATGGCCTTCGAGAGCCCCAACCCGGCCACGTCCGAGCACATGTTCCCGAGCCCAGCTGCGGCCATCGTGGAAAGCTGCATGAACATGCCGAGGTTCGCGTCAATCAAGTCTCCGCATACAATCATGATCAGGTTGTCGATGAATCCGAACCCGATCATCGGCAGGCCGATGGTCGTGCAAAGGCGGAGGAGCTGAGAGGTTGACGGCGGGTCAGTAGACGTGTTGGCAGCGCCGTTCGATCCGTGGAGCTGGTGAGACCGGAGGTCTGGAATCGCGTTGATCCAAGTGTGGTACTCCTTCGCCTTCTGCCGCTTGTACTCGGACGGGGTTATCACCCCGTCGTTGTTCGCGTCCATCTTCTCGAACCGCTCGCGGTGGGCGTGAGCGTACTCCTGCCTGGTCACCGAGCCGTCTCCATCCTTGTCGAGCTTCTCGAACTCCGCCTCGATCCACTGCTTGTTCGCCTTCCCGTCGTTGTAATTCTTCAAGAACCGGTGCAGCCGGAGCGACATCTCCTGGTCCTTCCCCGCCAGCTTCCGCACCTCGTCCTGCAGCTCGCCGTGCAGGCCCGCCGCGGCTGCGCCGCTCCCGCTGCTGCACCACCTGCGCCGCAGGGCGGCGGCCGCAGCCCGGCACCAGGGACGCCGCATCGCCATTTTGGCTTTGCCGGTATGGCCTCCCCCCCCCTCGGATTATTTCGGCCAGGCCTGTTTGTCGCATTGTATTTCCAGCACTTTTTCGGCTAAACAGCCATAGGCGGCGTTTTGGCGGTTGATCAGAATTCCCAACCAGAACATGAAACAGGACAGGCACGCACAAAAAAATCGAGGGCAGCTTTGCTTGAAATTCCGTGCTGTTGTTGAGTCCCCGGGAGGGACGACGAAAGAATGGGCCCCTTGGATTTTTTTTATTTGGGACAAGCCTCTCTGCGGCGCAGACATTGCGGTTCCGGAAAGAGGCTGGTCTCTCTCATTATTAGACTGTTTCTTGTGCTATGAACTTTCTAAAGCTTGGTCGGAGCCTGCGCGACCTTTCGCAGAAGGAAACTTGTGCATTGGCAGAAACGGGGAAGACAGTAATTGCCACAGAGTTGATGAAATGAAAGCGAGAATTCGGGAAAAAGCCCTAGCTCTTTAGATGCACGACTAAACGAGAGGCTAGCGCGCAAGGTTTGCCTGATCGCTATCGTACTTCCGCGGAAACTTCGCTGGGAAAACTCTGGGGACTTATAGTCTCCGAGGGGACGACAATTGAATGCGTACTTAGATGGTCTTTTTGGCTTCTGCATGTCTTGCTTCTGCGGAAAAAGGCCGCATTGGCAGAGACGGGGAACGTAGCATCTGCCACCTAGTTCATGTACAAAAAAGCGAGAACTCGGGACCTCCACTTTCTAGCGGACCAGGTAAGCTGTCGCTCTGCTAGTGGCGGCTCTCCATGATTCAGACAACTGAACTTAAGCGATAGCCATGCCTACGCCGGCCTAACCATATTTTCACCTCAGCATTCGGCGAAGTAAATCCGAGCTCACATACACTTGCAGATTAAAAACCGATTGGCAATACTCTCCTCGTGTCCACCGCTTCGTTCTTGCTGCTCCGATGATGCAAAACAAACGTGGAAAAAAAACAGAAAATGATTATCGTGGGGTCCGACGCCCCAGATCACGAACACGGACTTGAAAACAAAGGTGGGCAAGCGAGGGGTGAAAACATGGCGTTACTCGGGAATGCAACGGGGTAGTAACCTCTACTCAAATCTTGTATCTTCGAAGACTAACTTTGTGGTGTTTCAACGGTCTCTTCGGAGTAAATTTCGAACATCCGGGCCGTTTTTCCGAGGGGTCCCTGCCTAACATTTTCCAACTACCGTAGGTGGTTGTAGGTACGCACGTGCTGGGCAACAATGTTTTTTGTGGCGTGGAGACGAGCTCTTTCCACGGGAACAACCTCGAAGCTCTTATTATTCTCGCGTTCTACTGTTTTCTGTTGTCAACAACAACATTACTCCCAACGTCGTTTCGTTGCCTTTTGGTGATGGGGGGTTTGGGGGGTTTCTTAACCGTGCTATTTGAGAAAGATTAGAAGGGTCGTAATCCGAGCTGGGTAGTGTCTTGTGGGGGGGTCATTATTCGGTTCGTTTCTTTCAGCGCGAAAACCGGTGTGCCCGTCGAAGGAGCACGGACAAGGGCCCCGCCCAAAGATCGTGCGTTGAAGGAGATTTAGGTGGCAAGGGATAGCCAAATCCCTCGCGTGTGCAGGCTTTCGGATGTTGCCTCTTTTGGTGGCTCTTCATTTCTTTCTGCTCTTGGGTCTATCCTCTTTCAGAGGCGGCAGGGCGTGTAACTCAAAAGAAATACGACGACTGATTTGATGGGTCCATCTTTTCACATCAATCGGTAGCTCTGTGGCTGACTTCGACAGATCTACCCTCTCGTAAGCGAGTGCCACTACGTGGTAGCCACGTTACGGCGATCAATTGACGGTGCTGCCTTGACTCTTCTCAGGGGTGGTTTCTCCGAGGTGGATCAACGGACCATTGTTGGTACCACAGGTTTCTAACAACTAGCGGTGCCAAGAGCCGATTGCGCTCATTGCATTGGCAGTTTTGTTGTCATGTTGCTAGAGCTGACACTGCACGTCGATTGTTGGTGAAAAGCTGAAAAGGAGTTCGGGGTTCCTAGCGAGCAAGTTGTAACTCTGTGGTGGTCATTTGCAAGCGCAACACTACGGTGCAGCCTAGCTGGGTTTATTGGAACTCTATTGGCCAGTGATCTCTTGAAAGCTCGACAAACCTGCTCTATGGTGGCTAGATCGCAGGAAGAAAACGGCAGATATTTGTGACTCTTTTTCTTTTGTGTGTGCGTGTTGGAGAGGGAGGAGGACGAACTGAACGCTTCAAAAGAAATCTGCGTATCTCCTCTTTAGCCCACCAGCACGACCCCAGAAAAAGGAAGAAAAGGAAGGTTGGTTGCTGTGTGCATCGAGCGGGACACGCACTCACCTAAAAACAAACCGCAGTTTAGAAAGAGACCAAAACTTTGCAAATGTTTATGTTTGTTGAAAGAAGAAGGGGGTTCCGAGAACCGATGCGTCTCTTCGGACGAGGCAGGTCCAGTTGCAAGCAACGAGCTCCCTTGCTTTCAAGAACATGCTTTGCTTCTTCGGGATTTCGACGAAGCAAGCAAGATCCGAAAGTCACGAAGAGCAACGCCGGAAAGGACAATTTGCGCTGGCCATCAAACTGCACGTCCTTGCTATGCTTGGCCCCCCTGCCTAGAATGAGACCTGTGACAACTGTGGCGGTTGGAATGTCATTCGAAGAGAACGATGAATCGCGCGGTATTTTTCAACACGTTGGGCCGCCCGGATCCGATTCGGAAGGGACATGCCGGCGGCGAAAGCCCAGGTGTGAATCGAATCAGTCGTATAACCACGTGTCGTCTTCTGAGTCCACACTGCTAACCGCGTCGGACATGCCGGTGGCGAAGGTCTGGGTGTGAATCGAATCAGTCGTCTAACCACATGTCGTCTTCTGAGTCCACACTGCTAACCACGTCGGACATGCCGGTGGTGAAGGTCTGGGTGTGAATCGAATCAGTCGTCTAACCACATGTCGTCTTCTGAGTCCACACTGCTAACCACGTCGGACATGCCGGTGGTGAAGGTCTGGGTGTGAATCGAATCAGTCGTATAACCACATGTCGTCTTCTGAGTCCACACTGCTAACCACGTCGGACATGCCGGTGGCGAAGGTCTGGGTGTGAATCGAATCAGTCGTCTAACCACATGTCGTCTTCTGAGTCCACACTGCTAACCACGTCGGACATGCCGGTGGTGAAGGTCTGGATGTGAATCGAATCAGTCGTATAACCACATGTCGTCTTCTGAGTCCACACTGCTAACCACGTCGGACATGCCGGTGGCGAAGGTCTGGGTGTGAATCGAATCAGTCGTCTAACCACATGTCGTCTTCTGAGTCCACACTGCTAACCACGTCGGACATGCCGGTGGTGAAGGTCTGGGTGTGAATCGAATCAGTCGTCTAACCACATGTCGTCTTCTGAGTCCACACTGCTAACCACGTCGGACCAAGCAGTTCCGATGGGAAGAACAGGGGCCGGATCCGATTCGGAAGGGACGTGCCGGTTGAGGAAGTCCATCGAAGAAAACGCGGACGGAGCGGCCGCCGCGTCGGGCGGCTGGGTCTCGGCGAACCAGCCGAGGAGCCGGTACTTCGCCATGTCCTCCTCGGACCCCGTCTCCCAGTCGCCGTTGACGTGCTTGAGGGGGTCCGCGCCGCGGTTCGCCGGACCGGCGAAGCGGTCGTGCGGCCGCGCCGGGCGGTGCCGCCCGCTGTACCTCAGCACGTCGGCCTTCAGCGAGTTCCGCGGCTTCGCCTCGAAGCGGTCTTGCCGCGCAGTCGGAAACCGGGACGATCCCTCGTAGCGGTGTGCGTCTCGCCTGCCGTAGTCACGGGGCGCGTCGTACCTCCCCTGCGGCTGCCCCCGGCTTCTGTCGTGGGTTCGGTCCCTGTCCGTCTGCGGCCTCTTGGCCGCCCCTCGGTACTCCCCCCGCAGCCCGTCGGCCGACAGCCCGCGCGGCTCTTTGTAGCCCGGCTCGCCCTTCTCCCCTCCCCGCACCCGCCTCGCGTCGGCGGCGTCCTTCTTCGGCATCTCGTCCTCGTGCGCCGGCCCCCGGCTCCGGGGACCCTGCCTCGTCTCGTGCATGTCCGCGCTTCGGTACCGCAGTCGAGTCCCTTCGGGCGCCCCGCCAGCCCGGCCTCTGTCGTCGTGGCGATCTTCGCGGGTCAACTCGTTCGACATGCGCGGCGCGGGGCTTTTCCGACCCCACGCGTCTTCGGAGAGATTCCGGTGCACCGTGTACGAAGCGACCGGTCGCGTGTCTCTGAAGCCTTTCGGCGTGCGTTCGGCGGCGGGGTCGCAGGGAACGGACGCGGGCGAGAGGACGCTGCGGATGTGGTCGTAAGGCACGGGTGCCTGCCCGGGCTTCGGCGGCTGGTCGCTGGCCGACGACACCCGGTGCGAGAAGCTCGCCTCCAACGCCAGCCTCCCCGGCGACAAGACCCCGCCGCTACTCGGCTCTAGCCGTTCCCCGAGGTCGCGCTCCTTCCGCGCGCCGTCCCCGTGGCTCCCACGCCGCTCGCCCCGCCACGGCAGGCGATCGTCCGACGGCGCCGGCCGCGTCCACCGCTGCCGCGCCGCGGCCTGCTCCGCTTGCTCGCCCTGCCGCACGCTGCGCAGGTCCTTCAGGTCCAACCCGCCGCCCCCCGCACCCGCCGCCCAAGGGGTCCGGATCGACGGCGAACCGTTCGCGCGGTAACTGGTGAACCGCCGGCCGTCGTCGCCCCGCGCCGCGGACGACGCGAACGACCGGTACAGACCGCCGGTCGCTGCCTTTAAAGGCGGGTGCTCGACGGAGTCGGACAGGTCGTCCTCTGTTGCCCGCCGCTCGGCCCCGGCCCGGAAGCGCGGCTGCGACTCGGGGCGGTGCCCGTCGGCAAAAAACCGGGGCGGCGGCGCGTTGCCCCGCGCCGGGAAGCTCTCGCTTCCCGACAGCCGGCGTCGGGCGGTGCCGGCGGCGGGGGGGTGGCGGAGGAGGCTGCCGTCCTCGCGGAACCGCCACGCGGCGGGGCGCCTGTGCTCCGCGCTGGACCCCCCCGGGTCCTCGTCGTCGTGCTGGTGGGTGGTGTCTGGTGCGAAGAGCTCTCTGGCGGCGCGGGGCTGCCCCGCGTAGTGGGCGGCCTCCTCCTTCTTGCCGTTCTCGAGGTCCCCTCCTTGCGCGTCGGACGGCGGCGACGCCAGCACGCCGCCGTCGCGCCCTCCCCCCCTGCTGCTCCGCGGGCTCACGACCACGCAGTCGGACGTCCCGCCGCAGTACGGCGCGTCCCCCCGCTGCCGCGGCTTGTCTTCGCCACGGGTGGGCTGCACGCTCGGCCGCGGCGCCCCCGTGGCGGTTTCGCCCGCAGACGCGGGGGGGCGGGAGGCCGCGAGGCCGTCGGTGCGGGGGGACGACCTGCAGGGGCTGAGGGGGTCCTGGGAGGCGAACGGCGACGCCGCGAAGTCGACCGACCGGCGCCGTGGGCGGGCAGTGTCGGGCGTGGCGTCGGCGGGCTCCGTGGTGCCGCCGGTGCCGCGGGGCTGCTGCTGCTCCTTCTGCGTGGGCTGCGACTCCGGCAGCCCGGTTCGTGGCGGGGCGGGGCGTGCGTCGGCTGCGTCGGCCAGCGCACTGTCCGCGGTGTGCGCGTACGGGCCGCTGAAGCGACCAGGGCTGGGCAACGGGCGGCCTGGCGGACGGGTTGACAGTTCTTCTACAGCGTCGTGCTGCTGCTGCGTGTGCAGTGATTCCGACAGCCCCGCGTCTAACGCAATGTCCGCGGTGTGCGTGTAGGCGCCGCTGAAACGACCAGGACTGGCCAACGGCCTGCCTGGCGGACAGAACGACAGTTCTTCTGCAGTGTCGCGAGGCTGCTGCTGCTGCTGCTGCTGCTGCTGCTGCGAGTGCAGCGATTCCGACAGCCCTGCGTCCAACGCGCTCTCCGCGGCGTACGTGTAAGCACCGCTGAAACGGCCGGGACTGGCCAACGGCCTGCCTGGCGGACGGGACGACAGTTCTTCTGCAGTGTCGCGCGGCTGCTGCTGCTGCTGCGAGTGCAGCGATTCCGAGAGCCCCGCGTCCAACGCAGTGTCCGCGGCGTACGTGTACGGACCACTGAAACGGCCGGGACTGGCCAACGGCCTGCCTGGCGGACGGAACGACGGTTCTTCTGCAGTGTCGCGCGGCGGCTGCTGCTGCGAGTGCAGCGATTCCGACAGCCCCGCGTCCAACGCCCCGTCCGCGGAGTGCGCGGCCGGGCCGCCGAACCGGCCCGGGCCCGCCAGCGGGCGGCGCGGCGGGCTGCCGCGCGCCGTCGGCGACAGCGGCGGCGCCGCGTCGCCGCCAGGCCCCGGCGTCAGGTCGCCCGCCGTGCGGCGGCGGCCGTGGGTCCCGCCGTCCGACACCGGCGAGAGCGGCGGGCCGTCGGCTCCCCCGCCGACCGCGAACCGGCCAGGGCTAAGTATGTGCGCGTCAGACGCCGGCGACAGCGGGCGGGTATCCACCCCGTTGAACCGCCCTGGGCTGGTGACGGCGTGGCATCCGTCCGCGCCCTTCATCACCACATCGGACAACGGCGACCGCGGGAGGGAGTCGCTAAACTGGCCCGGACGGGGCAACGCAGCCTTCCGGCTTGCCGCCAACCCCTCACCATCCCGCGGGGGATCGTCCCACAGCCCACGCTTCGTCGAAGCAGGCTGCTTCCTGGAAGGCAGCCCCGGCGACGGGGTTCCAGGCTTGCCCTGCACCCGTTTCCCGCCGCCCGGGCTCGCCGGCTTCTGCTTCACCGGCGCACCCCCACCGCCCGGTCCACTGCCGGAGCGGTGTTGCGCGCGGGCCGTCGCCGGCTGTCCCGGGCCCCGCGGCGGCGGCGCCTTCTTCCCCGGGTGCGGAGGGGCCGCGGCGGCGGCGCGGCCGAGCGACGCGCCGCGGCGCCGGGTCGGCAGGGCGGGCGGCGGGGGGGCCCGGGATTTTGCGGGCTTCGCCGGCTTTTTGCGCGGCGGAGGGTTCGCCCGCTTGCCGCCGGGCGCCTTCTCCCCCGGGGAATCGGGCTCCTCGCCGTCGTCGCTGCCGCGAGAGTTCTCGCGGATGATGCTCTCGACCCCTGCTTGCGGGCAGTCCGACGAGTCCGCGTTGTCGTACTCCGCTGACTCCGCTCGGACCAAGTGTGGCGATCCCAACCCGCCCGCTGGCGACGCGGATAGCCGCGCTTGCGTGGGGGGCGGCGCTGGGGGCGAGTCCAAACCGCACGGCCGGGCAAGGGCGTGGGGGGCGGCGTCCCGGGGGGATGCCGGCCCGGGGAACGCGCCCTTCGGCGTGTTCGGGGCGCCGCGCGCCGACGTCGACAACATCGCGAGTGGGTTCCACCCAAGCCCGAACAAGCCGTCCGGCGAGGACCCATGCGCCTCCTCGCTTTCGCAAGGGGGGGGTGCCGCCTTCCCTTGCCCGGAAGCCTGCGACCCAGCTGTTGGGCTCGTCGCGTACAGCACTGTGTCCAGCGGACTGCCCGGAGCTCTGCCGGGTAGCTCGGCCGACGCCGAACGCGGCACCCGCGGCGGTTGGGCATCGTCGAGCACCGGCGGCCGCACGACCGTCTTCGCGAGCTTCTTCGCGGCGGGGGCCCGCGCCGGCGTCGCGGGCGGCGCGCGAGCGGTCGCCGCGAGCTTTGGCGACTTCGTGCGCCGCTGCTGCTGCTGCTGCTGCTGCTGCTGCTGCTGCTGCTTCGGCGGCGCCGCCGACTCTGCCGGCGGCGGGAAGCCCCGGGAGAACGCGGACTTCCCCGGCGGCGGGCCACGCGGCGCGCTGCTGGACCGCCCAGCGGAGCCCAGGGCGTGGCTGGCGGCGGCCGGGCACGGGTGCGCTGCGGACGGGGGGTTGCCTGGCTTGTCGCGCGGGGCGCCGGGGGGTCTCCGGTTGCGGGCGACCGCGCCGGGCGACGCGGTTTTCCCCTTGCGCAGGCCGGCTTGCAGGGCGGCGGTGTGCTCCTGCGCTTGGCGGAGCTCGCGCGAGATCAGCTTGTTCGCGCTCCGCGCTTTGTGCAGCTCGCCGACGAGCTCGTCGACTTGTACGTCGGTCCGCGCGGTGCGGAGCTTAATCGGGACGGGGATGCTGCATCGCGGGGCCGGCGCCTCTCGTCCCTGTGTCATCTACACTGCGCTGCCCCTTCCACCGTCTTGCCGCGCACACACACACACACACACACACACACACAAAACGGGAGGTCGGGGTGGCGGTGGGGGGCCGTCGTTTGTTGTTGTGGTTGGATTTTTTTGGAGGAAGAAGGGAAAGGGCGAGAAAAGGGTTGCGGGTGTGTGGGGTCTCTCCGTTCGGTCTGGTAGTTTGGTACTGCTACCTCCACGGGTGTGGGGGGGGTTAATACCGCAGTGGTCCCGTCTGCGCCGAAGTGTTGCGGTGTGCGGTCTCCGTCGGTCTGGTAGTTGGTACGACAACCTCCGGGATGTGGGGATTTGGGGGATTGCAAGAACGTGCTTGGAATGGGAAATACGTGCTCAACGCCGCACTGGTCCCGTCTGCGCCGTGTGTTTCGGTCCTTCCCGGTGTGGGGGCGGGGGGAGGGCAGTACTAGAGCGTCTCTTCCGCTGCCAGCGCTCGTTCACGAAAGAGGGCCGTCCAGGTGAGAGCGGCGCCACCTTCCCCCTCCGTAGCGATGATATGTGCGGGTGTGTTTTGCGTTTCCGACGATCCCGTACGGGACGCTGTACAGATCGGTGTCGGATCGACCTTTGTGCTTGTGGTGATCAGCTTCCGATTGCGTTGTCGACAACCAACCTTTTTCCTTGGCCGAGGAACGGTGTTGGATGCGGGCGACCAGCGTCTTCTGACAGGCCGCGACGAGGGGCGTGCGCCCACCACGCGGTGAGGAGTGCCGCTGGAGTGGGCGCGGCGCCCCCCCCCCCTCCCCACCCGCCTTCCCGCGGAGGGGTTTGTGGTGTTCTTTTTTTCTTCTGTTGCAGGAAGTCGTTGTGGTTGGTAGGTAAGGGGAGGCAAAATACTCGACGCAGCTGCTTCGACGCCGAATGGAACGGAGGAAATATAGCAATAGAGGTAGAGGGGCAAAATACAATACAAACAGAATCTGATTTGTTCTTCGCTTACACCACAAACAACACAACAAATTTGCGATGGCCTCCGTCGGTCAGGTCGTGGGTACTCCCCCACTCTTCTACACTCGTTCTCTTCGCTACGTACTCTCACTCTTCTATTGCAAGAGGGCGGGGGCTTGCAACAAAGTGCTTGGAATCGATGTGTGCTCAATCTTGGTGCTGGAATACACGAGGAATCGATTCACTGATTCTGCTGGTCCCGAGGGATGATCAAAACGAAGTTCTCGGCGCTTCTCTTTTGAGCTTCGGCTAAAGCGACATTGCGCGGGAGGATCGAGAGGATCCTCGGATCCTAGCTTGCCCTAAGGGATCCCAACCAGGCGGGACCTGGCGCCTGATTCTGTTGCACGGCTGTTTGCTGCCGGCCGCAACGGTTTGATAGGGTTGCCCGGGGTACCATCTGCAGTCCCAGGCTTCAACCTTCTTCCCCTGCGTTTCGGCTTTGAGGTGCTGTCCTTTTACATCCCATTAGTCTTGCAGCGCCGCAGCTACTTCTGTGTGTGTATGTGTTCACCGTGACTCCGCTTACCTTTACTCTCACTAACCTGCACGCGAGCTTGAACGGGCAACGAAGAAGGGCAAGACAGGCAGGTGCTTCGCACGTGTGTCACGGTGCGGAGCTGGGCTAGGGGAAGCGCGTGCGCGGGGCACGATTGGCTCGAAGGCGGCCGCAGGGCGCGTGCACTCTGCTTGCGGGGAAAGACGAAAAGTTCGCTCGTCTTCGTGTGCATCTTGCGCCAATTTTCGGGCGGCGTGTCCGGCACCGAGCGAGACCCGTACCGTCGGGCTGCCAGGATGACGCGGAACAAAGAAGAGAGGAGCAAGGCGACAGACCCGTGCACCCTACGAGTTCCGATAACAGGCGACCAAAAGAAGGCCTGCCGTGGAAAAGCCTGGGGCGGGCCGTAGCCCGGAGCTCGCGCTCTCGTGGGGCGTCACAGCAACATTTTGTTGGTGCGTATGTGAGTAAACCCTGTTTTGAATGATTTAGCACAGCACGCTGCCATCCGACACTTTTTGATACATACAAGCAAGCTTGTTACCCTAAAAAAGGGTACCCAGGATCGGACGATGCCGGAACCTTTGGCCCACGGAGCACACAGGTGTTCGGTGGTCAGCTTACAGTGATGGGGATCTAAATCGGAGTTGTCAACCTCCTCGCGGTGGTCCCCGTCCACGTGCGCAAGCAAACACGTGCACAGTGTGCTGCTCATGGTAGTTGAAGGCCTGCCAGTAATCCCCGAGGGACGATAGCACTAATGCAATCCCTTATTAAACACTGATGACGCACGCTGCCAGCCCGTTACCGAATCGACCCCCTTTTGCTTCGGAACTACACACATCCTAATTCAATGCGTTCTTAAACGCGGGTGATACCCGAGCAGAGAGTCATCCGGTCGGCTATTACTCTGCCAGCTGGGTGAGCCTGGACCTTTTTCTGTGGGCAGTTTCTTTGGGCTGCCAATCCTGCGAAAAGGAGCCGAGGTATCGATTTCCTTCCGCCGGGGCGCAACGTTGAGGCGGCACTGGCCCCCCTCCACTGGTCCTATGTAGAATCGGTACGGTATTCTCCGACGGGGTTTCTGTGTTCTCTTTTGCTTTCTGGCTCTACAAATGGAAGCGAAGTGCGCACGATACGCACCATAAACACACACACACACACACACACACACACACACACACACACACACACACACACACACACACACACACACACACACACACACACACACACACACACACACACACATACACACACACACACACACACACACACACACTAAACTCTTTCTTCGCTCCGTCTTAGGGACGCCCATCCGTGTCCGGAGATGGGCGGTATCGATGTTGGAAGTCACAAACACGCTGGTCGAGAAAAAATGGTTTCTTGGCTTTCTAAGAAGAAGAAACCCGTACAAGCCCTGCAGGAAGACACATCACAAGCAACACGACGGGGTTTCACGATGCGAAGACAGTTGGGAGTAAGGAGTACAGCCATTAGCGTCAGTTGTCAACCCACAATCAGGAAGACGGACGCGGGCCTCTTTTCTTTCGGGATTCCACGAAGCGGAGTCGTTTTCTATTTCGTTTTAGCCACTTACAATGTGCCGGGAAAATGAACCGCCGTACTCGGGTCCCCCTCAATGCAAAGCGCCGGCTTTGTAGGAGATACTCGAGTGGTCGCCAGTTACTAAGCACACAGGGGAAGCGAAATGCGCCGGCTGTAGCCCACACCAAGCACAAGTAACTCTGTGTTTAGTGCCAGGCGTAAGCGTTCGGCCAAAAAGACAGGCGCGTCGTTGTTTGCGTGTGCCGCTTGACCGTGTTCCCACTTGTACGTACCCATTGATAACACATTGATTTGCTCTCAACTACCTGTGACAGAAAAGGCAGTTGCTGTGTTTAGGTAGTGGAAGAAGGGAGTCAAGGAAGAGCAGCAAGGAGCAGAGTACTCGTCACGAGATCGACCAAGCAACGTCTCGGCCCTTCTACTATGGTGCTCTTACAACAAACGAGGGGCGGGGGTAGGTTTCGGTTTGGGCGGAGCCGCTCATGCATAGTTGAAGGTACTAAGCCTTCTTCGAGGGGGGAGGGAGAAGACCGTGTTTGGAATGGTTATGTGCTCAGCACTGCGCCGTGTCCTGTCTGCACCGTCTCGGGTTTTAAGCCACGGACACACGAGGCGGACCATCATCAGCACGGAACCTGAGTGTCCGCAGACAGGACAACGGTGTGAGCCTGGTTTGCCGGGCGGCTATGGTAGCTCCTCTTCTTGTACTCGGGGATCATTACACACACTTGTACGCACACGTACACGCTCAATCACTTTGGCTAGCCAAGAGTAACGCGTGAGACCGGCACCACAATCACCTTCGCAATGAGGGTGGCTCTGGGGCCCCCACGTGCGTACCCGGGGGACGACAGGGGAGAGGAGACTGTGGGTTAGTTCGGAGGTTTCTCGTTTATTCGGCTGTTTGGATGCGTATTAGGGGAAGAAGGGCAAGGGGTGTGCGTATGGTGTGGGTAACGTAAGCGCTTTCATCCCGACGAAGAGATTACTTGCAAAGGCATCATGACCACTGTTCATAGAGCACAGGTCTCGATGCGAGTTTATCCCAGCCTTCTGAATACCAGCAGTACGCTGGTGCCCAGCAAACTGGGAGGCGGCTCGAGGAAAAGCAGTAGCTGCTCGCGCCACGGTATTAGCCCCGCGCCGGCATGAGAGCCCATTATGGACCAGTGCCAAGGGCAGTGGGGTCAACCTTTTATGCACTACGCAGCCAATCCGGTCGTTGGCAGTTGCGTCGCCTACCCCAGTCGGCTGCTTAGCTAGCCAGCAAAGCCTTTCGTTTGAGGTCGATCTGGTGGTACTGCACGCGTCCACGTCGGAACTCCTCTTCGTATTCGAGGATCTTCGCGTCGTCGAGCGGTGTGTTGCACATGACGTATTCCAGAGTGTCCGTCTTGGACTGTATCTCGCGCAGCTCCTTGTCGAGCTTGCTCAGGATGGACGGCTTGGACAGCTGTTCGGTGATGGTTTCCACCTGCGCCTTGATCGCGACGAGGTCGTTGGCCGCGGAGTCCTGCTGGGCTTTAGCGATGGCGAGCTTGGTCGCTGCTTCGTCCTGCTGGCCGAGGGCTTCGGCGCGCCGCGCCTCGAGCCGGCCGAGCAGCGTTTTGCGCTCGGCCACGGCCGCCGCGCACGTCGCGGTGAACGGCAGCTTCCGGAAGTAGTCGTCCAGCGCGGTCGGGTTCCTGCTCACGTCGGCCATCCGTGCCAGCTGCTCGGCGGACAACGCGTCCAGCCCGAAGTCTCCGGGCACGTCTGGCACCAGAGAGCTCTGGAGGTTCGGCAAGGCAGGGAACTCACGCCCGGGCACCGCACTTGATCGTATGTCAGGTAGGTCAGGTAGGTCGGTCGCGGGGTCGTCTCCGGCCCCGTCGGCTGCTTCGAAAGTGAGGACGATGTACAGACGGTGCGTGAGCGACGACGTCAGGTCTGTGCTCTGGACGCTCGAGTTGTTCACCTTGAGCAGGACCCTGCCTATAAACCGGTCGAGCCCGCACTTCCGCGCGGGGCAAGTCGGCGAGGCGTCGACAGACTCGAGGACGTACGTCCCCTTCTGGAAGGAGCAGCCCATGGCCTCGTCGGCGGCCTTCGTCACGACGACGGGTTCCTCGCCCGGCAGATGCACGGTCGGCGGCCGGACGATCATGTCCTCCATCAAGTAAGTGACCACCGAGGCTAGGTCACGCGTCTGGCTGCTCGCCCGCACCAGCGCTTCTTCCCGGATCATGCTCTGCTCATCTACACTCGGGTGGCACACGTTGCTCTGGCCTGTTTTTAGTGGGTGTCGGGTAGTGAACGGGATGTACACATATTTGCACACTTTAACGATGGCTAGCCAAGTTTGTGACTAACAAGTTTTTTTCGCCGGGTGCGTACTATTTTTCCCTCCTCCCCATGTATCGGTCCATGGTTCCCGGGACGGTAAAAAACGCCGAAGTTACTTTACGTCCCGCCAAAAAAGTAAAGAATTTCGATTTCTCGCTAACTGCTGGTACACTCCTATGGCAAGAATCTGCACAATTAGGTCACAAAACCAAGTGGATGACGACTATGCGTCGTGCCAAGAGCTCCTTGTCCAGCTCCAGCTCCACAAGTCTTGGCGATAGGCATGAATCTTGTAAAATACTCCTGCACTGAGAGGGTTGTACTTTTTTTCCCTCCTCCCCATGTATCGGTCCATGGTTCCCGGGACGGTAAAAAACGCCGAAGTTACTTAACGTCCCGCCAGAAAAGTAAAGAATTTCGATTTCTCGCTAATTGCTGGTACACTCCTATGGCAGAAATCTGCACAATTAGGTCACAAAATCAAGTGGATGACGACTATGCGTCGTGCCAAGAGCTCCTTGTCCAGCTCCAGCTCCACAAGTCTTGGCGATAGGCATGAATCTTGTAAAATACTCCTGCACTGCATCAGAGGGTTGTACTTTTTTTCCCGGCAACAAAGCGCCATTTTCCAGTCATTCCTAAAGGCAATGGATGTCCAAAAGAGATAGAACCCACGAAATCCTGCCGACAGAGCGTCATACCAAGAGCTTCCCGTCCAGCTCTGCGTCATCAAACACGAGTCTTGGTGAAAATAAATGCGCCTGCCCTGCAGTAGCAGAGACGGGTACACAGCACTTGTAGTCATCGTGTGTGTGTGTTTAAGTTCAGGGCTTTGAGTGGATAACGTCTGAATCGAAGTATAGCCCACTTGTCGCTTTCACCAGCCGGCTTTGAGTTTCCGACACCTTGCTTTTGGGTCCTGTGACTCCTCTCCGAAGGGTGGGTGGGGCGGGTTCCTTCGGGGGACGGATAGAGTGTGGGGGGCTGTTAGCTTCTCCATCCGGCACTCGGCTCAAGACTTCTGTTTTCATCGTGCGGTGTTAGCTGCACGGGTTTTTCGGCCCCGTGCAACAGCTGAGTGTCTTCACACAGGCGGCACATCTCACCCGAGGATGTGACAAGCTCTCTCTGTGCAATGAGCTTGGCCTGACCAGCTGTTCCAAACTCCTGGTGCAAGCACCCGTCATGGTCGGCGGTCACTACCTGGGTCACAGTTTTGAGTCCTGTATCGAGACTCGCTCGCACGGGGAAGTGGCGCGAATCACTTGTCGCCAAGCATTCTGCAATGTTGACGACTGCTACCCCCGTGTGTGTGTGTGGGTGTGGCTGGATGTATGTGTGTCCAGAGACATGCACATGCCTACACTATTCATTATTTGCCTGCACACATGCATAGATTGGGTGAAATTTCTTCTTTCTTGCTTTTCGCCGCAGTCGGGAAAAAAACGTACTCCCGGAAAAAAAAATTACGTTTTACCGGGAAGAAGAGTGCGTTGGCCCTCAAAAAGACTGACGCCCTCGGGCGAAAACAGCCCGAGGAGGAAAAATGCACTTTTTCTTCCCGGTAGTCAGGGGTATTGTTCGCTTGAGATTCCGGGATTTTAAAGTCTCCGGATGACCTTCGTAAGATAAGTTGAAAGGACAGGCGCTTCGTGCGTGCCGGTTGATCGTTTTCCCACTTGTATTTACTCTGTGTCATTTTCAGGTTAGGAATTCTGATCCACCACCAAAACACGCTGCCTACGTCTGTTTAGCCTGCACAATACATTGCAGGGCGGCCGCGAGACTGCTCAAAAATACTCGACGTAGCTGCTTTGACTCCGGATGGAAGGGAGGGAATGTAGAGGTAGAGGGGCAAATACAATACAAACACAATCTGGTTTGTTCTTCGCTTACACGACCGTGTGTTGTTTTCTAACTCAGGACTTTGACCTGTTGTGTTTGTGTGTCGTGTCGTGTAGGGGTAGACCCGCACGACCTCACGTCCGTTCAACGGTATGTACGGTTCTGGGTCTGGCAGCATCGTCGGGCATTTCCTTCCGATGTCGGCGCTTATGTAAAAATAGAAAGTCGGGTGCATACCATAGAATCGCACCTTTGCCGACGACGTTGGGAAGTCGTTCGGCAGCAGGATGTCAAATGAGACTTGTCCAATACCAGAAAGCACGAAGGGGACCAGGATGCCGGTCTGTGGAGAGAAGTGGGTAACAGTGGTTAATGGCGGGTGAGGTCAAGCCTGCTTGTTGGTCGAGACTATTGAGCCCGAAGCCAGAGAGGCTGCCCTGTACGGATTTGCGTGCCCCTCCTCAGTCGCTCGGTACTGCGCGCTGTTGGGCAAAAACTTCTGCAGGGACCATGTATGACACCTCAACAACAAGCAATGGATGGTATCTAAACCTGTCAAAGATCACGATTGGTGGGCAAGTCTGGTGCAAACACCCGCGGTAACTAGCACCAATAGCGTACATTGATGCTGCTGCTGAAAGCTTGCAGTTGGATCCAGAGTTCAGGTTCATGGTCCAGTAGCTGATACGCAGAGGGCTGGGATAACTCGCATCAAGGCCTGTGAACGGTGGGGAGTTTGCAGCTGAGCCCACCCTACCAATCCTTCGGGGGAAAATCTTAGTAGGGGAGGGAGGGTCCCGCCAGAGATCGAGAGAGAGACTAGCATGGAGAATCGTTGGCGACGGAATCTTCAGGGGAATCTTTGGCCGCACCATACCAAACCCGCCTCTTTCTCTCTCCTCGTTCGTATGATTCCCTGAGATGTTCGCTTCGGCTTGAGCTCGGGATGATGACATTGGGGCCCGGGGAGGAAACCGGGGCTGATGTACAGTCTGGTGTCTTTCGACGTTTCTTGCTATCCTTCGGGTGGTCAATCCGTTCTCTTTTCTTTTTTTCCATCCATATTTCTGATGTTGATAATGAAGCCGTCGGAGAGATGATGGTGTTTTTTTGTGTTTCCGGCGATATTCGCTCAGTCAGTTGCCTGTGACGGCGTTCATTGAGTTGATTTGTACTATTTCACTTACAACAGCTTGATCACCTGCGATGGTCTGCGGTTTCCAAAGCGGATTGATGGTGGAGACCTTTTTTTGTGTTTCCGGCGATTATCGTGCAGTCAGTTGCCTGTGACGGCGTTCTTTTTGATTGCTGTTAAATAGTCGAAAAGGTTGCTTAGGCTCGCTGCTGATCTGCTGCTTGACTCTGTAGTGATGACGGAGCTGGCGGTTGATAAAGTGGTGATGGTAGGGTGTCGCGGTGATCGGGAGGTTTGACGCCGTGCGGGTGCTATGGATGTCTCGCTTGGCGTAGTGCTGATGGAATGGAGGGTTGAGAAGGTGTTGATGTTCTTCTGTTGAACTACCTGATGATGACGATCTGCTGACGGGAGGGGAAATGGGGTCGCTTCGGTGTTGAGCTTTCATCTCTCCACAGGTTGATTGACTGGGTTAGAAACGCGGGGTGCTCGATTTCGCTCGGGTTGACGTCGTTGTTGATGTTGTTGTTGCAGTTAGAGTTGAAGGCGGTGCTCGTATTGCTGTCCTGTCATACTGCTACCTCAGTCTTCGGCCATCTCCATCCTTCCGACCGCGTGCAGGGTCCAGGTTGCCCACTCTGCGCATTTGTCCGCCGGCAGCTGGCAGCGCACGCGCAGAGCAACACTCTTGACCACTGCCCGGTTTCCCTTCGCGTAGGCATCCAGGACCTCGGTCCTGGTGGGCTCCCTACCCCCGAATTGGAGCCTGAGATCCGCCTCCTGTTGGAACCACAGTAGATGCGCCGCGTCGCACGTTGTTAGGGTGTGGTGTGAGGTGGCTTTTTCTTCACAACCTCCCAAGCCACAGATATACGCTGTGCCATCCTGCAAGACGGCGCGCCTGACCAGTGCCTGCAGAAGGTCCACCGCACCGCTGATTTTGCCCAGTCGCTTCAGCGACTTCGGGTCCGTACTACTCGGTGGGGCTTGTAGTCGCTCTCGTACGCGACTGTTTCTCTGGAGTCCAATGGACCGCCGCATCCTCGTCTGTGCTTGGGTGTCAAGTCATTGTAGGCCGCTTTCAGCTTAGGGTGTCTCGGGTCGAAGAGCGTGGCTCGCCAGCACCGGCAGGACGAAACTACGATACAATTCAGCTTTACCTCTAGTCGACGATTGTTTTACCAGCCTGCAAAGCCTCGCGAAACGTTCGATCTTCTTTGCGTTGTTCGGACATCCAGTGGGATCCGATGCGTGTAAACATCCTCCGAGTAGCTTTGCCTTTGAGACTGTCTTGGGGTTTCCAACTCCGGGAATCCAGAGAGTGTCTTCAATCGAAGCGACTACTATCAGTTTTCTCTTCGCTACGTTCAGTCCCTTCTTTCTCATCCACTCAACTACTCCTTGCACATGTTCTGCCGCCTTGCTCATCCTGGTGTGTGACGTAGTGTCGTCGACATACGCCTTGCATTGCGGCACCCGGGCTGGCTTCGGCGGGTCTGACGTGTACAGGAGAAATAGGGTTACACTCAGGGGGAAACCTTGCACGCGGTAATAGGGGTGTGGTAAAGCCCTCACGTGTCGTTAACGAGAACCACTGTGAGCCTATCAGTGCATCTTTATTTTCGCGGTCAAGTCTTCGTCTCAGACGGCAGTGATGGCGCAAGCCCTGCGCAGCTCCCTGTGTTACAAGACATAACATCTTCATACTATCTTTTGGCGAGTCTTTCTTCCTGGACAACTCGTCTGCGATGGGTAAGTTCGGGCGATACGCAGAGCCACTCCGAGTAAGATCTGCATCTGGTACGCTCCGAAACTGAGGAATCCAGGTCTTCGACAGAGATGTTTCCACCCCCTTCGCAGATCTCTGTCCACCTGGTCCCTGGAAACTTTTCTCTGCACGTAGTGTACGTGAGACTTCTTCTTCGAAGACGTTTCCTGCGCGGTCGCCGAGGTTGACTAATCGAAAATAAAAGACTATTTAGTTCTCTGTCATTCGCATTCAGTACGAACTTAGAGTCTTCTTTTTTTGTATAAGCACCTGCTTTGTAGGAAATGCTTGAGGAGACTGCCAGTTGCGATAGATCAAAGGAGGTAAATGTGCTGTAGCCCACACGAAACACACAGGTAACCCTGGGTTTAGTGGCGGGCGTAAGCGTTCAACAAAAATGCCGAAGCAACTCGACAGGTCGGGCGCGGTGAGTTGGGTGAAGAGGGTGGTCGGGACTGATGTCCCGTCCCTTTTTTCCTTCACCGCGAACAACCGCCGTCTCTCGACGGTGTTGAAGGTCGCCCGCGAGGTCGAGGGCACCGCGGAAGCCGGGCTGAGGCGCCTCCTGGGCGCCTTGGGCTACAACGACGAGGAGGCCCCCCCGGAGGGCGTCGCCCAGTGGGTACTGGCGTGGCTCGCAGTCGCGTCGGCGCCTTCCGCCACCGAGGGCGAGTTCGCAGACCTGCTGCGCTCGTGTTAGAAGGCCGTTTCAAAGGCGGGGTAATTCTTGCACGAGAACCGGGGGAGAAAAGGGTGGAATAGTCAGCCAAACCTGTCTCTTTTCGGAACCAGCAAACTTGGCCAGGACGTCGGTTATCTGCTCGTCGCGGGCGCGGCTGCTGCCGAACAGCCTTTTGAACACAAATGCCATCCTTCGGCCCGCGTCTTCGTCCACCCGAGCCTTCCGCCGAGGCCGGTCAAGCTGATCACCACGAGGGCCCCCGCCCAGATTTAAGCCCTCGTTTCTCTTTGGCACTTACTTGATTAGGTTTTACTTCCCTTCTTTGGGATGTCTGCCGTGACGAACGTAGCTTCTTCGTAACACGTGCAGAGAATCAGAGATAGAGAGAGAGAGAGGGAGAACACATCAAAACAAGTCAAAGGGCGCGGACCACCACCGTCAGGCCAGGCCAGAACCGGGAGGACAGGGACGGGGATAGTCGCACCTCGGCAGTCTCAAGGCCTCTCCCACCCACCTGTACTCATGAAGCACGGATTTCACCCCCCGAACAAGGCATTAAGGCGAGGCGAACCTTCTGCAAACATGCTCCGCATGCACGCGTTGTATTGTAGTCTCTGTTGGTTTTCAGAGGTCCCAGACTGGCATGTCATTGGGGCGCGGACTCAGGAGAAGTTGAAAACGAATCGACTCGGCGCACTGAAGCCTTCTTGCAGCGAAGGTCAGTCCATTTGTTCCGCCCTACGACTAAGTGTCTCTAACGAAGCCTACTCTTCAAAGAAGTCACGGCGGGGCACGCAGCGGATATAGAAGGAGTTGAAAAGCGTTGAACAGAGCAAGACAGGAAAAGACAAAAGAAATGCACATCGGGTTAAGCGTCAAGGGGGAAGGGTTTCGCGCGGCGCGAGGGTGGGGTTGCAAGAACGTGCTTGGAATGGAGATGTGCTCAACACCGCGCTGGTCCCGCCTGCGCCGTGTTTCGGTCCTTTAAAGCCACGGACACATAAGGCGGACCATCATCAGCTCGGAACCTGGGTGTCTGCAGACAGGACAGCGGTGTGAGTCTGGTTTGTCAGGCGTCTGTTCGTAGCTCGTCGCCGAGGATGGGGGGGCAGGCGGACATGCGTGAACGTGCTTGTTGAAACGGTGTGTGCTCCGTGTTTCGGTCCTTTGAGCTACGGAAACACTGGACGGGCCGCCATCATCGCGATGGCCTTGAGTGCCAGCTGCCAGGACAGCGGCGGGTGCCTGGTTCGTCAGGCGGCTGTTCGTGGCTCAGGTCCATCCCAGCTCCGCCTCAGCGGGTCCCATGTGGTTCTGAGCAATCAATTAAAAGACTCGGGGTGCCCGCCCTAATCGAGAGGGTGGCCAAGAGGGGACTTGGAGCGGGGATTAGATTGTGCACAACGCGATAATCTCCATCACGGGCAGTGTAGAGCGTGGGTGTGTCGTGTGCCCATCGTATTGCAACACCCCGTGGCTGATCGTTCCCATGGAATCAACATGAGAGCGTATGCAGGGTGATCATTGTATGTCATAAATGCGTATTATCATCCTATCTGTACAGGCTACACATGAGAGGTCATCAGACTGGCATCTATTCGCCTCGACTTTACAGTTTCAAGTCCGTTCTCTTGACTGCTGGTTGTCAGGTGGTCTGTAAAGACGGAAGGAATCTCGCTTCGTCCATTTTCATGCACGTGCATACTTAAGTAGAAGACGGGGAAACTCTAAGAAATGCCGCGGATACTCCCGCCGGGTTTTTCCCCGATCTGGTGACGGGCAGGATGCCAGGCAGGTATTCCCATGATTATTTCACGGCGAAGGCTGCGCATACGACGGAAAACGTGTGTCGAACGCAATTCCTACGTGCGACGGGATGTTCGAATTCGCTTGTCGAATACAGCGCTAGCTGCGCACGGAAGACACTAAGAGCCGGTGACGAATGAATCTGGTTCTTTGCGGCGCGTGTCTCTAGGAACCCACCCCCCTCCCGACCCATGACTCATGTACACGGTGAAATCCTCTTCAAGATAGGTAGCTGGAAGGCTCTCAAACTCGTTTAATGCGTCAGTGTAGTGCGCGTGCAGCCTAGGACATTTAGGAGCATCACAGACCTGCTATTGGCTCGCTCTTCCGCGCGCTATAAGTCGCGCGCAGTCCCCTTAAGAAGTAGTGCGCGTCTCGGGTAAGCAGCAAGCTGCCGATGCCAAAAGACACCCCCTACAACGACACGCCCACCTATTGAAGGGTCGAGATCTCGTTCGTTAACGGAATCAACCTGACAAATCACTCCACCAGCCTCAGAAGCTGGAGTTAAAGCTGGAGCTAAAAAGCGGGTGTCACACCCGCTTTTCGGGTGCGGTTGTACACGCTTTTTGGTTGTGGCGCACCCTCTTTAACTCCAGCTTCTGAGGCTGGACCTCACCGTGTATGAGTTGTGCATTGCTATGCCATCCGATTTCGCGCCCCCCGAAGCTTCGCAGAGTTGGCCAGGATGCCTGTGGGCAGAATATAAAACCGAAGCGCAACAAGAACAAGTCGAGTAGGTCGAAAGGCGGTTAAGGTATGCATTCTACTGGTTTTCACAGCCGCGTCTGACGACTGGGAACAGACCGTGGAAAGGCCTGCGGTGCGGCGCTGAGCGCGTTGAGCGGTCATCGTATGAATTTCCTTTCTGCAAGGAGCTACGCGTCTTCGCCATCTTCATCATCGTCGTCGTCGTCATCGTCATCATCGTCGTCGTCGTCATCATCTGCGTTCCGGTGGTTTGGTAGGAAACGGGAATCCCCGCCAGGGTGGCAAAGTACATCTTTCTCTACGGGCGCGAACGACGTTCTAGACACGAATGACATGTCCATCAGAAGAGTGCATTCGTCGATAGTCTTTTGGGTTAGAACGCAAAGAAACTGTCGCGATAATCTGCATCTGCTCTCTTTCGTGATTACCTCTGAGAGCGCATCGATAGTCCAGCAGACTTGTTGCTGCTTGTGGCCCAGGCAAACCTGATCTTAGTTGCATCAGAGCTCTTGTGTCTTCGCTATAGTGAGCTCTTCAGCGTTAGAACGCCTTGCACAGGCGGGTGCGCCGGAGCACGGTGTGGTTATTAAGCGATACTCGTGGATTAGAAGGTTGCGTTGACCGCACTATCCCGGACTCAGAATGTCTAGCAATTGATCATGACTGGATGGCTCGGTTTCCTCACGCATTGCATGTGGCTGAAGCAAATACGCCTCTGACCTCCTCGTGTTGCGGGAAGGCGCGATCGGTCAGGAAGGCCATGAGATAGCACCATACCATCGTCGTCGTCATCATCGTCGTCGTCATCATCATCGTCATCATCGTCGTCGTCATCGTCATCGTCATCGTCATCGTCATCGTCATCGTCATCGTCATCGTCATCGTCATCGTCGTCGTTCCCGTCGCTGGCGCTGGAACCATCGTTCAGGGAAAGTGCGCCGTCTGACGACGACTCTTCTGCAATGCGTTTTTTACGTTGCTTAGAGAAAACAGGGCCGGCAGTCTAAAGCTGCAACGCTTGTGGCTAGAGCAGGTCCGATAAACAGCCTTGCGGAAGCATTGAGCTGGGCATGCCATGCATGGCACGGTCACCGCGCTTGCCTCAGATAAGAAGTCTTCGTGGTCTCGAAACCGAATTGAGGTTTATAATCACTGCGCATCCACCAACTACGTGTGTCTGGCACGAACTTCATCTCAGGGCACTGACTGCAAACAGGGAGAAGGGCGAACACCTTCGTACAAGAGGTTTCGTTGACTGCGCCAGAGTCCTACTTGGGCGGTTCAGTTTCCACACATGTGCATCCATTTGCGTGTGGCAATGGAAATACTCGAGATGCTCCTGAAGTATTTCCTACAAAGCAGGTGCCAAAGCAGGTGCTTATACAGAAGAAGAGAGAGAGACGAGTTAGAGTGCAGGAACCGTCTCTCCGGGGAGTATCCGGTCGCCCCCACTACTGTCCTGTACTACTACGGCGGGCGTGAGTCGTTACGTCGTGGGCGCGGAGCGAGCCGCGGCCCAGTCAAAGATGATTGTTGCACCGATGGTGGCGCAGCCGGGGGCGTTCTGACTGACGGACGAGACCGCCTGGCAGGCGTGTGTTGACACGTTGTTTCGCGGGCTCTCCTCCTTTTTGGCAATAGCCCGCCCTATGGCGGCGGCTAGCATCTTGACGGAGAATCTCAACTCCCACTGAACAAAGGATACGTCGTGCGGACAGTCAGGCACGGCATCGTTCCAGCTGTTACGGGCGCAAATTGTTTCCAGCTTGCCCATCATCCACTCGGTCTTCCGTCCAGCCGCAAAGCGTGGGCGGTGGGTACAATCCGGCATAGCCGGCACACCAAAACAGGACGCTGATGGCTCGCCGGAACGGAGGGAACAGACCCCCTGCCACCATTCCCCAGAGAAGGAGGCGGCTCCTGAGTCTGAGTCGGCGCAACAGGTCGCTGATGGCTCGCCTGAGGTACCCAATTTGCAGCCCCTTCTCGGCGAACGTTCTCCCCGGGAGCTTCGAACGCGGAAATGCCTCAAAATCAGAAGATGCTTATACAAAAATACTCGAGGGGCTGCCTTGTGCTTACTTTGAAGGAGGCTAGAGGGGGGAGAAACAATACAACTACACAATGGGTCTTTTTTGTTGAACGCTTACGCCCGCCCACTGAACCCAGATTCACCTGTGTTTCGTGTGGGCTACAGCACATTTACCTCCTTTGATCTTTTGCAGCTGGCAGCCTCCTCAAGTATTTCCTACAAAGCAGGTGCTTATACAAAAGAAGTTCCGCTTTTCCTCACGAAAGTGGTATGTTAGGTTCCCCGACTCCAACAATCGTGGTTCGCACAAACTCAAGAGGTCTAGTCAACAACGGTTCCCTGCAGGATGCGCCATCCTTTAAATTACTCAAGGGGCTGCCTTGTGCTTACTTTGAAGGAGGCTAGAGGGGGGAGAAACAATACAAATACAAAGGGGGCCTTTTCTGTTGAACGTTTACGCCCGCCCACTGAACCCAGATTCACCTGTGTTTCGTGTGGGCTACAGCACATTTACCTCCTTTGATCTTTCGCAACTGGCACATGACCTACCGACAGAGAGAGAGGCCGTAGACATGACCTTGTTTGGCCCGTGGATGGCGTACCACCAGACAGCCGTGGCGATCATTAGCTTTGATTGATGCGGTATGTTGTTCCAAAAAATACTCGACGTAGCTGCTTCGACTCCGAATGGAAGGGAGGAAATATAGAGGTTAAGGGGCAAATACAATACAAACACAACCTGGTTTGTTCTTCGCTTACGCCACCGTGTGTTGTTTTCTCACTCAGGACTTTGACCGGTTGTGTTTGTGTGATTTGTCGTTTAGGGGGTAGACCCGCATGACCTCACGTCCGTTCAACACGTGGTTCGGTAGTTGCAGCACTTGGGATCCCTTCTGTTCTTTGTCGGGTAGCATCGTCGAGCATTACCTTTCAAGCTGACGGCTTGTGTAAATAAAGGTACACACCCATGTCGTCCGAATCATCCGACTCGTTCCCGCCGTAGATGTTGCCCTCCGCTTTGACGCTCCGCGGTTTCGTCTGCGGGCGGCTGGACTCTGGGCGGGGCCGCTTCGTGCCCCTGGCCGAGTTGGCGCGGAGCTTGCGGTCCTGCTCCGCGTTGCCGTCGAGGATGCCATCCTGCGCCTGCTCGGCCTTGACGAGCCGATCGACCTCCTCGCTCTCCAGCTGCATGTCCAGCTCCCGGTCCCGCTTCGAGTCGAGCGCGTCATCCGGCACTCGCTGCCCCCGGAGCACTTCGATTTCTTCCTTCCTCAACCTCTCCCTCATCGCGTGCAGCTTGTGCTCTTGCGCTTCGACCAACGCGTCCTCCTTCTTGTTATACTTCGAAAGCTCGTGCTCAAGGTATCCGAGGTTTCTAAAGAGCTCGAGGTAGTGTTTGTACTGCTTGTGCAGATCGGTTTCCATGGAGTCGTACTCGTCCATGAAGGCGGGGCGGACGCTCATCAGGCTGTTAAGCCGCTTTTGGTTGCGGTCCAGCTGCGCTGCTTTGTTCTCGATCTTCGACTCGAGCGACGCCTCGTCGGCGGTCAGCGCCGTGCACGCGTCTTGCAGGTGCGTGACTTCTTCCTTGATGTTCTCCAGCATTTGTTTCAGCGAGCGCTCGACTTCGCTCATCTGCGTTTAGTTACGAGTTAAAGTTCGCTTGAGAATCCGGGATTTTAGAGCCTCCGAGTGACCCTCGTAGGTCTGTGTGATACCCGCCGTAAATTTTTCGTTGGGGTAGGAAGGGGATCGCAGCTGCTGATGTGCGGTCGTAGCTTGCTGTCGCATTGTCGGTGTACAGAGTGGTGCCTTTCGACGTTCTGGTTCTTCGTGACGATCAGCTCAATCCCCCCGTCAGCAGGCTCTCTCGCAAATAAACCCTGGAGGTAAAGCGAAAAAGGCTGATGTGTTCGACGATATCTTCCAGCTTTCGTTTTAGCGAGCACTCATCAACTTCGTTAGCCAACTGACCTTGAGGAAATGTGAACACATACGTCAGTAGGTCGCGCGACGACCTTGTTTCGCGTGTCTCGATTCTTGAGCTCAGACTCCAGCAGTTCGTACAGCTGTGTTGTGTTGCCGATACTTCTTCAATCGGCTCTCTAGAGCGCAAGCGAAACAACCAACTACCTCCCTTCCCTTCTATTAAGAACCGCGGGTTCTAAATCTGAGAGGTCGTCAACTATTGATGGGCCAGACTTTGCGAACAGGGACCCGGACCACTCAAACCTACATTATGCTGTACTTTGGTACAGAGGCGCACAACATCAGAGTTGAGTGTTGCAACGGATCGAAACCCCCCTGCTTCGGATGCAACGCACCCTCATATCTCCGCGTGTGTGCATTGGAAAGGGTTCCGTCCGACATGGTGCCGGTCTATCTGCGCGGTACTGACCGGCGAAAACATCGGCGCCTAGCAACTGCCTCAGGACGCAGCAAGCAAGTCGCTGCTAATCAAAAGTTCGTGATCAATGGCAACACACCTTGAACCCCTCTTGGGTAAGCTCAGCTGCTAGCTTCCTCGTGTCTTGCGGATCGCCTGGCCGTATTAGATCGTGCGACTGCAAGGAGGTGAGGAGGTGAATGTCGATGTTCGAAAATGAAAGTCAGCGTGAGATATAGGAAACTGAACTTCTCCAGAATGACTTTATTTGTGTGTCGCAGTGCCCCCTTGTATGCGGTCCAAGTAAGTTGAAGTATGGCTAAAGATAAAGTGGTGTCACCTGAGGGGGTAATCTCAGGGCCGCCCACGGAAGTAAGAAGCGCCGAACGGCATCTCATCCTCGTTCTGCGGCGCGTCTACACGCATGGACTGCTGGTTGTGCCAACTTCACGGGGGCGTCAGGGTATGGGTGGATATTTACCCATACCGGGGTCACATTTCCAGATTGTGACCTGGACGTGCAGATGGAGGATCATCCATCAGCTCTGTGGATCTACACGTCCTCTGTGTATACGCAGTATCTACACATGCCGTGTGGGATGGTATCTACTGTGCTTTGGATACGTAGTGCCAGTCTACATGTGCTCTGTAAAGCAGCATCTACATGTGCTTTGCAGATACAGACGTGCCCTCGTGGCAAAAGAAAACGGCGAAGTCGAGCGCGTAGGCACACCTCGTCGTAATCGTCTGGAGCCACGGAAAGGTCGCACGCGTCCTTGAGGAGCGTGGCCAGCTTGAGCAGCTCCCGCACGGCGTTCCCGTCGGCGGCGTACAGCCGCTTCATGTTGAGCTTGACGTTCGCCCGAGCTTGCCCGATGCTGCAGGCCTCCTTGAGGAACGCGACCCGACGCGCCGCGGTGGAGATGTCGTCGTCGATCTCCGTCGACGGGTCGAACTGCGTCACCAGCCACAGCGTCGCGTCCGCCACCAACTCGAAGTTCGGCGTCCGGAAGCTGTCCGTGCTGATCGGCCGGCTGTAGCCGAGCATTCGCATTATTTCGGCGAACACCTTCAGCTCTCGGAACGACATCGCGACGGGAGGGGAAGCTGCGGCGGCGTGCTTGCCGGCGGCTGTGCTCCTCTTCTACCGGAGCCGAAGCCGCCTAGAAGCGCGAGGGGGGGGGGGTGGCACACCGGGACTCCTTCCCCCTATTTCGCCCGCCCCAGGTGCCGGTAGCTCTTTTCTTTTGGGGAGGGGGGGAGGTGCCAGCCTGGGGACGTGTTGTGTGTTATGTTCTCCTCCTTGGTGTGCGTACTCGTGCTGCAACTAGCCCCAGTCTCAGTGCCGCTGCGTAAAAGGGTAAGTAGAAAACGAACCAACTGTTAATGATCTTCGTGTGTTTGCCACATTTCCATCGTGGCGCCTCAGGACACGGAAAGCTAGGGGGCGGGATGGTGGGTAAGCAAGAGCGTGAGCTAGCGTCCTATACAACTAATGATCTAGGGTATGAAAGTTCGCTGGATTGAGTGCCTGGGATGTCAACTTAGAGTATGATCGCTTGATTGAGTGCCTGGGAGTTTGACTTAGAAAATGGAAGTTCGCTTGCTTGAGTGCCTGGGAATTTGACTTAGAGTATAAAAGTGCGCTTGCTTGAGTGCCTGGGATGACAACTTAGAGTTTGAAAGTTCGCTTGAGTGCCTGGGATGTCAACTTAGTGATTGAGTGCCCGGGATGCCAGAGTCATGGGTAGCCTTTGTCGAACGGGTTCTTTCGTCGTATCGTAGAAGACAGAAAGAGATAGAGACGAGTGCGAGTGCAGGGACCATCTCGCCGGGAAACTTCTGGTCCTCACATCCTCCCGGACTTCGACGGTAGACGTGTTGCGGCCTCACAGATGAGATGTGCACAATTGTTCTTTTGCGTATAGGAGAGTGAGTGTGGGTACGGGTCTTTGTAGTCTGCCGCTTATGTTGGAGCGCGCGTTCGTCTCACTTACTTTGGCAAGCCCGTGGGTCTCAGCTAGAGAGAACATGCCATCATGATAATAACCTCCGTAATGTGATGTTCAAAACCACCGCTGCCGCCACGCATGTTGTCTGCCGAAAAGAAAACGACGTGAAGAGAACGCGATGCTGCCGACTGAGAGAAGCGCCGATGAGGGCAGTCCCAAAGGAGGAAAAAGAAAAGCGCTTTGGAGAAAAGGAGGATTTCTTTTTTGTTTTTCTCCTTTTCTGGTTTTTTTTTTCTGGTGTTGAACTTCTCGAAGGAGTCTGTTTGGGGAGGTTTTTTTTCTTCTTCTGAGACTTCTGGCCCTTTTTTTTTTTTTTTTTGGACAAAGTTCCTTATCCGGAGCCGAAGTTTTGGAATAAACCTTTGTATGGGCTCACTAGTTTCTAAAAGGGCCTTTGTATGGACAGCAGAGTTTTGCAAAATACCCTTGTATGGACACAAGGTTTGCAAAATACCCTTGTATGGACAGAAGATTCTGAATAAATACCCTTGTATGGACACACACATTCTCAAAAGGGACCTTGTATGGACAGACTTTTTTGGTCCCTTATATGGACGGCAGATGTTCAAAAATACCCTTGTATGGAGAACCTACCCTTATATGGACGCCGTACTTTCGAAAAGTCCCTTGTATGGACACCTGACTTTTGAAAAGACCCTTGTATGGACACCTGACTTTTGAAAAGACCCTTGTATGGACGACGTATTTTCGAATACCCTGGTGCACTATTGTGTCTTGGAAGCCTGCTCCATTGCAAACTTGTGTGGACGACGTACTTCGAATACCCCTGTGCACTATTGTGTTCGGAAGCCTGCTCTCCATTGCAAAAGTTTTGTGTGTGCGCCCCCCTCCCCTTTCCCTTTGCAAATCCAAAATATTTGCAGTGTTAGGGGTATGGTAAAGTCATAGCAAAGATGACCGAGGCGACAGTTTCTCCACCTCCCATTCACCTCTGCGGATGAAAAGAGTGATGTTCTTAGCCTTGCGTTTCGCGAGGATTTGCATGATGGCGTTGAAGCCCTCCAGGGTGAGCCAGATGTATTGTTAGCTGCATTGCGTAAACTCTTGAAGAGGAACGAAAAGGTTGGCAAAACCGGGTCTTTGGCGTCTGAGACGAACGAGACGGACTCCGGGAATGCATCAGACAACGAAGACGAAGATGAAGACGAAGACGAAGCTGTTGGGACTGCCCCTGTCACCGGACACACTTTTTTACATAAGCGCCAGCTTGAAAGGAAATGCTCGACGATGCTGCCCGACAAAGAACAGAAGGGATCCCAAGTGCTGTAACTACCGAACCACGTGTTGAACGGACGTGAGGTCATGCGGATCTACCCCTACACGACAAATCACACAAACACAACAGGTCAAAAAATCCTGAGTGAGAAAACAACACACGGTCAGTTTTTCAAGAACTTTTTTTCCGGCAGCCGCTTTTTTCCAGCGTTATTTTTCCTTAGCGCGAACACTGATGCCCCCCACTGCGGCCGTTGCCTGTTGTCATTGCTACACGGTGGACACATCTTTCGGGAAAACGGCATCTGTCTTACGTTCCTGACGCTCCCTGGCAAAACCAAGCAGAACACGGGGGAAACTCGGGAGGGAGTTGCTGGTGCTCCTGTGGCCTTCGTGTGCTTCGTACTTGACTAACAAGTCCGTCACGTCATGTGTTCGCCCATCTTCGGTAATGATCCTGCTGCAGGTTCATCTACAGCAACCTTGTCACGACGTTTTGCTTCCTCTGGCTGAGAAACACTTGCTTGGATTCGGGCGCTGAAGTTGTTGCCAAGAACGAACTTTCGTCTCCCAAGCTCTATCCTACTGCCAATCGGTAGCAACGGCTACGAGTTCGTTCAGAACGTCTCTCACGAGGTGCACGATCTTGATCCTTCTCCCCTTCGCCCTTTCCGACCCAACGAGGCCTCTCAGGTTAGCGATGCCGGTCATGTACCTAGGTTCCCGAGCAGACCAGTCCCGAAAGCTCTCGGCTGAGCTGCGCACAGCGCAGAGAGCTCCAACTGCACCTCCCCCCCCACTCCAGCGCGGCAGCACCCAACCGCGAAAAAAGAAACCGAACGTGGAAGAAGGGAAAAAGGAAGGAAAATGGCAAGTAAAGAAAAAAAAAGCAAAAGAAAAAGGGCAAAAAAATGCGCAAACAAAAAAAGTAGTAGTAGTAGTAGTAGTATGTGTCGGCTGCCGAAGCAGCCGGAGACAGCAGGCGCAGGGGGCAGGTCTTGCTTTACAATTCTCTTCTTCATGGAGACCCGCCCCCGGCAATCCCGACTGTCCAATCTCTGTCGCGAAAGGTTTGTGCCCTATAGTGATGAGGTGGTTGACCAGGCCCCCACGAAGCCTTGTACACAACACGGCCACAACACGAGGATGCAGCTCTGCTCAGGTGGGCACTCAGTCATCACATGCCATTGGCTGCTAAGCACCCCCCGACCGGTCGATTTGCCACTCTTGTGGCCCTCTATTCGGTGGGCGGTGCTGTCAGCACTCCGCGTCGCGTCAAGCACATGATGCTGGCGGTTGGGGGATCGGCGACGGCGATCGTGAAGGCCCCCCCATGACACCTTGGCATGTGGCTAGTAGTAGTAGTAGTAGTAGTAGAAGAGAGTAGTATGTGTCGTCTGCCGAAGCAGCCGGAGACAGCAGACGCAGGGGGCAGGTCTTGCTTTACAATTCTCTTCTTCATGGAGACCCGCCCCCGGCAATCCCGACTGTCCAATCTCTGTCGCGAAAGGTTTGTGCCCTATAGTGATGAGGTGGTTGACCAGGCCCCCACGAAGCCTTATACACAACACGGCTACAACACGAGGATGCAGCCCTGCTTAGGTGTGCACTCAGCCATCACAGGGCCCCAGATCTCGCTACTTGACCTGACACAGCTGCCACCCAGAAGGCCGCAGCAGTAACCTTCGCAATGAAGGCACGCGCGGCTGAGTGTATGTAGGCGATCCATACAACAGCTGCATCAGACGCAGCTTGATCCGAGAGCTCGCTAGGGGAGGTGACGCTGCTCACCTGCCAGTCTCTCAACTGACTGCTGCCCGCAAAAAAAAAAAAAAAGAAAGAAAGGATCTCCGGTTCTTTTTGCTTGGGGGCGCTGGAGTACCGTACCATCCTTCTTGGACGCGAAAGCCCACAGATGCTTGTCACTTTAAGCGTGAAGACTGTCTGAACGTCATGCGACACTTGCGAGGTTCCAAACCTGGGCTATCGTCAGAAAACTCGAACAAAAGCCAGATTGCGAGACGGTGTCGCCAAGGTCGGATTCAAAAAATCAAGGCTGCGTCAAGGTCGTGGGTAAGCAGGTGAGCGCTGGACGAACGGGGCGAGGCCTCACCGCCTGAAGCGGCAGCTTCCAACAAGGCCGCGCCAACCGCCGGTGCCTACAGTGCAATACAGTGGGACGGAATCGCAACTGGCAGTCTCCTCCCAGTATTTCTCACAAAGAGCAGGTGCGCATACAGAAGTAGTAGTAGCAGGCGCAGGGGGGGATTGCAAGAACGTGCTTGGAATGGGTGTGTGCTCAACACCGCACTGGTCCCGTCTGCGCCGTGTTTCGGTCCTTTAAGCCACGGACACATAAGGCGGACCATCATCAGCGCGCAACCTGAGTGTCTGCAGACAGGGCAGCGGTGTGAGTCTGGTTTGTCAGGCGGCTGTTCGTAGCTCGTCACAGCCAGGACCACCCGTGCTACTAGAGCACAGGCGAATCTGTAACGGAAAGAACGTTGAAGTATGGATAAAGTGGTGTCACCTGAGGGGGTAATCTCAGGGCCGCCCACGTGATAAGGACCCGCCCCCAGGCAATCCCGACTTCAGTTCCATCGCGGTCGCGAAGGCTTGTGCCTATATAGTGGTGAGGTGGTTGACCAGGTTCCGACGACGCCCTATACACAACACGGCTACAACACGAGGATGCAGCCCTGCTTAGGTGTGCACTCATCCATCACAGGACCCCAGTTCTCACTACTTGACCTGACACAGCTGCCACCCAGATGGCCGCAGCAGTAACCTTCGCAATGAAGGGGCGAAGAAGAAAATACTCGAGGGGCTGCCTTGTGCTTACTTCGAAGGAGGCTAGAGGGGGAGAAAACAATACAACTACGGTCTTTTTTGTTGAACCTAGATTTCCCTGTGTTTCGTGTGGGCTACAGCACAATTACCTCCTTTGATCTTTTGCAGCTGGCAGCCTCCTCAAGTATGTCCTACAAAGCAGGGGTGCTCATACAAAAAAAAAAGGAAGGGCCTCATTCTCCTCTCCCTCCCCCTTTGCCGCTTACTTGTTCCAGCCCCACCCGCCGAACCAGCCCTTCTTCTCGTCGGCGGACGCGCCCGCGGGGGGGTGCTCCGCGGAGCGGGCGGGCTTCGACTTGGTAGTGGGCTTCGCCGGCTTTTGCTGGGGGTTCGCTGGGGACGTGCGGTGGGCGACCGACGGCTTGGGCAGCAAGTGGAAGGCGACGTCGAGGACGATGGGCCGGCAGGGGAACACGACGTAGTCGGGCGGGATCTGCGTGAGGACGGCGCACGTCTTGAAGGCGGCGTAGTTCTTGTCGAGCCTCGCCGGGCGGTCGTCGGCGGTGGGGTTGTCGTCCGGCCCGCCCTCCGCGGCCTGCGCGAGGACCGCCGTGGCTTTGCACATGCAGTGCGCGGCGCGGATCTTCTGCGAGGCGGCGACGATCTCCTCGTCGTCGAGCGACTTCTGCCGCGCGACGGCCATCGCCTCGGCGACTTTCTCCTTCGCCGCCTCGTACAGCGGCATCGCGTGCGACCACTCTTCGAGGGACGTGAGCGTTTCCGCCTGTGGTGCGGTTTGAGAGTGAAAGTGCGCGCTTTCATCCCGATGAAGAGAAATAAAATAAATGGGGTGGGGTCGAATAATAACAGTTGTTTGATACGCGTCTGGTTACCTAAAAACCCTACCACTAATTGATCCTGCTACTTGTTCGGGTACCTGGAACTTTTTTTTTTAGAATTCGACACATCGGATAAGAACACAGGTGTTATCCTTCGACCCCCCCTTTACTTGCAAGGCACCGTTACCACCGTTCATAAAGCACAGGCCTGGATGCGCGGGGTTTATCCCAGCCTTCTGCGAACTGGGCCACCTTGCAACCTGAGCTCTGGATCCAACTATCGCTTAAAACTCCGGGGTTTTAAAGTCTCCGGGTGACCTTTGGCAATGATGAAAGGTAAAAATCCTTTGTACTCTGCGTGTTCTTAAGGGTGATGGTTACACCAGGAACGTACTCGAACGAGTATCGGCGTGGTAACCTCCTTTTAGTGGTGATCAGATTCCAGTTTCGCCGGATCCTTACCGGGTTTGTGCCCGGAGCTAAAGTTCGCTGGGGGAACGTGTCAGTTAGACTTTGGCGTTCCCTGGGGATTTTAAATCTCCGAGTAACCTTTTTGAAGATAAGCTCTGCGGGTTTCAGGGTAACAGTTCAGAGATTTTGGGGTTTGCAGATCTTGACCGTTTATATGGGGGGTGGGGGCGTTTTAGTCACGGCTACCGGCACACAGAGACAGGGAAGGCTGGCCTGTGCGAAGAGCAGTACGGCATAGGCCCACTGCAGCTTTGAGCTCTGCCCCACGTAGCTCTCTCACCAGGCATCCTGTGCACACTTCGATGAGGGAACAAGTCCCACGGAGATCTATTGCCTGCCCAGCGCCTGCTCCGTTGCGGTGTTTGCCTTCTGACCAATAAATTCCACGTGTCTGAAGGGTTCTGCGTCAATTTCGCGCCGTCGGAGGGTGCACAACAATAAGTTGAAGGGCAACCCGCAACTGAATAAAACCCGCACCTGGTAGTAGTAGCGCAGAGCAGCGTGGAGGAGGAGAAGGTTGTTCAGAGGGTCCGCTGTGGCGTCATCCTCGTCGACCCCGGGTATCGACAGCAAGTTGTCGATGCTCTGCGTCACGGTCTCGTGCAGGCGCGCGAGGTCGAGCGTCGACGTGAGTTTGCCCTCCTTTTTGCTGGCCGACAGCGCGAACGGCGAGCCGGTTGCCGCTGCCTTGTTGACCTGTGCCTCCGTCCGCGCGGCGTGCACCTTCGCCAGGGCACGGTTGCGGCGCAAGGTGTGGGTGAAGAGCTGATACTTGAGGTAGTTCACGAGGAGGTGGAGGATCGCGGGTTCGCCTCGTTCTTGCGCGATGTCCTGCTTGACGAGGGCGAGCGCATCGTTGAACGAGATGAACACCTTGTCGTAGAGATCCATGAACCGGGCCAGCCCAGACCCGGACGGATCTTTGTTGAACGCCTCAGTCATCGACGTCGTCTCGACGATGTGCGTCTCCGCCGTCGACAGCAACACGCGCACTTTGTCCGAATCGACGGGTACCTTGCGGCCGCGCCAGGTGACTGAACCCCCGGATGTCCCGGCCGAGGTTTCTGTCCCTTCCGCGCCGTGCTTGCCGCCCGCCGAATACGCGCAGAACCGGATGGTTTGGTCGACGTCCGCGATGCGGTGGCCGAGCGACGTCCTCACCGCCGGCGAGCTGTTCTCCTGCAAGGCGAGGTATTCCTTGTTGACGCCTTCCAGCAGCTTCTTCGCCGACGCGTGGTCGCCCTTGGCGACAGCCCGCAGGCCCTCCATTTCCTGGACGTACGCCTTGATCTCGCGCTGCGTCCGTTCATCCGCGACGTACTGCGCCACGCTGGTGAGCTTCTCCCCGAGCTTGCAGCACTTGTTCATCCTCGCGATGTAATGCCGGTGGAGGGCGCCCTTGTCTGTGTTGCTGAAGTCGTACTTGAGCTGCTCTGCGTACGCCCAGGCGCGCTCGACATCGAGAATCAACAGCAGCAATACGCGCTGCTCTGTGACGTCTTCCGGTTGGATGCTCAGGCCTTTGTACTTCTTCTGGGATCCGGCGAACAGGTGCAGTGTCTTGTGGATTCTCTGCAGCCGCCTCGCGCAGTATTGTCGGTACCGCTGGTAGTCGTAGCTCTTCAGCCCATTCTGCTGCTGGAGCCCGCGCAGCGTGTCGATGACGTTCAGCGAGAACTTCGGGACCTCGATCTCGGCTTCCGTCTCAGCCATGTTCTCGACTGCCGCTTCCTTTCACTTCTCCCCACCCACCCACCACGTAACACACACTCACACCCTGTGAGAGTGACAAAGATTCAGAGTCTCGCGCGCAAAAGAGCGCAACTCCGACTTGATGCTCGCATCGAACATGCATGAGAGGCAGTGTACATCAATGGTACCCCCGAAAACCGAAGTAGCGAAGTACGCAAGAACTCCGCATAAACTACGCAAGACCAGGCGACGAAGAGAAGGAGGGGGACGCGACCCAGAGACCCAGGCTAAGCAGCCTGGAACTAGTGTGATGGACCTTTCTTCGGAGGGGCTCGCGCACTCAAAGTTCGATGTATACGCATAAACTACGCAGTGTGATGAACCTTTCTTCGGAGGGGCTCACGCACTCAAAGATCGACTTATACGCATAAACTACGCAGAGGCGCTGTATCCTGGGCAGAGATACCCTGCAAGCGCTACGAGGGCTCGAGGTGTCGGCAGGAGAGTACACGAAGGCAGAACACGGAAAGGTACAAACAGAGCGCAGGGAAGACGGGGAGAGACTAGGAAAATTCGATTTCAAAAAGTGGTACCCATCGGACGAGGAAAGGGGGCGACGGGCCCAGAAGTGGTTCACCTTAGCGGAACAGGAGAATCAGGCGGGACGAGGAGGGAGGAGCTCGAAGAGGAACACCGCCCAGGGCAAGGAAGTGTCAAGAGGTGCGCCGGAGGCAGAGGGCGCGAACCAGGATACGAAGGCGGAACAGCGCGCACGAGGACGACCGGCTCTGAAGAGGCCCGCGCCGCAAGCGACGCGGGCGGCACGGAGTGCCAAGCAACGTAAGAAGGAAGACGAGGAGATCCAGACAGCACAGCAGGACGCCCGAGCTGAGGCGGCCGACGGACCACAGAGGCGAAAGGCAGAACAGGAAAGGCAGGCGCGGTCGGTACGAGAAGCGGCAATCGCGGATAAGGCAACGAGTACAGAGCAGCCGTCGCGCAGAAGAGCAGTAAAGCGACCCGCGTCGCAGGTGGCACAAAACGTAGGAGCCCGTGCGGCAGGGAGTGGAGACGAGGTGATGCAAGACGAAGGGGAAGCGCGAAGCCCCCAGCCCGGACGGACCAACAAGACGCAGGACCAGGCGACCAAAAGAAGGAGGGGGACGCGACCCAGAGACCCGGGCTAAGTAGCTTGGAACTAGTGCGATGGACCTTTCTTCGGAGGGGCTCACGCACTCAAAGATCGACTTATACGCATAAACTACGCAGGAAGTGTGATGGACCTTTCTTCGGAGGGGGTCACGAACTCAAAGATCGACTTATACGCATAAACTACGCACGAGAGCACATCAAAACAAGTCAAAGGGTGCGGCACGTGACCGGGGAGCCGGAAGTTGCGCCATGAACCGAGGCAACGAGGTCCCCCGCGTGTACGAGTCCGCCAATACGGGGTACTGCAAGAACGTGCTTGGAATGGGTATGTGCTCAACACCGCACTGGTCCCGTCTGCGCCGTGTTTCGGTCCTTTAAGCCACGGACACAGAAGGCGGACCATCATCAGCGCAGAACCTGAGTGTCTGCAGACAGGACAGCAGTGTGAGTCTGGTTTGTCAGGCGGCTGTTCGTAGCTCGTCACAGCCAGGACCACCCGTGCTACTAGAGCACAGGCGAATCTAGGCCCCTACACGGTTGTGTCTACTCCGTGTCTGAGCAATCAGTTAACAACTCAGGGCACTCGCCCTGATTGTGACTGCGACTCGCTAGGCAGCACTGACTTGTCTTCGTTTTACGCCAATACGGGGGCTACATTGCGCGGAAAAGCGGAGACGGAACGTATTTGAAGGTTTGTGACTTGAAATGGCTATCAAGGACAGATTGAAGGTGGGTTAACCGGATGAAGCCGACCTGTGCGTGAAGACGAAGCAACCCAGCCCAGGACTCGCATTTTGCGGCTAAGGGGATTGCAGGGCTTTTGATTTCTTTAATCTTATTGTCAGACCAGTTCTCTTGAAGGGAGGGGGCAGAGTGCTGGAAAGGGGGGGGGGGGAATGGATGTTACTGTCATTGGGTTTATGTTGAACCGGGTAAAATCTGGGACACCCCCAAAAATGGGGCTGTGTGTCCCAGGCCGGTTTGGCATTCTTTTTTGTATAAGCACCTGCTTTGTAGGAAATGCTTGAGGAGACTGCCAGTTGCGATAGATCAAAGGAGGTAAATGTGCTGTAGCCCACACGAAACACAGGTAAATCTGGGTTTAGTGGCGGGCGTAAGCGTTCAACAAAAAAGACCCACTTTGTAGTTGTATTGTTTTCTCCCCCTCTAGCCTCCTTCGAAATGAGCACAAGGCAGTCCCTCGAGTATTTTCGGGGTTTGTGACTTCGCGTACCTTGCAGAATATCACGACCCTGGTGCTTGCCCGCGCCTTCGGGTGCTCAATACTCAGCTCGACCCCTAGGGGCCGCTGTTGTAGGAGGCTGCAAGACCACTGGTGCAGCCTCGCAGGTGACCGGGTGTCCCAGGTTTTACCCGGTCTGTCGTTTACCCGTTGTGTCCAGCTTTAGCCCAGTTCAACATTATTCCAATTACGGTACTTTGCAAAGGCGCATGATGCAAAGGACGAAGGGGGGTTGTCAACTTCTGGAAAACTCCTAGATCAAACTCAAGAGCTTGACTTCACCCTAAAGCTCAGCATCTATACAGTGTTTTGGTCACCCGCAACGTGTGAGGAAACCGAACCGCCCGAGGAGGGCCTCTATCGTGATCAATTGCACCTGGAACCACGTCTCCTTTTGGTGCATGTTAGTAGTGCGGTCAACAAACGACTCTCGTGTTCCATATTTTTCAGAGTTAAGAGTTCGTTTGAAATTCCGGGGGGTTTTTGGGTCTCCGTGTGACCGTTGTTAAATGGGTTCTCTTGGAGCAAGATTTTCGTTCGACCTCTCTCGCGGTGTACGGCTTTTTGGCAGGCGCGCCGCTGGGCGAGACTGTTCGATGCCCGCACCATAGCGTTGCTAAGGAGGAGACAAGGGTGTCCTGAGAAAGTGATGCCTCCTTCCCAACACTAAAAGCGAGTTGGAAAAAGGGGTAGTCACACCGACACAGATAGGCTGATCACCCGAGCGCTCACGTACTTGTGTGTTGGGCCTTCCGTTTCGTAGCGAGCAAATCTAACCTGCACCGTCTCACGTACGCTCGCAGTTTTAGCCAAAGCAGTCTGCAGAGAAACAATGGGAATCCTGTTTTGCTTTGCGGATTATTCTTCCGCGTAGAGATACGATCGAGGACTGCCCCTTTGAAAGCTGAAGAATGAATAGAATGGTCATGCATCAATTTAGGCTTGACACCGGCGTACACATACGCATAGAACCACGAGGGGAGACCTCCAGATTTCTATTTTATTTTCTTATTAGCACATTAGTACTGACGGGAACATTTCCGGAGCAGCAGTTGCACACTGAAAAAGTCTCAATACAGGAAACCCCCGCAGAGAGGTGTGTACCCTGTACACGCGAAGAACAAGAAACTTTTACCTCATCTTTTCCATCGCCTTTGGGGATCGCCCGCTACTTCGTTTACCAGTGCAAACCCCAACTCCAACTCCGGAGGTGTTCGTCTTTTCCGTGGTGTCTTTTCGACGGTTCCGCGCTTGACCCGCGGACCGCTTCACAGCTTGACCTCACCAGGGAGGCGGTTGCGTAAAACTGCCGGCCCTGATCAGGCCCGCACACAACGTTGGCATCACTACTCTCAATCTTTCCTTCGTCGGTTAAAGAGGGGGGCGCGGGGGGGGAAATACTCGACGTAGCTGCTTCGACCGTTGCCTGCTTCACCCACTCCACCGCTTTTGTTCTTCGCTTACACCACCGTGTGTTGTTTTCTCACTCAGGACTTTGACCTGTTGTGTGTGTGTGATTTGTCGTGTAGGGGTAGACCCGCATGACCTCACGTCCGTTCAACACGTGGTTCGGTAGTTACAGCACTTGGGTTCCCTTCTGTTCTTTGTCGGGCAGCATCGTCGAGCATTTCCTTTCAAGCTGGCGCTTATGTAAAAATCTTAGTATAATGTTTAGGCAGAGCACTGCCTCTCATGCATGGTTGATGCTAGCATCAAGTCTTCTTCGAGGAAGATGTTATCTAGGAAAGGCATGCAAAATAGAAAGAGGGGAGTGTACGGCTCCCAAAGTGGGGTATGAAAGCTTGAGGGACTAGCCCCCTGTGTTTTTTCACCGCGGTGTTGTGTGCACCTCGTGGGGGGGTAGGGAATATTGCGTTGCTGCTGGTAATAGAAAGAAATGCGTCGGTTTGTTGTATTCGAGAAAAAAAGAGAAAAAGAATGCTCGTTCACTGAATAGTGCGCGCGTTTTCTTTCCGTGCGGCAGTTATACGTTTTTGGAGTCGCCCGCGCGGCCGAATCCAAATCATCACTTCACACAACGTTGTTCCCTTTGACAAACCCGGCACCACCGAACAAATGGTTCTCGACTGTTAATTTTCTAGCGTTATTTCTGTCAGCGCCGTGCACAAGCAGGACATCCCGTGGTACACAGACGACAGGTGTGCAGCCTAGGTGGATAGCATCTCATGTACTAGTCATCCTGTGGTAATACGCACGCATGTGTGACTAGATAATAGTGTGGATACGTAGGTGGAGGTACTACACTCCGTCTGTACTTTTACCGTAATTGGATTAGTGTTGAACCAGCTAAACCGTGGGACAGCCCCCAAAAGGTCCTGGATGTCTCAGGTTATACCCGGTTCGGCATTGCAACCCTGGGCAGGTTGCTTGCCCCCGCCTCGGGTGCTCAATGATCAGCTTGACCTCTAGATGCCGCTGATAGGCTGCAGGACCACCGCTTGGGACACCCCCGGGTGTCCCAGGTTTTACCCGGTCTGTCACTATCCGTTCCAGCTTTTGTCCTGTTCAACACTATTCCAATTGCTGTATAGGATCAGGACATCCCCCTGGGGTGCTACTAGGTGGTGCTAGCGGCCGGTTTTATTTGAATAGGATCCAAAAGCTGTCCTAAAGGGACCGTTGAACAGGGTAGGGCCCTTTTTGCTGGTTTTGATTCAGGAAGCAAAGGGGGCAGATAAGCAAGTTAGTGCTGGTCCCTACTGTTCCTTTAGCGAGGGTGGTCGGTCTTGGGGTGCTTCGTTCTGCGCCTCAGCCTTTACATCTGGATCAGGGTCTGCGCGCCGTCTAAGCAAGTCGTTTTCGCAGGTGTGCGAGTGCACACCTTTGATCTAATTCGTCGATTTTCTAGAGTTAAGGTTTGTTGCACTTTGCGCAACAAGGGGGCCACAATTCGTCGTTTTCTTCACTTCAATGTGTACTGTTGAAACGGGTTCTTACGTATCGGAATTTGTCATTTCTTCACTTTATACTGCAAGGTGCACGGTTGAAGTGGGCAGTTTGGAACATTCTTCGAACTGACCTTAGAGTTCGAGAACACGCCGGGGAAGCCTGGACGTGGGTAGCCATGAACGCAGACATCTGCAATATCACAGTGTGGGCTTTTTCGGATCCTTTCCAACATCGAAAGTCCACGTAGACACATCCCCACGAACTTTAAGACCCCGACTACTAATTTCGAAGGTATGATAATACCGCATGGAATGTTTGACTAGACCTCTTGAGGTGTGCCAACCCCGATTGTGGGAGTCGAAGAACCTGACATAACCTGAAGCAGGACCGACCCCCCGTCTCGTGAGAGGGGGCGAAGAATAAAACAATCTCGCGACACCCACGACTGGCTGGCTCTCTTCCTAACCTACCAAGCTTTGGGGCTTTCCCCCACTAACAGGGAACGCGAGCCCGTCGTGAGACAGGGTTGGGCTCACCCTCTACAGATGGAGAGAGAGCCCATGGGGGCCCTTCCACTCAAATACGGATCGTGGGGTCCATCCTCCGGATGATCAAGAAGGTGTATTCATTCGGCTCGCACCGGGTCATGAGGAAATCGACCATCAAAGGCCAGCACTCGGACATGGTCGAGCCCTGGATGATGTGCGAGGTGAAGGCGTCTGAATACTTCTCGAGCAGCATGTGCAAGATGGCCAGCGGCGGCGGCACGTCGAAGCTCTCGGACCACCGTTCAAGCGTCGCAAGGCATGTCTGCGTATGCTCGGTGCCGAAGGTGAGGATTGTGCCCCACTGGGCGATGGCGGCGTTCAAGATTTTTTCGTCGTGCTCGATCAGCCCTGTGGACGCGGAGGTCCACAGGACGCAGAGGGCGTCCCTCAAATCGTCCTTCGTCTGGGCACATTGGATCCGCTTCGTCAAGGACAAGAACACGGACACAGAGTCAATCTCGTCCCCCTCCACGCAGGCCGGGTCGAACGTCTCGAGCGTCACTACTTGGAGACTTCCCCCGCTCCGTCGAATGGCTTGCAACAGAAACTGGAACGCCAAGTTAATCTCCTGCATCATCTCCATCCGCGACCTCCCAGCCTCGACCTCCCCGCGGCCCGTGCAGTGCAAGTCCGGGTGGTGCCGCTGCGCCATCTTGTGGAACTGCCGGCGCAGCGCCCGCTCGGTCATCTCACTCGAAGAGTCCCACTCCAGCACCTTCGCGTGCAGCAGCAGCTCCACGCGGCGGCGGCATGCGTGCCGGGTCTGCCTACGCAGCGGGCGGGAAAGCAGGCTTCCCACCCCCCGGTACATGCGGCGATTATTTGCTTTCTTTTCTGTTTCCCGCGTCGACAGCTTGTGCCGGCCGCTCTCTCTGACGGGGGGCGGGGTGGCAATTTGCGTACGACGACCATCCTCTAGAGAGAGAATAATCTGACCTCAAAGTACAACAGACTGCTTTCAAAAACTCTGTCAAAGGATAGCACGCTGCCTTCAAAAGCTGACGCCGAGAAACTCTGTCAAAGGACGGCACATTGCCTTCAAAAGCTGACGCCGAGACACTCTCAAAGGATAGCACGCTGCCTTCAAAAGCTGACGCCGAGACACTCTCAAAGGATAGCACGCTGCCTTCAAAACCTGACGCCGAGACACTCTCAAAGGATAGCACGCTGCCTTCAAAAGCTGACGCCGAGACACTCTCAAAGGATAGCACGCTGCTGAGATACTCCGTCAAAGAATAGCACACTACCTTCGAAAGCTGGCGCCGAAAAGCTCTGTCAAAGGATAGCACGCTGCCTTCGAAAGCTGACGCCGAGACACTGTGCAAAAACGTGGTGTTGTTCCAACGATGTAATTCTTGCCGACTGTGTGATATCTTCCCTAGACATACGATTCGCATTATCGCATATTATCGCTTTTGGGGGTTTGGCGCCTAGTATCGCATTTTCATTCGCATTATCACACGCTTAAAACCTGGGCAAATACAGTACTATGGACTATCGCATATTATCGCACGCCGATTATGTGCGAGAACTTTTGCGATAATGCGATAATTATTATCGCATGCGAATCGTTTGACAAATATGCCTAGAGGGGGACCGTGCGTCTGCCAACGGTAGCTAGCTCAGCGCAACTCCGCGGGCAAGAAAACGACAAGGTAACACGGAGAAAAAGGACGGGAACGGAAGAAAATGACCATACTTCACTCAATTTCGTTCCATTTTCCTTTTTTTGCAGGGGACCTTCCACCGGCCTCCCCCCGCCGGGACGATGGATACTCCTGTGTTCTTTGCCTGCGAAGGGGGTACGGGAAGAGAGGTAGACGAACCGGAAAAGGAAATAAGTCTCGAGAGCCCCCTTCTGTGCTCACGAGTGCTGAGGGTAAAAGAGAGAGAGAGAGAGAGAGAGACGAGTTAGAGTGCAGGGACCATCTCTCCGGGGAGTTTCTGGTCGCTTCGCTACTAACCTGTCAAAAATGGAAAAGCTTTTTAAAACGGTGCAGGAAGCAAGCACAGGCGTGTACTAGTTCCGCCTTGCGTCTTCTACATCGCTCGTGGTTGCCACGTGATGTTCGCAGTGGTTTCATCCCACCGATGAAGAAAGGAGTGCGAGATCGGGTAACCAAACCTTTGCTGCGCTAGCTTCCTTTAACCGTGACTCTAATTCTCAGATCTTCCCACAGACTCCTGCTTTCATTCAGATTTTGAAGTGGTATCCGAAAGTAGGTGCGAGATCAGGCAAACCTTGTGCGCTAGCTTCGATTAACCGTGACTCTAATAAACAGGACCTATACTAAATTCTCGCTTTCATTTCATCAACCCTGCGACGGTTATTATCTTAACCGTTTCTGCCAACGCGACCTTTTCCGAGAGAGAGAAAAAGAAAAACCGTCAGGGGGTCGGCATATTTCCGATAACAACACGAGCTGCACGTTGAGTTGTTATTGCAAGGTCGGTTCAGCAAAGTGGCTCCTTTTCCTAAGTGTCCAGTTGTGGGATGTGAATTTACTCGCGTTTTGCCTGTAGCACACCCTCATCAATCATCCAGCTCTGAGGTTGGACTTCACCGGAAGGAAAAGGACTTCCGGCTGCTACTTGAGAGAAGGCATCACCCCGCCTTTTCAACCTCTTCGCGCGGTATTTGGCTTGGAAGGTTCTCGCCTGACAGCTGGCATTAACAACGGGAGAAAACAAGTCGTAAAAGGGGGAGTAGGGGAGGGGATTGGAACTGTGGTGATGGGGGCGGACGGAGGGGGGGATTGCAAGAACATGCTTGGAATGGGTATGTGCTCAAACACCGCACTGGTCCCGTCTGCGCCGTGTTTCGGTCCTTTAAGCCACGGACACATAAGGGTGCGGATTCGAGACCAGGTAGTACCGCGTGCTTTGAATCAGTGCATCATAGTGTGGCACTATGGCCGATTTTTTGACAGCACGCGCGCACGGCCTCCAGCGCCGCGGAAGATGGGAATAGTTGAGTCGAATCGCAGCTCTAGACGGAAAATACTCGAGGGGCTGCCTTGTGCTTACTTCGAAGGAGGCTAGAGGGGGAGGAACAATACACCTACAAAGTGGGTCTTTTGTTGAACGCTTACGCCCGCTACTGAACCCAGATTCACCTGTGTTTCGTGTGGGCTACAGCACATTTACCTCCTTTGATGTTTTTGCGGCTGGCAGCCTCTTCAAGTATTTCCTACAAAGCAGGTGCGTATACAAAAAAAAATTCCCGAAAAGGAGAAACCGTAGAAATGCAACAACAAGATTTTTGCTTCGGAGTAAATATGGGACCGTAATACCAAAAGAAAGTGAGTTGCTTGCAATGCACGATGATTCGACGCTAGATTCGACGCAATATTCGCGCACGCTATCCTATGAACGTCTACGGTTAAACAGGCGGCAACGAACCATTCGTCCGCAAACTCTTGGGTTTATTCCGCATGAGATGAGTGGCATAAGCCCCTCGGGGGTTCTCGTGGCGCAGCGTGCTTCGGCGGGCGGAAGCCCGCTTGAGCTTGGGTCTGCGTGAGAAAAAAGATGTAGCTAGGGAAAGTGCAGCCGATACCGGCTAGCGGAACAGGAGCAGGATGGATAGCGGCCTGGCTGAACGCGGGGGGAAGGCGTTGCTTCTGCACACAGAATTGGCAGCAGCTTCAGCCAGAAGAACACACTGGATCGCAGGAGAGAGCACCCTGTACGTTGCCGTACGTATGACATGCACCTTTGACAAGTACGTTTTGACACCTTTCGATAGATATAAATGCGCCCCGTGATTTTGACAGACACTACAGCAGGCAACGCGCAGTGCTTAGTTGCCACAAGACAAGTGCATACTATTGACCCACTATAACGAGTACTTTCAGTGGTTCTTAGGCGTTTCTCACGCGAGCTGCAATGCTCGACGTAACACATATGGTCACACAGGTGCGGGCCGCAAGACAGGTACCTTTCTTGCCATCGCGTGTACTTGTCATTGTAGTGCACTTACCATCCGTGTGACAAGTACATCGTAAGAGATGATCCGTCAGGGAGAGCGGGGGGAGGTGGAAAGTCTAAAAGGCGATTGGCACGCCTTGGTGCTTGGAAGTTGCACACACTGCGACGGGGGGGGGCCCAAAGAAGAAAGACTGCAAGTCATTCATGCTTCCTAGCCTGGCGCAGTGTAAAAAAAAAAAAAAAGAAATTCATTATTTTCAGTTGATCTGCCGTTGATTTTCTTCTTTCTGACTTTCAGAAGTCATCATTCGTCAGACTGGCCACTGACCAGGAATGCCGGACTGTCTCCGGTAGCACGGAAAAGTCAGGAACTAGTCTCATCTGGTCGGACAAAAAAGAGTCAATGTTGGACGTAGTGCTCGCCTGCGGGCACTCCATCATTATGTTAACAAGCTATGAAGCTCAGCCTGCAGTTTTGGAAGTCAAAGAAGGAGACGGAACTCTGACGGGTTGCCTTGGGGTTTACAAGTTGTGCAAGTTGATACCGTCGGACAAAAGATGACGTGGGAGAACCCTACAGCTACGGGGTGGAGGAGGAGCGAACATGCCTTGAATGATATGTGCTCAGCTGCATGTCCCATCTGCACCGTCCCCCCAGCCACGGACACACTGGGCGGCCCCCGCCAGTGTGGAACTTGCGCGTCTGCAGACAGGACAGCGACAAGAGTCCGGTTTGTCATGCGGCTGTTCGTGCCCAGTCAGGAGCAGATAACCGAACTTTTTTACTATTTCATACTTCAGGAAGCCAGTGGTTAATAGATCGCCGGTTGATACTTGAGACGTAGTGGGGTCCGTTTAGTTGAACCAAAAACTGATTGTTTGGGTTATGTGCTCAGCACCGCACCGGTCTATCTGCACCGTATTTCGGTCCTTTGAGCCACGGGCGCGTCGGGACACGTCAGCACGGAACCTGATGTTTCTGCAGGACATCGGTGTGAGCCTCGGTTGGTCAGGTAGCTCGTCGCAACCGTGTCTGAGCAAACAGTTCCGAAACTCGAAGCCCTCGCCCGACATGTGGCTGCGACTCGAAGTCTTCTTCTTCATGGTGACGGTGGGTAAGCATTGCGGCGATCTCTGAGTTCGCAGTCGCTTGCGCGCACGTGTACGTTCTCACCCACAGTTCGCTTTGACTAGCCAAGAAGGATTATTATTTAGGAGAAAAAAAAATCCAACTCCCCTTGGCCGGCCATGCATTGACGATGCACGGCGATCCACTTCAATTTGGGGTTTTTTTTTTTGCTAAAATTTAGTCGTGGTTTAATGGCGGGGAAAAAGCCCCTTTGTTTTTTTTTTCACGTTGCTTTTTCGTAACCGTGGACGGGATCGCGATCACAACTCGACGACGTCGATGCCGTACAAAAAGTACCCGCAGGCGATGGCGCCGGCGAAAATGCAGCCGGCTGCGACGAACGACTGCAGGCTGAGCTCCGAAGCCCCGGAGATCCCGTGGCCGCAGGTGCACCCGTTGGCGAGGCGCCCGCCGAAGACCATGCAGATCCCGCCGGTCAGCGTCTGCTGCACCGGATACCCAGTCGGCGCGTCGAAGCCGTTGAGCGACTGCGACATGATGACCGCCCCCAGCGTGGTGCCGACGACCATGTAGATCATCTGGTACACCTTCTCCATGCTGTCGAACCGGTGCCGCGGCGATATCTTGCCGCACGAAAGCGTGGCCCACACCCCCATGTACCACGTGCTGCCGCCCAGCCCGTCGTTGGTGATGATCCGTACGGGGACCTGGATCATGCCCATGACGCAACCGGCGATGGTAGGGTACATCGGACTCTTCCCGTTGGTCCCGATTTTGTTCTTGTCGTCCGAGTGCGGGACGATGAACTCGAGCGCGAGCGACAGCCCCAAGCAGAACACGCCCATCGCCACCGCCCACCTGCTGTAGGTCCCGCCGAACAGCTCGTCGACCGTCGTCTTCTCCCCGGCCGCTTTCGCGAGGTTGATCCGCAAAACGAGCGGTTCGATCATCGCGTATATCAACGAACCGATGAACATCCCAGCAATCGTGTACAACGCCTTCCACACGCCGGCGCCGATTTGACTGGGGATCAGAGTGGGACCCGAACCCGAAAGTGTCATCCCGACGCCGAGAATGAGACTGCCCGCGATCGCCCGGGGGTACCCCACGCTGCTTTGCTCGTAGAATCGGCTCGAATTGAACCAGGCGGGCTTGATGAGGGCGAAAATGCCCTGGCAGACCATCGAGCTGCCGACCGCTGAGATGAAGAGCTTGAGGATGATCCAGATTTTGAACACCATTTGGTACCGGATGGACACCGGGGAGAACGCTCCGGAGGCCACGAAGCAGCCGCCCTCGATGATGCCGAGGACAACCATCAGCGCGGCTCCGATGAGCACGCGCTTCGAGAACCACGGGTGTTCGCCTTCCCGGCGCTTGAAAGGGGACGGCTCACCCGCCGCCGTGTCGTTGTCATACTGCCGGATGTGGGGCGCCTCTGGGTCGTCAGGCAGCGTCTTCGGCGCGACGAGCACGTTCGGCGCTTCTTCGGTCGTCATTATGTTCCCGATTTTTACAACCCCCGGTGGTGGAAGCAGGAAGCGTGTGTGTTTGAGAGAGCTGTATGAAAAGGTTTTGTGTTTCCGACAGTCCACAGATTGGTGTCTTTCGACGTTTTGTGCTTGCTTGTGAGGTTCAGTTTTGTGTGTGGTGTGACAGTTCTTTTGTGTCGGCTGGTGCCTGGGCGCTCATCCCCCCGCCCTTCAACGGCATTTGGTACCCAGGGAGAACGCTCCGGAGGCCACGAAGCAGCCGCCCGCAATGATGCCGAGGACAACCATCAACGCGGCTCCGATGAGCACGCGCTTCGAGAAGCGCGGGTGCTCGCCTACCCGGCGCTTGAAAGGGGACGGCTCGCCCGCCGCCGTGTCGTTGTCATACTGCCGGATGTGGGGCGCCTCAGGGTCGTCAGGCAGCACGTTCGGCGCTTCTTCGGTCGGCATTGGGTTCCCGACTTTTACAACCCCCGGTGGAGGCAAGAAGCGTGTGTGTTTGAGAGAGCTGCGTGGAGGGGATTCTTTTGCGTCGGCTGGTGCCTGGGTCTGGGCGCTCCATCCCCCCGCCCTTCGCGGGAGGGGGAAGTCTTAGTTTAGACCGAAATCCTTGCTTCTCGTGCATGGGGATTGTGGTTATGCAACGGCCCCATCTCCACCGTGCTTCAATCCTTTAAGCTGCGGACCCACAAGGCGGACCTTCATCAGCGCGGCTCTCCTGTACAACCGACACACCAGAAGGAACAGAGGGCAGTTAAGTGCAGCATCGCACAAAGCTAGATGGCTCGCGCCTCCTTTTTGTGTTTCCGACGATCCCGAATGGGCATTCAAATTGGTGTCTTTCGACCTATTGTGTGTTTGTGAAGTTCAGCTTAGTGCGTGCTTGCGGTGATCGGTGGGGGTTCCCAAAAGAATCTTTTTTTTTTGTATAAGCACCTGCTTTGTAGGAAATGCTTGAGGAGACTGCCAGTTGCGATAGATCAAAGGAGGTAAATGTGCTGTAGCCCACACGAAACACAGGTAACCCTGGGTTTAGTGGCGGGCGTAAGCGTTCAACAAAAAAGACCCACTCCTTCGAAATGAGCACAAGGCAGTCCCTCGAGTATTTTATCGTATCTTCAGCTAGACTTGACTTTTTTCACTTCTTGCCGTCCCTTCTGCTTTTCGTTTTCGTGGGCATACACTGAAGGTGGTGTCGTAGACTATAAAAGGGCACGGGTCGGTCAACGTCCTCTCTACCACTCCTCCTTGCTCTTCTGAGGCTGGACTCCATGGAGTAGTCAGCACCATGCATCCGCCATTCGAGCTGGAAAGCCTCGTCCGCCAATTGTGCACAACAACACCGTCCACCGAAGTGGGCCCAGAGGCTGTATCGATTCCACTGCGCGCGACTGCGTACGAAAAAAGTCTCCTGGCAGAAGAGCGAAGAAAACACGATGCTTACTTTTTGCTTTGTTTTCCCCTTCCGACGACTGCTTGTGTCAGACTAGCCCACCCGCAGGGGTGGTTTGCACCTTCTTGGCAAGGTCTGATGTTGCTTGGTCTTCTCGTTTTCTTTTTTTCCGCCTGGCATACGAAAAAGCGCCGGATTACCTACGATCTTCTTTTCCCCTTTTTTTTTGTCGTTCGCGGACAGTATTAGAAAGAGGGAGGGTTGTACTTGAATACGAAATTAACATCAGCGGGATAAAGAGAAGGAAGAACCCTAAGGCTCGATTTGCGTGTCGCCTTGGGGAAACGAGGGAGGGGGGCGTGCACGATCCACTTGCTATTAGGTTTCAGACGTTGTGACACATGGCAACGTGTTGTCACGTGTTCCTCCGCTTCTTCTTTATTCAAGAACAAAGAGAGGAGAACGCACAGAAGAAAGAAAGTCGATCTTAAACGTCTCTCCCTCCAACGCCCTGTTGCACTGTGTGTGCGCTGGAAACTCGGCTTTTTCTAGGTCGGCATGCACCGTGTGCTTTTCAACAAAATAATCTCGACGTAGCTGCTTTATGGAAGTGGGTACAATACAAACACGATCTGATTTGTTCTTCGCTCACATCATTCATTGTGTTTGTGTGTACAAACACAAACTGATTTGATCTTCGCTCACATCATTCATTGTGTTTGTGTGTACAAACACAATCTGATTTGTTCTTCGCTCACATCATTCATTGTGTTTGTGGGTCTTGTCGTAGGGGGTAGACCCGCACGACCTCACGTCCGTTCAACACGTGTTCGATGGTTACAGCACTTGAGATCCCTTCGGTTCTTTGCCTGGCAGCTTTGTCAATAATTTCCTTCCAAGCTGGCGCTTATGTAAAACAACCTGGCACGTCGGCCGAGGAGCTTGAGAAGTTGCGGGAAGAGGGACGAACCCCGTCGTGTCGGTTCGGGTTGTTGCTCTAACTTGAAAAAAGATGGGGCTGGGGACGGATGGGGGAGCCCGCAGAACGCTGGCTCTCATGTCTGCATGCCTGCGCGTGTGGGGAGGTGGGGTGGAGTGGGGCTCTCGAAAGCTTACAGGAATGCAAGATCTCGACAGACGGACGCGCAGCTCGATCCAAAGAGAGAGAGACGAGTTGGAGTGCAGGGACCATCTCTCCGAGGAGTTCCCGGTCGCCTCACTACAGCCACGTACTTCTAAGGCGGGCGTAGGTCGTACCGTCGGAGGCGCGGTGCGGGCCGCGGCCCCGTCACCGAGGGTGACGGCGTGCGGGCCAGCCTGTTTCGCGGGGGAGCACCGTCTTGACGCGCCGCAGGCTCTCTTCTTCTTGGCAATTGCACGGCCTACGGCGGCGGCTAGCGCCTTGATGGAAAACTTCAGCTTCCACTGAAAGAAGGGCACGTCTGCCCCCCCTCCCCGATCCATTGCGGTACACTTCGTTCGGCTCTTCCGCACCACCTGTCAACTTCCGCGACTCGATGGGCCCGCCAACGCGCAAGAGGCGCTCGGGCCAACGTTCCCCCCGCATCTGTTCTCGCGATCGCAGGACTCGGCACGCACACAGCACAGCGTTTTTTGTGTTGCCGTCGATCGATTTTTTTTTTCCTTTTTCTCTGCTTCCTCCTTTTTCTGCCTCTCGATTCTTCCCGGCGAACAGCTTCCAGCTGGGGGGGCAGCGAGACCTCACGCGCCTGGGGGTGCAGCGTTTCCGCTTTCTGTTTGACTGTTCGCGCTCTCGTCGCCGGAGAGCGGCGCAGATTACGGCATCAGTCGTCGCTGTTGAGGCACAGACCGACCGAATTCAGCACCCAATGAGAAGCGTGCTTGGCTGTGTCGCGTGGTTTGATTTCTCGTTTCGGGGAGTGCCGTGGGTGCCAAACTGACTTCCCTCAATAGAGGGGGGTCGTCAGAACCCCAAAACTGTACGGCATCAGTCGTCGCTGTTGAGGCACAGACCGACCGCATTCAGCACCCAATGAGAAGCGTGCTTGGCTGTGTCGCGTGGTTTGATTTCTCGTTTCGGGGAGTGCCGTGGGTGCCAAACTGACTTCCCTCAATAGAGGGGGGTCGTCAGAACCCCAAAACTGTACGGCATCAGTCGTCGCTGTTGAGGCACAGACCGACCGCATTCAGCACCCAATGAGAAGCGTGCTTGGCTGTGTCGCGTGGTTTGATTTCTCGTTTCGGGGAGTGCCGTGGGTGCCAAACTGACTTCCCTCAATAGAGGGGGGTCGTCAGAACCCCAAAACTGTACGGCATCAGTCGTCGCTGTTGAGGCACAGACCGACCGCATTCAGCACCCAATGAGAAGCGTGCTTGGCTGTGTCGCGTGGTTTGATTTCTCGTTTCGGGGAGTGCCGTGGGTGCCAAACTGACTTCCCTCAATAGAGGGGGGTCGTCAGAACCCCAAAACTGTACGGCATCAGTCGTCGCTGTTGAGGCACAGACCGACCGCATTCAGCACCCAATGAGAAGCGTGCTTGGCTGTGTCGCGTGGTTTGATTTCTCGTTTCGGGGAGTGCCGTGGGTGCCAAACTGACTTCCCTCAATAGAGGGGGGTCGTCAGAACCCCAAAACTGTACGGCATCAGTCGTCGCTGTTGAGGCACAGACCGACCGCATTCAGCACCCAATGAGAAGCGTGCTTGGCTGTGTCGCGTGGTTTGATTTCTCGTTTCGGGGAGTGCCGTGGGTGCCAAACTGACTTCCCTCAATAGAGGGGGGTCGTCAGAACCCCAAAACTGTACGGCATCAGTCGTCGCTGTTGAGGCACAGACCGACCGCATTCAGCACCCAATGAGAAGCGTGCTTGGCTGTGTCGCGTGGTTTGATTTCTCGTTTCGGGGAGTGCCGTGGGTGCCAAACTGACTTCCCTCAATAGAGGGGGGTCGTCAGAACCCCAAAACTGTACGGCATCAGTCGTCGCTGTTGAGGCACAGACCGACCGCATTCAGCACCCAATGAGAAGCGTGCTTGGCTGTGTCGCGTGGTTTGATTTCTCGTTTCGGGGAGTGCCGTGGGTGCCAAACTGACTTCCCTCAATAGAGGGGGGTCGTCAGAACCCCAAAACTGTACGGCATCAGTCGTCGCTGTTGAGGCACAGACCGACCGCATTCAGCACCCAATGAGAAGCGTGCTTGGCTGTGTCGCGTGGTTTGATTTCTCGTTTCGGGGAGTGCCGTGGGTGCCAAACTGACTTCCCTCAATAGAGGGGGGTCGTCAGAACCCCAAAACTGTACGGCATCAGTCGTCGCTGTTGAGGCACAGACCGACCGCATTCAGCACCCAATGAGAAGCGTGCTTGGCTGTGTCGCGTGGTTTGATTTCTCGTTTCGGGGAGTGCCGTGGGTGCCAAACTGACTTCCCTCAATAGAGGGGGGTCGTCAGAACCCCAAAACTGTACGGCATCAGTCGTCGCTGTTGAGGCACAGACCGACCGCATTCAGCACCCAATGAGAAGCGTGCTTGGCTGTGTCGCGTGGTTTGATTTCTCGTTTCGGGGAGTGCCGTGGGTGCCAAACTGACTTCCCTCAATAGAGGGGGGTCGTCAGAACCCCAAAACTGTACGGCATCAGTCGTCGCTGTTGAGGCACAGACCGACCGCATTCAGCACCCAATGAGAAGCGTGCTTGGCTGTGTCGCGTGGTTTGATTTCTCGTTTCGGGGAGTGCCGTGGGTGCCAAACTGACTTCCCTCAATAGAGGGGGGTCGTCAGAACCCCAAAACTGTACGGCATCAGTCGTCGCTGTTGAGGCACAGACCGACCGCATTCAGCACCCAATGAGAAGCGTGCTTGGCTGTGTCGCGTGGTTTGATTTCTCGTTTCGGGGAGTGCCGTGGGTGCCAAACTGACTTCCCTCAATAGAGGGGGGTCGTCAGAACCCCAAAACTGTACGGCATCAGTCGTCGCTGTTGAGGCACAGACCGACCGCATTCAGCACCCAATGAGAAGCGTGCTTGGCTGTGTCGCGTGGTTTGATTTCTCGTTTCGGGGAGTGCCGTGGGTGCCAAACTGACTTCCCTCAATAGAGGGGGGTCGTCAGAACCCCAAAACTGTACGGCATCAGTCGTCGCTGTTGAGGCACAGACCGACCGCATTCAGCACCCAATGAGAAGCGTGCTTGGCTGTGTCGCGTGGTTTGATTTCTCGTTTCGGGGAGTGCCGTGGGTGCCAAACTGACTTCCCTCAATAGAGGGGGGTCGTCAGAACCCCAAAACTGTACGGCATCAGTCGTCGCTGTTGAGGCACAGACCGACCGCATTCAGCACCCAATGAGAAGCGTGCTTGGCTGTGTCGCGTGGTTTGATTTCTCGTTTCGGGGAGTGCCGTGGGTGCCAAACTGACTTCCCTCAATAGAGGGGGGTCGTCAGAACCCCAAAACTGTACGGCATCAGTCGTCGCTGTTGAGGCACAGACCGACCGCATTCAGCACCCAATGAGAAGCGTGCTTGGCTGTGTCGCGTGGTTTGATTTCTCGTTTCGGGGAGTGCCGTGGGTGCCAAACTGACTTCCCTCAATAGAGGGGGGTCGTCAGAACCCCAAAACTGTACGGCATCAGTCGTCGCTGTTGAGGCACAGACCGACCGCATTCAGCACCCAATGAGAAGCGTGCTTGGCTGTGTCGCGTGGTTTGATTTCTCGTTTCGGGGAGTGCCGTGGGTGCCAAACTGACTTCCCTCAATAGAGGGGGGTCGTCAGAACCCCAAAACTGTACGGCATCAGTCGTCGCTGTTGAGGCACAGACCGACCGCATTCAGCACCCAATGAGAAGCGTGCTTGGCTGTGTCGCGTGGTTTGATTTCTCGTTTCGGGGAGTGCCGTGGGTGCCAAACTGACTTCCCTCAATAGAGGGGGGTCGTCAGAACCCCAAAACTGTACGGCATCAGTCGTCGCTGTTGAGGCACAGACCGACCGCATTCAGCACCCAATGAGAAGCGTGCTTGGCTGTGTCGCGTGGTTTGATTTCTCGTTTCGGGGAGTGCCGTGGGTGCCAAACTGACTTCCCTCAATAGAGGGGGGTCGTCAGAACCCCAAAACTGTACGGCATCAGTCGTCGCTGTTGAGGCACAGACCGACCGCATTCAGCACCCAATGAGAAGCGTGCTTGGCTGTGTCGCGTGGTTTGATTTCTCGTTTCGGGGAGTGCCGTGGGTGCCAAACTGACTTCCCTCAATAGAGGGGGGTCGTCAGAACCCCAAAACTGTACGGCATCAGTCGTCGCTGTTGAGGCACAGACCGACCGCATTCAGCACCCAATGAGAAGCGTGCTTGGCTGTGTCGCGTGGTTTGATTTCTCGTTTCGGGGAGTGCCGTGGGTGCCAAACTGACTTCCCTCAATAGAGGGGGGTCGTCAGAACCCCAAAACTGTACGGCATCAGTCGTCGCTGTTGAGGCACAGACCGACCGCATTCAGCACCCAATGAGAAGCGTGCTTGGCTGTGTCGCGTGGTTTGATTTCTCGTTTCGGGGAGTGCCGTGGGTGCCAAACTGACTTCCCTCAATAGAGGGGGGTCGTCAGAACCCCAAAACTGTACGGCATCAGTCGTCGCTGTTGAGGCACAGACCGACCGCATTCAGCACCCAATGAGAAGCGTGCTTGGCTGTGTCGCGTGGTTTGATTTCTCGTTTCGGGGAGTGCCGTGGGTGCCAAACTGACTTCCCTCAATAGAGGGGGGTCGTCAGAACCCCAAAACTGTACGGCATCAGTCGTCGCTGTTGAGGCACAGACCGACCGCATTCAGCACCCAATGAGAAGCGTGCTTGGCTGTGTCGCGTGGTTTGATTTCTCGTTTCGGGGAGTGCCGTGGGTGCCAAACTGACTTCCCTCAATAGAGGGGGGTCGTCAGAACCCCAAAACTGTACGGCATCAGTCGTCGCTGTTGAGGCACAGACCGACCGCATTCAGCACCCAATGAGAAGCGTGCTTGGCTGTGTCGCGTGGTTTGATTTCTCGTTTCGGGGAGTGCCGTGGGTGCCAAACTGACTTCCCTCAATAGAGGGGGGTCGTCAGAACCCCAAAACTGTACGGCATCAGTCGTCGCTGTTGAGGCACAGACCGACCGCATTCAGCACCCAATGAGAAGCGTGCTTGGCTGTGTCGCGTGGTTTGATTTCTCGTTTCGGGGAGTGCCGTGGGTGCCAAACTGACTTCCCTCAATAGAGGGGGGTCGTCAGAACCCCAAAACTGTACGGCATCAGTCGTCGCTGTTGAGGCACAGACCGACCGCATTCAGCACCCAATGAGAAGCGTGCTTGGCTGTGTCGCGTGGTTTGATTTCTCGTTTCGGGGAGTGCCGTGGGTGCCAAACTGACTTCCCTCAATAGAGGGGGGTCGTCAGAACCCCAAAACTGTACGGCATCAGTCGTCGCTGTTGAGGCACAGACCGACCGCATTCAGCACCCAATGAGAAGCGTGCTTGGCTGTGTCGCGTGGTTTGATTTCTCGTTTCGGGGAGTGCCGTGGGTGCCAAACTGACTTCCCTCAATAGAGGGGGGTCGTCAGAACCCCAAAACTGTACGGCATCAGTCGTCGCTGTTGAGGCACAGACCGACCGCATTCAGCACCCAATGAGAAGCGTGCTTGGCTGTGTCGCGTGGTTTGATTTCTCGTTTCGGGGAGTGCCGTGGGTGCCAAACTGACTTCCCTCAATAGAGGGGGGTCGTCAGAACCCCAAAACTGTACGGCATCAGTCGTCGCTGTTGAGGCACAGACCGACCGCATTCAGCACCCAATGAGAAGCGTGCTTGGCTGTGTCGCGTGGTTTGATTTCTCGTTTCGGGGAGTGCCGTGGGTGCCAAACTGACTTCCCTCAATAGAGGGGGGTCGTCAGAACCCCAAAACTGGAAACCAAGCACATAGGTGCCCTCAAAGCACTTCAGAAACCCAGAACAGGCATCGACTGTTCGTTTAGGCTCAGAAAAACCGCCGCAGAATACAAAAACGGAAGAATCACCCCCACAGTTCTATTCCGTCACCGTCAGGGAAGGGAATTCTGTGGGAACCGAAAAATCGCCACAAAACAAACCCGACTGAGACGGCATCATTCGCAGCAGGCGCGTGCTCGTCAACAAAATAGTGCAGCAAAGGATGCACGCACACAAGCATTGCACCACCACAGGGTATTTTATTTCCGTGCTCGTCAACAAAATAGTGCAGCAAAGGATGCACGCACACAAACATTGCACCACCACAGGGTATCTACTTTCCGTGCTCGTCAACAAAATAGTGCAGCAAAGGATGCACGCACACAAACATTGTACCACCACAGGCTATTTTCTTTCCGTGCTCGTCAACAGAATAGTGCATACAAGTCGACAGGTCAGCGTCGAAAACGTGCCCGACTCCGGCCGCGTTCTTCCTGCCCTGCGTGATGTAGACGGGCGTCACGAACGTGCCGGCACGCTTGATCTTGTTGATCTCCATCGGGATGACCAGCAGCACGGGCAACCCGGAGATCAGCCGCTTCGGGTCCTGCGTCGTGAGCTCGCGCTTCTCGTAGTCCCACTTGGCGCCTTCGAGGTACAGTCCCTTCACGTACGCGCCGTCCTCCGGCCTTTCGACGATTTCGTCAGCGTCGGTGTGCTCGGTGACGCGGGTGAAAATGCCAGATCGGTCCAAGGGCCACTTGTACTTTCGGCACGTCGTCTGCACCAGCGCCGCGATGAACGAGTCCGGGATCATGACGCCGGACAGCCACATTACCACCGGCTCACCTGCGGAAGTGGGGACCAGTGTGATAGACCTTTCTTCGGAGGGCTCACTCACAACTTACCGTAATTCGATAAATGTTGAACCGTGTAAAACCTGGGACACCCCCAGAAAAGGGGGGGGCTGGGTGTCCCAGGTTGGTAGTAGTGTAGTAGTCGTCTGCCGAAGCAGCCGGAGACAGCAAGTGGTCCGCATCCTAGGGATACCCCCTCTTTGCACTGGCAACGAGAAAGAGAGAGAGAGAGAGAGAGAGAGAGAGAGACGAGTTAGAGTGCAGGGACCATCTCTCCGGGGAGTTTCCGGTCTCCTCACTTCTCTTCGCGCTGCTACGGCGGGCGTAAGTCGCTCCGGAGGCGTGCTGCAGGTTGCGGCTCTGCTACAGTGAGTGGCGGCACCGGAGTTGGTGCTGTAGGGGGCGCTCTGGTCTCGTCTCGCGGGGGATCGCCGCCTTGTAACGTCTTCTTTCTCACGACTGCGCGGCCTACGGCGGCGGCTAACACCTTGAGGGGAAGCTTCAGCTTCCATTGGCTACGTCCTGAGGGTACACGGGTTTGACGTCGCGAGAAAGACACCCCCACGGGGGAAAACGACCCGCTGCGTCCGCAGGTATGACAACAATGTCGACAACGATAAAACTCCCAGAGCTCCAAGAACTCCCCTAACGAATAGGAGTTTCCCCTCCAAGTGAACACGGTGGATAGGAGACCGCAGCCAGTTGTGTTAGATTGAAGCCAACTCAGGCCTTCGCCAGTTGGGCTGTGACTGATGCGGTTGCCAGGAGGATCGATCTCCCCAACTGAGGCAGCCGCCGGGCAGCCAACTTCGCCGGTCAGCTCGTTCCCAAGGTACCAGCAAGCCATGTAACCCTGAATGATCCTTTGGTTGGTGACATGAATTAAACGGATGTTAAATTGGCGGATGGAGAAGGAATGTGAAAACGGGAACAACGGCTCTGAGTGACTCTCTCCAAGGAGGCAATTTAACAAGTTTTTGTGTTAGCCCTTGCGCGTTCTTGCGCTAGTGCTATCAGTTACAAAGACGTGTTCTTACTTCTCCCTTTCTTCTGAGCAGTTCTCGTCAGACAATACGAAGAGCAGAAACTCCCCCTAACCTAGGGGTTCCCCCTCCAAGTGAACACGGTGGATAAGGGAAAACATGTCTGAAACCCATCCCTGGTTGCGAGGAGAGATCCTGAGTGGGGAGAGGCCTTGTCGGGCAGGAAAGAGGTCCTTCTGCAGTCTACCTTCTACTCACGCGACGTGTCGTGCTTCGGTCCCGCCTAACCGTTTGTCTTCGGCAGCGGTCTGACGAGTCTGAGGAGAGGCGTGGAAACCCTGCAGCCGAGCCTCAGAAGCTGGAGAGCCACGCCCGCAACGTGCAAATGAACCCGAACCAAAGTTGGAGCTCACCAGGTGGGTCCTTTGGGCGGCGATTTTCGGTCCTGTTCCGGTGCTATCACAACTTTCTGGTGCCATTGTTTCTCGCATTCTTCCTTCGTCGAAATATACTCGAGGGACTGCCTTGTGCTCATTTCGACGGAGGCTGGAGGGGGGGAGGAAACAATACAACTACAAAGTGGGTCTTTTTTGTTGAACGCTTACGCCCGCCACTAAACTTAGATTTACCTGTGCTTCGTGTGGGCTACAGCACATTTACCTCCTTTGAGATAGGAATATCGGCATGCCTCTCCTCCAGTATTGCCTACAACAAAGCAGGTGTTTATAAAAATGAAATAAGGGGGATGGGCGTACCTTTGTCGATCCAATCACGGTACTGCTCGTATCGCGTCTTGAAGTGCACCATCCAGCTGCCGAGGGCCTTGTTCGTCGCCGGTGCTTTGCGCCGCCAGGACGGAGGGAGCTGGCCAATGAGGAGGGCGGACGCGAGGTCGTCGAGATCGGCGGACATTCCGATGATGCCCGCCAGGGCGCGGAGCAGCTCTTTAAGGCTCGACATCATCGTCGTCACGAGCGCGTTCCACCGCTCGAGTTCCTGCAGGAGCACGACCTGCACGGGCGTCAGGAAGCCGTCCGGGTTCTTCTTCTTCTCCTGCATCATCACCAGCTTCCGGTCGAACGCCTCCGGCAGCTGCGCCATGACCTCTTGGCTCAGCTTTTTGAGCTTGTCGTCCGCTGACTCGCCGCCCGTCGCAGAAGCCGAGGCGGCCGACCCTGAAACGGACTGCACCAGGAGCAGGTTTGCCCACAGCGACTTCGTCATCGTCGTCAGGTATCCGATCTCCGCGTTAGGGTGCAGCCCAAAGACCTCAGGCGAATTGTCGTTGTGCATGTCCTTCACTTGGTTCACATACGCGTCTCTGGGGAGCACCTCGACGAAGTTCGTCGACCCAGGCGGCAGGCTGTAGTCGCAGTCGGCGTCTTGGTAGAAGTGGAACGGCTGGAACGAGTCGAACAGGAAGTCGCCGAAGTACTCCTGCAGGTACACGGTAACCACGCGCCGGTCCCAGTCGTCGCTGACCCTGCCGCCGTACATGGCCTCCCCGACGAGGTACCGCAGCGTTTCCCACGGAATCCCGGACTTGTCTTCCCAAGCCTTGGTCAAATACGTGCACATGAGCCTGCGGGAGGTGGCGTTTTTTTTTTTTTTTTTTTTTTTTTTGCGTTTATTGGCAGGGATTTATATAGCTTTTCCTCCTCTGCAGAAAAGTCCTTGTCGCCCTCGGGGTCCTGTGGTGGATCCAAAATTAATTAGAATTGGTAGTCAAGAGGCAAGCACTACCAGGCCAGCCAGGGCTAACCCACCCAACCTCAGTGTTGGAACAAGAATCAGACGAAATGGTTAAGCTAATTTGTAAGAGAGGGGGGTCTGGGGGGCAGCGCCCCCCAGCGCACGGTACGGTACAGCGAAGAATTTCCGCACCGGTCAACTTCTAGTATTGAATCCAAATTCAGTTAGAACCGGTAGTCAACGTCTGATGCCGAACCCCAAATCTAATTAGAATCGGTACTCAACGTCCAATTTCCGATTCCAAATTTAAATAGAATTGGTAGTCAACGTTCAAGGTTGGCTCCAAATTTAATTAAAATTGGTAGGCAACGTCTAGGTTCGGATCCAAAATCAATTAGACTTGGTAGTCAACGTCTGATGCCAAATCCAAAAATTAATTAGAATTGATAGGCAACGTCCAGTTTCGGATCCCAAATTTAACTACAATTGGTAGTCAACGTCCAGTTTCGGATTCCAAATTTAATTACAATCGGTAGTCAACGTCTGATGCCAAATCCAAAATTTAATTAGAATTGGTAGTCAACTTCCAATTTCGGATTCCAAATTTAATTACAATCGGTAGTCAACGTCTGATGGCGTATCCAAATTTAATTAGACTTGGTAGTCAGCGTCCAATTTCGGGTCCCAAATTTAATTAGAAATGGTAGTCTACGTCCAATTTCGGATTCCAAATGTAATTACAATCGGTAGTCAACGTCTGATGTCGTATCCAAATTTAATTAGAAGTGGTAGTCAACGTCTAATGTCGGATCCCAAATTTAATTAGAAGTGGCAGTGAACGTCTATTGTCGGATCCAAAATTAATTAGAATTGGTAGTCAACATCCAATTTCCGATCCCAAATTTAATTAGAATTGGTAGTCAACGTTCAATTTTGAATCCAGATTTAATTAGAATTGGTAGTCAACGTCCAATTTCCGATCCCAAATCTAATTAGAATTGGTAGTCAATGTTCAATTGGATCCAAATTTAATTAGAATTGGTAGTCAACGTTCAATTTCCGATCCCAAATTTAATTAGAATTGGTAGTCAACGTCCAATTTTGAATCCAAATTTAATTAGAATTGGTAGTCAACGTCCAATTTCCGATCCCAAATTTAATTAGAATTGGTAGTCAACGTTCAATTTTGAATCCAAATTTAACTAGAATTGGTAGTCAACGTCCAATTTCGGATCCCAAATTTAATTAGAATAGGTAGTCAACGTCCAATTTCCGATCCCAAATTTAATTAGAATTGGTAGTCAACGTTCAATTTTGAATCCAAATTTAATTAGAATTGGTAGTCAACGTCCAATTTTGATCCCAAATTTAATTAGAATTGGTAGTCAACGTCCAATTTCCGATCCCAAATTTAATTAGAATTGGTAGTCAACGTTCAATTTCCGATCCCAAATTTAATTAGAATTGGTAGTCAACGTTCAATTTCCGATCCCAAATTTAATTAGACTTGGTAGTCAACGTCTCGCCTCCCACCACCCCCTTTGGCCCTCCGCCCCTGGCCCTCCTGCCTCCTCTTTCCCCGCCTCCGTTTTACTCTTCCTGCCCCCATGGCTTCGCCATGGCTTTCGCCATGACTTCGCCATGGCTTCGCCATGGCTTCGTCCCTCACCCCCGCTGATCCCGGTTGGTAGTGACCCGGCCCTACCCCAACCCCCAGCCCAAAATTAAGGCAATTTTTTTTTTTTCGCGCTCGGGGTGGCCCAGGGGACTTTAAAAGTTTGGGGTCCGAGCCAAAAACCCGGTTTGAGCCAAAAAACCGGTTTGGTTATGTAGGTCGGTGTATCACACTTGCATGCGGTGCTGCATCACGAGCGGGCTACTTTCTGCACTCTGTGTGGAGTTTTCCGCACTCTAGGCACTCTCGGTTTCCATGATCCACATGAAGGAAGCAAAAAGAAGCACTGTGTTGGTCAGAAAAGCACATTTTTCTTTCAGAACAAAAGGTTGCAATAAGAAATGACAAAAAGGCGGAGACGTAAAGAAACACCAGCTTCATGATGAGCCCCCCACTCCCCCCCACTCCCCGTTTTTCCCCCTTTTTAGGTTAAGCTGTTTTTTGAGGGCTTATTTGTACGCTATTACAGGCAGGTACGTTCATTACTACTATAGTACTACTACACAGTGAAGGTGGTAAAACTTTGAAATCGGTCTATAAGATTTTTTTTTTTCCCCTCAAAAACTCAAACCGGTTTATTCGGTTTGTCAAACCGATAAACCGGTATTTTAAAGTCCCCTGGGGTGGCCCCGAGCCCCAGACCCATATATAAATCACTGTTTATTGCAGGGGTCTTTAAAAGTTTGGGGGTTGGAGCGGAACCCGGTGTCAGCCAAAAACCCGGTGTGAGGTCAAATTTTTTTTTCCAACACTTGGGCAGCAGGGATGCCTTGGGACGAAAATCTACGCTCTAAACCGGGGTTTTGGGGAATCACACGGCATTCAGCGGTGACCCTACTGTAGCCCCGACCCGCACAGTAGGCTGTGTTGACGCTTCGGGTGGGGGGAGACCTGCCCGCGCAGCGATATATTTTGTGGTAGTGAGTCACCGTTTGGCTTCTGCGTGCGTGTGCCGCCTCTGGTGCACGATTGAACCAGCGTTAAACTCCGGAACACCGATCCAGCAACTCTTCTTGCGGCGGTTTTGTGTTTCTTAAGGAGCCCTGCGCCGCAGGCGCGGAAACTTTTAAACGGTCGTACGGATCAAAGCAGATGGGCACTAGGGCGGCTCGTCACAACTAGGTTGGCTGACATGTCAATTAAACCTGCGCCGCAGGCCCGGAAATTTTGACGGTCGCACTTACAGCTAAACAGATGGACGGAAACACGTCGGTTTGTCACCGTGCAGCAGGTTTTCGTCCTGCACAACGCCCCTGCATTGCCTGCCACGGTGGAACACTGTGAACAGAATGAGCAAATAATGCGTAGCCCCATTACGGAAAATATTCTCAGCCAAAACACCTGCGCCGCAGGCGCGGAAATTTTTTTGGCGCCTTTCTGGCCAGCCAGCAAAGTACGAAGATCGCATAACAGTTTTCCGTGAAAGAAAATTCCGCCGGTGGTGAGATTTTTTCCATCAGGTTTCTGCCACGAGAAATTTCCACTGATGGGTTCCGTTAGAAAACATTTCCACCAACAATTTCTGTTCGAAAAGTTTTCCGCCAAGCTTCCCGTGAAAGAAATTTCCGCCGGTGGTTTCTGCCATGAGAAAATTTCCATCAGTTTTCTGTCGTGAGACAATTTCCACCAACAGTGTTCCACAAAGAAATTTCCGCCAACAGTTTCCACGAGAACATTTCCACCAGGTTTCCACCACGAGAGAAATTTCCGCCAGTAGCTTTCGCCTCGAGAAATTTTCACCAGTTTTCTGTCACGAGAGAAATTTCCACCACCAGTTTCCCACGAAACAAATTTCCGCCAGTAGTTTTCACGAGAACATTTCCATCATCGGTTTCCGCCACAAGAAAATTTCCATCAGTTTTCTGTCGTGAGAAAGATTTACACCAACAGTTTCCCACGAAAGAAATTTCCATCAGGTTTCCGCCACGAGAGAACTTTCCGCCAGGTTTCCGCCACGAGAAAATTCCCATCACTTTTCTGTCGTGAGAGAAAAATTCCACCAACAGTATTCCACAAAGGAAATTTCCGCCAGTAGTTTCCACGAGAAAACTTCCACCAGTTTTCTGTCGTGAGAAATTTTTTCACCACACCAGTTCACCAGTTTCCCTTCACACGAAAGAAATTTCCGCCGGTAGTTTCCACGAGAAAATTTCCAGCCTACACAGTGACAAAACAGAAATCTGGACATTTTTTTTTCCCCAGAAATTTTCTGACTTTTTCTTTTTTTTTCCTCTTTTTCTGACACACCGGGTTTTCCCGGTGTCTGACACCGGGACACCGGGTTTTTAAAGTCCCCTGGTTTATTGTGGTTTAGAGGTTCGGTGTTTTTTTTGTGTTTTTTTCAGACTGTTTCGAGTTTTTAAGAAGCCGGTATTTTTGAGTCTCCTGTTGACGAAGTCCGTCGACCCAGGCGGCAGGCTGTAGTCGCAGTCGGCGTCTTGGTAGAAGTGGAACGGCTGGAACGAGTCGAACAGGAAGTCGCCGAAGTACTCCTGCAGGTACGCGCCGGTCCCAGTCGTCGCTGACCCTGCCGCCGTACATGGCCTCCCTGACGAGGTACCGCAGCGTTTCCCACGGAATCCCGGACTTGTCTTCCCAAGCCTTGGTCAAATACGTGCGCATGAGCCTGCGGGAGGTGGCGTTTTTGGAGTGAAGGATGTTTCTTGTAGCAAGCGTTTGAATCCAGCAAAATGCAGATTTTCAAGAACAAAACCCGATCGGTGGCAGCGTACTATCCTCACTCCCGTTAGATGAAGCGCGCAAACAAAGGAAGCGCCTGGTCCGTTTATGTAGACTGTTTCGAGTTTTTTTAGAGTTAAAGTTCGCTTGAAATTCCGGGGTTTTAGGGTCTCCGTGTGACCGTTCATGAATGGGTTCTCTTAGAGCAAGAAAGGGCTATGTGGTTACGGGTTTTTTTAGTACTAACAATCTTGCGGGTTGCCCTTCAATGCATTGTGCAGGCTAAAAAGACGTAGGCAGCGTGTTTTGGTGGTTGATCAGAATTCCTTACCTGAATATACACAAGTGGGAAAACGATCATCCGGCATGCACAAACAAATGTAATTTTCCGAGACTAGAGGTATGCTAATAGCTCTATCGAGCCAACCCCACTTTTTAGGGGGTCGGGGGCGAAGCCCGGGGGCACTTTTTCGTAGTGTTTTTTTGGGTCAGAATTTTTGTCAGCGGCCATAGCTTTTTTTGCCCCTGGAAATTGACGCCGTAATGGCAGAGTGAACGGCGCCAGGGTTTAGGGCTGGAGTTCCCGGGTTCGAACCCCGCCGAGGACCTTTTTTTTGGTTCCCCGCGGTCAATTCCCTCGCTCCGGGGTTTTCTTGACCCGTGATTTGGCACCGGGTATTTGCATACTTCAGGCCCGGACGGAACTTAGCTTCGCCCGAACTTTGCTTTGCTTCGCCCGAGCCTCCCCAGAACTTAGCTTCACCCGAACTTTGCTGCTTCGCCGAACTTAGCTTCACCAGAACTTAGCTTCGCCTGAACTTTGCTTTGCTTCGCCCGAACTTTGCTTTCACCAGAACTTAGCCTCCCCAGAACTTAGCTTCACCCGAACCTTGCTTTGCTTCGCCGAACTTAGCTTCGCCCGAACTTTGCTTTGCTTCGCCCGAACTTTGCACTTTGCTTTGATTTAGCTTCGCCCGAACTTTACTTCACCAGAACTGAGCTTCACCCGAACTTTGCTTTGCTCGCCGAACTTAGCTTCACCAGAACTTAGCTTCGCCGGAACTTTGCTAGCCTCCCCAGAACTTAGCTTCACCCGAACCCGAACTTTGCTTTGACTTAGCTTCGCCCGAACTTTACTACCAGAACTTAGCATCGCCCGAACTTTGCTGCCGAAGTTTGCTTCACCAGAACTTCCCCAGAACTTAGCTTCACTCGAACTTTGTTTCCCCCGAACTTTGCTTCACCAGAACTTAGCCTCCCCAGAACTTAGCTTCACCCGAACTTGCTGCTGACTTAGCTTCGCCGAACTGAGCTTCACCGGAACTTAGCTTCACCCGAACTTTGCTTTGACTTAGCTTCGCCGAACTTTGCTTCGCCAGAGCTTAGCTTGACCAGAACTTTGCTTGACCAGAACTTTGCCGAACTTTGCTTTCGCCCGAGCTTTGCTTTGCTTCGCCCGAACTTAGCTTCGCCCGAACTTTACTGTTTCCCGAACTTTAACTGCTGCCTCTCGTCTCGCTGCGCGCCGGTCTTTACCGGCGCAAATATACTTTGTCCCGTTGAATTATCAGAGGGTCCTACTACCGGCGCAAATATACTTTGTCCCGTTGAATTATCAGAGGGTCCTACAAGGGGTTCAGTTTCTTCACGGCGGCTGAAGGAAACGTTGTCATTTATTTGTGCCTGACGCAGAGCTTCTTTTGTTTTTTGTTGAATTCCGATCTCTTTCATTTGCCAGTTTTCGGTTGCATTTCACCCTCAAGGAAAGGGATACCTCATCGAGATGGTGAAGTCGGTCTCGTTGAAGTCGTAGATCACGTTCCATCCGAGTTTTCCGTACTTTCGGCGCTCCTGGACCACCGCATGAAAGAACGCGAGCGTGAAGACCAGGGGGCGGAAGGCGGGGTGGGGGCACTCTTCGAGGGTCTCTTCGCTGACCTTGGTGAAGGTCATCGTCATGTTCATTTTAAGCCCGTCGGGTGGCTCGAAGACCACCTTCAACGACCGCTGCAGGATGCCGAGCGGGAACCCTTCGCTCGGCTCGGTGGTGAGCCACAGGCGGAATTCCGGGTGCGGTTTCGCGTCGCGTTTTTCGAGCGTCTTCTCGATCTCCTTCATCCAGTCGATGAGCAGGTGGCAGTTCTGCAGGAGCACCCAGTGCCCGCGGATCGAGCCTTGCTCGACGAGCCCCATGGCGATGGAGCCTTGGCCCTGCCCGAGGGACAACGCCTTCATCCTCGAGTCCTTCATCTCCATCTTCTGCGCTAGTTTGTCGATCTCCTCGGTCGGGTTCGCTCCGGGTGTCGTGATGCAAACAATCGGGGAATTCGCGGTGCTCTGCGCGAAGACGTCCTTCAGGTCCGGTTTGTACGGAACCGCATAGGTAGGCCCCAGCGCTGGCGTCACCGAGATGAAGTTCCCGACGGCCAAGTACACGCGGTCGACCCGGAAGCACCGGAGGAGGCACAGCTTCTGGAAGGGGGACAGCACGTTCGAGTACCCGCCGGGCAACGGGACCTTGTCGCTCTCGGGGGTCTGCTGCGCCAGCCAGTCCTGCCACTCGGCGTCGTCGTTGGTCACCTTGTTGGGAAGGTCGACGAACACGGGCGACGTGCGCGAGAGCCGGCACGCAGCATGCCACATGACTTCTGTGAGCCAAGGGCACTCCGGCTTGTCGGGGAAGTCTTTATCCGGAAGCAGGCAGCCTTTCATGAAGAAGTCGAGCTCTCCCGCGTCCATGCTGTCGGCGCCCTCCAGGATCCGAGCCGTCATTAGGAACGAGAACAGGCGGACGTGCACCTGCGCGGTGTTCATTTGCTTCCACTTTGTAAAGCTGGCGTTCGCTCGGTACTAACAAATATTGCGGGTTGAGTATTAATGAGCGTCCTTTTTGTTTGTGCACACTAGCGGAACTCACCTGCTTTGCAGTTTCATGTAGCACGCTTGCCAACTACTAATTTTTAGTACCAACAATGCATTGTTACCACAAAAAAAAAAAAGAACAGCGCAGGCGGCGCGTTTTTGGTGGTTGACGGTTGCCAAATTCCTAACCTGGAAATGAAGCGGGGTTGTCACAGACGGGAACCGAACAAAACGAGGCGCCTCTCTTTTCAAGGAGTTTATGCCTTTCATGTCTCCGGGACGGAGCCGCATGGCTGTTCCTTTCGTTCTTACAACTCAATTGTTAAAGAGAGGGGTCGAATACTAACGGATATTTGACACGCGCCCGGCTATCAGAATCTTTACTATTTCCTTTGACCCTGCTACGGTTCGACACATCCTTGCCACCCAGATATTATTTTAGTATTCGACCAATTGAATAATAACACCAAAGGTGTTATTATTCGACCCATCCCTTTTATAGTAGTCACGGTTGGCAGATAATCACGATTATTACCTATTATTAGATTTCCGAAATCCGCCCCAAATTATTAGATTTTATTAGAAATTATTAGATATTATTACCTGATTATTAGAAATTATTACCCATTATTAGATATTATTACCGGGTAATAATCCATTATTACGTGACTTTCCCATGCATTCTCACAGCAAAAGTGCCCCTAGGAGTGGAAGGTGATCGTCACGGTGGGTGTTCATGCATCCAAACCGTTCCTTTCACCCCGTTCGCAATTCCGTTTGTTGCTAAGTCGAAATGGACGGATGCCAAAAGAGGCAGGAGAGGTTTTTTGAGGCAAGATCCTGGCAGAGGACGATGATGTGGCATGTGGGGTATGCGACCTCTACACGCCAGAACCCGTATTCTTAGGGCAGAATGGGGGTCTAACTCCATCTGGGAAACCTTCTTTTGAGCACGAATCCCGTTCGCCGGGCATACAGTCCATTGCATGTGGCCTTTGATGATGTGCGTGGTGCATTTCGGCATTCGCTGGAACCCGACCGAAGCAGACAATAAGTGTCATTTCACGTTCATCTGCACGCGGAATGTACGGCCTGCTTGTGATCATCTGCCGGTTCTTCGGGCTGTCTTCTGCAAGCACCCTGCCTTTTCACGGCGGCTTACCCACAACCTCCCCGGGTCTATTTTTTCACGGTCTCTTCATCGGAGCTGAACGCGAGCACAAATTCGCCGGAAAAGGTCTGCTACACGGGCCTGCAAAGAAATGTCACCAACCAGTGGGTCGATTCCCGTCCTTTCCATTGAAAACCTGTGGCCCAGTGTGGGTTCCACGCCCGGTGCCCAAAGACCCGCGAACCACGCACATAATTCTTGGTCCCCGGGTCTACTTTTCGCGGTTCTCTTCATCGGAGCTCATCGCGATCAGAAAACCGTCGAAAAAGGTCTGTTATGCGGACCAAGAAAGTTGAAGTATGGCTAAAAAATCCATACTTTTTTCCAGATTTCCAAAATGCCTCTTGTATTCAAGGTACCTCTTCTATTCAAGGTACCTCCTGTATTCGACCCCCCCCCAGTAAAAACACCTTGGTGTCACCGCTTGGCTTGCACTGCCAGGCCACCCAGTCTCTTGCCTGGCATGGATTCTGGTGTTGTTTTCGTGTTTCTTCTTCTTTGCGTTCGTCGCCATTGAGCATCGTCCGGGACCGTGATGTTTTCTGGGCGGGCACCGGGTTTTCGCTCAGATTTTGAACTCGCATGTGAGTTTTGGGCTGAGTGCATAATCTGAGATTGGAGGAACAATCTGCAGATCTTCACCGAAAGCTGAATCTGAGATTTTCACCGAGAGCTAAATCAGATATTTTCACTGAGTACAAGTCTGAGATTGGAGTGTAGCTACTTTGCTTTCTGGGTTCCCTCCATTTTCGCGGCTTCATTGCCAAGATCCTAGTCCGACTGAGTAGTCTTTCCCGGATCCTCCCACATCCTGGGGACTCTCAACAGGCGATTATTAGATTATTAGAAATTATTAGAAATTATTAGATTTTATTAGAAATTATTAGAAATTATTCGTTATTACCCATTATTAGATCTAATAATACGTAATAATCAGGCTAATAATATCTAATAAAATCTAATCAAATCTAATAATAATTATTACATGCCAACCGTGAGTAGTATAATTAATAACACCAAGGTGTTATTATTCGAACCATCCCTTTAATAGTAGTATAATATGTGTCGTCTGCCTAAGCAGCCGGAGACAGCAGACGCAGGGGGCAGGTCTTGCTTTACTTTTCTCTTCTTCATGAAGACCCACCCCCGGCATCCCGACTGTCCAATCACGGTCGTGAAAGGTTTGCGCTTATTGTGATGAGGTGGTTGACCAGGCCCCCACGAAGCCTTATACACAACACGACTACAACACGAGGATGCAGCCCTGCTTAGGTGTGCACTCAGCCATCATTCCTGTCCCTTTAATACAAAAAGCAATGGGTTTTGCCGAATACCTGGAAAATGCCCATGCAGACGTACTGGTACAGGCAGCGGGTGAGGTACGTGATGATGTTTTCGAGGCGCTGTTCGGGTTCGAAGTGACCTTCGGAGCGCTCGAGCGACACTTTGAAGACGTCGTGGAGGAAGGCGGCGAGCGAGTATTCGTACATCGAGTTGATGGCGGAGATGCCGGCTATGCAGAAAAACAGGATAGCGCCGCGCTTAGCGACCGGGAGATAGTCCTGCCGAGCCCTGTCGATGTCGCGCTTGGTGGCCAGAGCGGACTCGAGTTTTTGCGCGATGTCCTCGGCGCTGCTCTTGGTGTCTTCCAGCGTGGTTATGAGGTCGTCGTTGTCGATGATCTCGCCCTGCGCCAGCGACAGCTCTCGGATCAGCGTGTCCTCCAGCAGCTGGAGGGTTTGTTTGTTCTCCGCCATTGAGTGGATCAGCTCTTCGCTGTGTCTCGCGAGATCGTTTCGTTCACTGAGGACGACTTCATTCAAAAGCTGGTCCCTCAGACCGTCGAGAGTGACGCCGAAATTGATGACCATCGACTTGCCGAAGATCTCGGGCGTGTAATTCGGGTTCGACAGCTTCGTCGTCATGAACAGCCGGAAGTTCTTGTCGTACTCGACCTGCTTGTCCCCGACCTTGATCAGCTTCTGCCCGGACTGGTAGATGAACTTCTTCTCGAGGATCGGGTCGAGAATGGGGTCAATGAACTCGTCGACATTCTCGAACAAAAACGGCTGCCCGTATTGGATGGCCGCCTCAAGCCTCTTCGGGAAGTCTGTAAAGAGTTAAAGAGAGTTGATGACGAGCAGATTCAGGATGAAGTTACGTACAAGGGTCGCCAGCAAGCAGCGCTGCAGGAATCCCTCAACTCAAGCTCGAGTTGGCCTTTTCGACATAAATGCATGTCCCGTCCGTAAAGGGTTAAAGGTCGAGTGTGTTGGAGCCTCGGGTTACCAGGGATGCTGGGCGTCTGGTAGAGAAGGGTGACCGACACCAAGATCACATTCGCTAAGAATGTAGTATTGGGCCGTTTATGAGTTTTGAGTACTACGGCTTGGTCTATCGATACGACCCCCGCCAGCTTGGATTCCCTCAGTTTCGCACTTGTAGAATGATCTCGTGTTTCTCTCTGGCACGGCCTACGGCAGCGGCCAGCTGATCCATTGAAACTAGTCCAGGATGAGGGCGTCGGCTGCATACTTGGCTCGGCAAAGGTCGCCACTTCAAACTTGGAAGACTTCTCAAACATGCGCTTGATCCAGCCGACGGCCTGCTTCTGCGGATCGACGCAGAGGGGGAACGTCGAGGCTCGCGTGGCCAGAATGCCGTTCTGGATGGAAAGCTCGTCTGACGGGAGGCCGTCCGCGTTCCACTTTGAGATCAGGACGTCGGTCGTCAACAGCTTTTGCAGCGAAAAGTCCTCGTTCTGTGTAAAGGTGGATTTTGTAGGGTGCCAACGGTCGGGCGCGTAGGCAGGTGTGCCTGCCTTCCCTCTTCGAGTGTTTCCGGCGCATGAACCAACATTCGACACGACATTCAGTCCGTGCGTGTCTAGCCAAGCCACGAGCACATGCTGACACATGCTATGAACACGTGCCCAAAGAACAACAAGGTACCCAATTTCACTGCCATTGGCTGTGCAGGTTGCACAGGTTCTTCAGGGCTCTGGACCTTCCAAAGACCAAAAAACAAGACAAAGACTCATCAAGAAATGGTTGTCAATAAAGCCAGCCTCGTGCATGTTTGCATAAAAAGGTAAAAGAAGGCGGACCATCTCGATTTCTCGCTCGCGCACGTCGCTCGTGAGAGTCAGCAGCGCCTCTTCGCGGAAGGTGAACGTGAACGCTCCGAGATAGCTGAGGAAACACGCTCCGAGCAAGCAATCGCCGACCTGTTTGCTTTGGTGTGTTGCAGACCAGAATACTGTGTGGACGCCCGGATCTAAACCGGCTGTTTCGGGGGAATCTTAGTTTAATGTGAAGGCAGTACGGCCTGCCTCACGCATGTTTGATGTTAGCATCGAGTGCAGTAGAGTGCAGCAGTTTGGGTTAGAACGCAAAGAATCTTTGGCGATAATATCTGCATCGCCGACGGCGCGGTTATCTCTTCGCACCTGATGCGTCATGCTTTCGCCTCTTTAGCTCGTCTTGATCGTCGCACTCAGGCGCGCGTTTGGTGCTTCGCTTCTTCTTCGATTGCTCGTCCAGGTTCATTGGTTGCGCGTCGATTTCTGCTTCTTCTCGTCGCCTGGGCGATGGTCGTGTTGCCTTCGATTGCACATCGATGTGTCCTTTGCGCCTTTTCGTTGTAGAGTGCAGTAGAGAGCGTGATACTTTATGATGTCGTTCGTTGGGAAAGTCAACGATGATGAGGTCAGACTGGTCATTTTCAGGTCAGGTTTCGTTTCCGCCCGCTCTCGCGGTGCGGGCTTTCTGGTCGTTTTGGCCGTGCTGGCTCGGTGGTGCATCGTGGAGTCAAGCTGTGTCATCCCCACCACCGTCACGAAGTTCGATTGATTCATAAATGTCTGCTGAACCAGTTTTCGTGAGCAACAATCAATCCCGCGGCAAATTCCCAGACTTGCTCTGCATTCCACTTTACTGCCGAGATGTGACAAAACGACACATACCAGCTTCTTCCTCGACTTCCCAAGGCGCTCGAAGTCGTCTGTCCAACGCTGACGCTCAGAAGCAAGTCCGCCGATGAGACGACGAGCGTTGTTGAGCCGCTTCTGCATGACCCTTGCGTCGTCTTCAAGCCTTTTGGCCTCCGACTGCCCGCGCTCGAGCCGTTCGGTGAGCATTTCCTTCATGTCGTTGAGGGCCCGAACCTCGGCGCGGAGATAGTCAAGCTCCCGTTCCAACTGGCTCAGGTTCTTCTCCAGCCGCTGGACGAGCATCTTCTTCGGCTCAACCTGTGTCGGAGAAAAGGTGATGGAGACAGTTGAGAACTAGCAGGGTCGCATGCACAGAAAGCACAGGGAGTCGACGGTGTGAGAGAGGTTCTGGATGAAGTCATCCCGAAGGGCAGACTCGCTCTTGGTCGATTGGTCAGGTCCAAAGTACACAAAGACTACAGGAGCACCTGACAACTACCCCCCGCGTTTTTAGAGTTATAGTTCGCTTGAGAATCTGGGATTTTAGAGCCTCCGGGTGACCTTCGTCGAATGGGTTCTTTTAAAGCTAATACGCACTGCGTGGGTTTGAGGGGGGGGCATGCATGGCTTCTTTCGTGTACACTTTACTTGCTTGCTTTGGCGAGTCAGGTTTGAAACAGTTTGTGACTGACACCACCTTTTTGTGTTTCCGACGATCGTGCAGATTGGTGTCTTTCGACCTTTTGTTTGCTCCCCGTGTTTTAGTGTTTTTGTTTCCCACGACAGCACGTAGAAAGACTAGCCAATTGATTTATTAAGGCAAGTTTTCTCAACCGGTGGAAGTTGATCGGGTTAGCGTTGTGTTGCAGACAATCAACCGAGGTTGATGTGCAGTGGTGTCTTTCGACTGTTCGTGGTATCCTTCCTTCGATGGTTTTGCATCAAACAGCATTTTGGTATTGGGGTCAACTCTAGAACGGGAGGATGAGCTTACGGCCGCTCATCTGCGATGGGTAATAATTGTACTTACGCACGCTTCTTCTTTCGAAGAAGTTTCCGAGGCGGTCGTAGTAGAGGTTGACTAGACGCTGACAAAACATGCCAATTCCTGCCACCGCCCGCAATAGTGCCATTGCGATTGACTCTTCCCTTTTCTGGACTGTTTCTTGTAGTCTGAAGTTCGCTTGAAATTCTGAGGGTTTAGGGTCTCCGTGTGACCATTGATAAATGGTTTTTTTATGTTTTGATACCTTCTTTGCCACCGCGTAGTAGGCCACTAACGCCATGACCCAGCCGTACAGCCCTGCGGCTGCGATGGACGCCGCTTGGATCGACACGTCGTTGACGTCCTTGTTCCTCGCGCGGATGGCGTTCACGGCGGTGATCCTGCGCTCGGTGATCGAGTCCTTCGGGAACTTCTTCAGCTTTTCGGTGACGAAGTTCGGGTTCTGCAGGTCCGCTTTGCAGTTCTGCCACGACGCCGTTTTCCCCTGCATGACGCAGTACATCTCGGCGACCGCGACGATTTTTTCCGACGGCTTCGCGAAGGTACGCAGCTCGTCCATGTCCTTCTTGTGGATCTTGTCGAGCTCTTTTTCGGCGAGCATCACCGCAGGCATGGCCTCCTCCAGCACTTCTTCGGCTTCCTTCATGTTTTGCATCACGTTGGTCTTCGTCTCCGCGACCTCCTTTTCGCGGGCCAGCGCTCGCTCGGACTTCTCCTTCGCGTCCGCTTGCTTCTTCGAGAGGTCGAGCACCAGCTCGTCGTTAGCTTGCTTCATCTCGTCCAAGTGCACCTGCTGCTCGGACATCTTCACCTGCATCTCGACGACGGTCTCGGCGGCATCCTTCAACCGGTCAAGCCCTGTGCCGCGTGGTAATTGATTCGGCTCTCAAGACTGGAAGTAAGCTGGTCGGTGCTGGTTTTGAGGGATCCGGAAAGGTAAGAAATCTTTTTGCGGTGGTCTCCGCTGGTCTGGTAGTTTGTGCGACCGCCAACTTTACTTACACTCGTTCTCTTCTCTACTCACTCCGGTACGTACTATTTCACTCTTTTTCTCACTTTGGCTAGCCAAAAAGACTCCTGCGACCGACACCACAGGTGGGCGGCGGATATGGATGCACCCGGCGCTCGATAGAAGTTGCACGAATCTCTCCCGGGTGGCTTTTTAGAGTTAAAGTTCGCTTGAAATTCCGGGGGTTTAGGGTCTCCGTGTGACCGTTCATGAATGGGTCTCTTAGAGCAAGAAAGGGCTATATGGCTACGGTGCTCGTTTTAGTGGCGAGAATTAGTGCCGTGTCACCGTCGTTATTTACAGCATTCACGTCGGCGCCAAAAGACAAGAATTCCTGCACGACGCTTTCATTGGCATAGTTGCTCGTTTTGGTGGCGAGAATTAGTGCCGTGTCACCGTCGTTATTTACAGCATTCACGTCGGCGCCAAAAGACAAGAATTCCTGCACGACGCTTGCATAGCCCTCCCAACTTGCGTGCATAAGTGCAGTCCAACCCTTGTTCGTTATTTAGTGCACGCTTTCGCTATGGGTTATGGCTAGCCATGTCCGGGACTGTTTGTGACCGACACCAAGTACATTACTTCGTGGAGTGTAGTCTTGGGCCCCCCACGTTCTACGAGTTGAGCAGGGGTTGCCTTGTAGCCCGTACCGGTCTGTTGTCCGCGTTTTTGTGTTGAGTACGACGGCCCCTGGGGCATGGCGCGGATGCCTTCTTGCCCCCTTCCAGCGCTCAATAGATTAGAAGAAGTGTGAAAACGGGGTTTTGCCTGGAGGATTTTCGTGTTATTCTGCGACCAAAATATTCCGTGAGGGATTCTCCCCAACCCGTGTTTCCAGATGCCATCTGCGTGCCTGATTCGGTGGCTCTTGTCAGCACATTCCAAAATGTGCCTCCAAAGCTTCCCCCAGGGGGCTGTAGCACTTGGCAGAGCGAATTTCCGGCCAGTTGCGCGGCATTTTTTGTGTGCTTCGTTTGAGCGAGAAACACAGGTGAAGTAACAACAAGTGGGAAAGTTGAACGAATCCAAGCGCCTGTCTTTTGTTGTAAGGTTGGCGTGGCATACCGGTTCGGAGCTTTTTACGCAACTCGTCGATTCTCGTCCTGTTTTCATCGAGGAGTGCGGTGTAGTTCGAGATGTAGTCGAGGAAGTTCTTTGGCGTGACGTAGTGCATCCGCTTCATCACGTCCTTGTACAGCCCGCACTGCTCGTCGCACTTCAGGTGGGTGAACACCATGTGGTCCACCACGAGCGACTTTAGGTACGCGGGGAAGCTATCGTCGGGCAAGTCCGTTTTGGACGCGTCGGACATGTCCCGCTGGGCTGCTTTTTCGCGCTCGTCGGCTTTCCGCTTCTCGTAGTCTTCGAGGTACCGGTGGGAGACCGCTTTGAGTGCTTGGTCGGGCCACTTCGTGAACCAGTCGATGACGGTGTTGTTGACGAGAGCCGGGAAGTTGCGGCATCTCGTGCGGAGCTTGTCGCCGGAGGGCGACATGGAGAGGACGATGTGCAGGTTGTCGCGGACCCGGGACACGAAGAAGTTCCACTTGATCTCCTTCGTCGGGACGAACCCGGCCGCTTCGACGTCGGCGATGACTGCGTTGCAGCAGGCGTCCTTCTCGTCGTCGGCGAACAGCGCCGGAACCGTCCCGGACGCGAGCATGTTGTTGATCGCCTCGAGGAACCCCTCCTGCGCCACGTGCGAGTCTGTGAACAAGAAGACCACCTTCGCGCCGCCGTCGTCGACTCCCGCGATCCGGTACAAGTCCTTCAAATTCTCCCGGAAAGCGTCTTCGTTGTATCCCCTGGATATCGTCACTTCGAACACCTGCGAGATGCCGGCGGCGTGCGTCGCCAGCCTCGTGAGCGACTGTTTGCCGGACCCGCCGACACCCACCAGCAGCGCATGGCCCCTCGGCAGAGACAGAATCCGGGTGATCCGAACCAGATGGTCGATCGCCATGTCAAACATCACGAGCGACATCTTCACCGAAGGGGTGTTGTACTCTTCGAGGATCGCCTCCGCCGTCTTGCGCACCGACTCGAAGTCGCCGATGTCCTCGTACAGCGCGAGCCGCTCCTCCGCGTCGATGTCGGCGAAGTCGCCGAACAAAACGGGGTCCTTCAGCACGTACTCCTCGTCCGCCGTGAAGTGCTCTGCAACCAGTGACCGGATCTTGTCTATGACGACGCTCTTGTCTTGGTCATCGGGCATGCGATCGTGGAAGACTCTGAGGACTTCGTTCCGCCAGAGTCTGACCATCTGACGAACCGACGTGTACGACTCTTGGTTCATACGGCACATCCCTTCGTACACGCGTGAAAGGTCGCGAAGGTTGAAGATATAGTGGAACTTCGCGGGGGTTGGCGGCAGCTTCTGGCAGAGGAGGTTGTAGACGCTCATGGTCAGGGAGCAGACCTTCGGCACCTGTGCGAGCAGCGCCGCAGCGGCGTCGCCGGTGAACGTGCTGATGTGGGAGTGGAGGATCTGCGTGTAGATCGTCTCGAGCGACTGCGTCGCCGGGAACGGGATGTTGAACGACGCGAACAGCGAGACGAATCGGGGGTCCAGCGCGTTTCGGCCGCCGCCAGGCGGAGCCATCGCGGCGACGTACTCGACGTCTTTGATGTGCTTCCACACCAGGTCCTTCCGGTCGTACCAGCCGCCCCACTCTATCAGCAGCTTCAGCCACGTGATCGGCTGCATCGTGCCGTACGTGTCGACGACCGGCATGTTGATGTCGTCGACGAACACGATCAGCTTTTTGCCCGGCGGCGCGCCGAGGATGGTCGCCGTCCTCTTCTCGACGTTTTCCTCCAGCGTCTTCTGCACGTCCACCGACGTGGTCCGCGAGGAAAAGTTCATTTCGAGGGTCAACTCGTCGAGTTTCACCTCGTCCTTCTCGGCGTCCTTCTGCTTGTCTTTGAGGTCCCGCAGGAACTTCTGGATGGTGACCGTTTTCGCGGTTCCCGATGCTCCGATGAGCAGCACGGGGGTTTTGCTCCCGGTCTTTGGGTCGACCAGCTGCTTGTCGACAATGAGGTCGAGAAAGAACGAGTTGCGCACGGTGTCGACAGTGGGCACTAGGATCGACGAAAATTTCCCGTCCTTTGGCGGGACGTAGCTCGGGACCATGGAGGGGTCTTGCCAAGGGATCCAGCGCGCCTGGTCCGAGTCGAAGCAGAACTCGTAGAGCGTCTTCTTCTCCGGAAGCTGCCCCGCGGCCACGGGCTTGAGGTCTTCCGAAGGTTGGAGGCTCTTCCCAGACTTGCTCTTGATGACTTGGTCGAACCTGGGGCGGTCGTTCTCGAGGATCACCGCGCCGAAGGACCAGACGCACGCGAAGATGAACACGCCCTCCAGCGACCTCTGCTCCAGCTGCTGGTCCTTCAGGAGGCACTGGAGCAGCAGGCACAGCTGCTTGACCATGTTGCAGTCCGTCAGCGGCAGCGCCAGCTTCGGGGGGGGCACCACGTTGCCGTCGACGTCGATCCCGTCGAGCACGAAGCTCCGCAGCGCCGGGATGTACTTCTCGAACAACTCTTTCAGGGCGTCCTGCTCCTCCTTCGACCGGCTCACGACCCATTTGTACATGTACGGCTGCCACTGCAAGTTCTGGGGGTCGACGTACACCATCCCCACGCGAGATACGGTCGCCGGCGACGCGTACTGCAAATCTCCGACTTCGAACAGCAGCGAGCACATCGGGTAGTTCAGCCGGATCCGGTCTCCGTTCGCGAGGGTGAGGAGCTTGTTGTCGTCCATGACTGTGTTCATGTTCTCGACCCACAGCGCATCGACGTCGCCGTCGAAGACGACGTACCGCCGCGTGGCCTCGTTGCCCTGCTCCTTCTCGCGCTCGGAGTCCCTGTTGATGTTCCTGAAGATGTTCGAGAAGATCCCGTCCGTCCACGTTCGGGTCATCGGATCCAGAACACCGTACAGGCAGCTTATGTGCTGCGCCTTCGCGTTCAAGATGAACAGCTTAGTAGGAAGCTTGAGCATGTCTTGCGATTGCTTGAGGTACTGTATCACGGTGGTTTTCCCCCCTGACGTCGGTCCGACAACCATACTGGTGTGCCGAGTCTGCATGGTTTCGTACAGCTGCACGACCTTGTCGATTTGGTTTGTGACCACCATGTCACGGTTGACGGAGATGCAATCCTTCACTGCGCGGGCGAGCTTCTCGTTTGGCACGCGGGTGGGATCGAGCCCTGGGAAAAGATCGCCGATCAGCCCTGAAAACAGCGGGACGTCCTCGAAAACGAACTTCGGCGCGTTCATGTCCCGGAGGGCGCGCATCAGCACGACGTCTTCCGGCAAATCGGCGTCAGACCGCTTCAGCGCCCCCGCCATGACCAACACCGCCTTGAGCGCTCGCAGGCCCCAGTCGTAGTGGTATTGCTTCGAGAGCTGCCCCTTGGCGAGCTTGTACAGGGTCACCATTTTTTTCGCGAGGGCCCGCGCCTGCCGGAAGCCCTCGGCGTACAGCATGATCTCGGCGATCAACTCCAAGTTCGGGACGACCATCACGACAGGGCGGAACAGTGCTTTCAAGTTGTCAGGGAGTTCGACACGGCCTGCGTAACCGGGGTTCATCGTGATGAAGACGCCGACGTTCGGGTCGAGCCGGATCTCCTCGGTCGCGCCTTGGATTTCGCACGATTTGTGCCCGTGCTTCAGCGCGTCTTGCATCGCCCTAAGCTGCTCCGAGACCACCGACAGCACCGGCAGCTCGATCCGGTTGAACTCGTCGAAGCAGCCCCACGCGCCGCATTGGCCGAGCCCGCAGAAGATGCTCGCCATCGCCTTAAAGTCCAGCCCTTCCCCGCAGTTGAACACCACGCAGTAGTACGACAGTGACTTCGCCAAGTCCTTCACGGATTCCGTCTTCCCGGTACCAGCGGGACCCCCAGGTGCTCCCCCCAGGAAGTACGACAGAGCTTGCGTGAGAGTCATGAAGCACCGATCCGTCAACGGAGTGATGACGAGCCGCCCGTTCAACCCCATGAACTCGTACCCGTAGTTCAGCACGGCTGTGCACTGGTGGATGACGCAGTTGTCGATGTCTCTCTTCCAGTAAAACCGGAGCTGGGACTCCCAAGCGAAGTCACGCGCGTCGAGGATCGCGTCGCGGACGAATCTGTCGACGATGTCCCTTCCGTGGACGTCGACGATGATGAGGGTGTTGATCTTCTTCCTCTGCTGCGACTCCAAGCTTTTGTCCATCTCCATCACCATTTCGTCGAGCTGCGCGCTGAGCTTGACGACCAGCTCCTTCACCGCGTTTTTCTTCCCCTTCTTCACCTTGTTGAACGCGTCCTCCACCTGGTACGTCCACCAGATCTGCGACCCAGCCAGCGAGCACATCCCCATCGAATCATCCACCCACAGGAGCCGTTGCTTCTTTGGGTAGTAGTACACAGATGCCTTCAGCAACCCGCGGAGCGTCTTCCGGACTTCGAGGAGGACTTCGTTTAGCCATTTTTCAACGGCGAGGCCTTCCGTGTTGACCGCGGTGTCGAAGACGAGGACTTCACGTTCTTGGGAGTATGTGCCCTCGACCGCGTCTGATCCTTGCTTGAACTGTAAGACGGCGCAGTTGTCGAACATTTTGAGCATGTGTTCCTGCACGGACCTTGGGTTGGCCGAGCTCAGGATCGAGAGTAAATCGTCGTTCGAGATGAAGTAAAACCGAGGGAACGTCATCCGCTTCGTGTTCAGGTAGTCCGTGAGCCCCTTCTGGCACTCGTCGAGCTTGTCCGAGATCCACTTCAGATCGCCCAGACGGTCGGTGGCGTGGCACGCAGCGTCTACCATCGGCATCTCTCCTGTGCTCTTCATGATGGCGACCCATTTCTTATCCAAGTCGTCGAACTTCTTCGCCTCCTTCGGCAGCTGTGCCGCGATGTCGTCACCGCCCACAAATATCGACTCGAGGTAGATCCACTGTGGGTGTGGGGTGAGGCCTCTTCATACAAAGGTTGCTGGTAATAGAACGAGACGGATACACGGTGAACGTCAGCAACTTTTGCTCGAGTGAAAATAGACTCTTCAAAAGCGGGTGTGCCACACCAGCAAATAGGGTGTGAATAGGGTGTGAATAGGGTGTGAATAGGGTGTGAATAGGGTGTGAATAGGGTGTGAATAGGGTGTGAATAGGGTGTGAATAGGGTGTGAATAGGGTGTGAATAGGGTGTGAATAGGGTGTGAATAGGGTGTGAATAGGGTGTGCACACCCTATTTCCGGGTGTGGGTCACACCCGCACTTGAGGCCGGACTTTAGCTCGAGCGAAAGTTGCTGGAGTTCACCGTGTAGAACACATTCTATCAGTGTCAGACAGGAACCCGCGTCTAACGAGAACAGCCATGCGGTAGGATCCAGCTTCAGAAGCTGGAAGTGTGCTACGATCACAACACGTGAAAATGGGCACCCCGTTTTTAACTTCAGCTTTCGCCGAGGGGCTTCAACATGCGGACTGCCTGCCAGCAAATGAAAATGGATACAAGCTGACAAGCTAACTGGTAGACTAGCTGTTAGCCTAGATGGGGTTCCCTGACCGTCTTTTGGTCGGTCACTCCTCTGCTACTGAACGGGGGAAGTCATGCGTTACAAACGAGACACACCTTTTGCTGCACGACGATCCACTCAGCAATGACGTCGGTCATGGTGTTCAGCTTGCGTTCCCACAGCCTGACGTCGTCGAGGAAAGGCTTGACCCATTTGAAGTTTGCGATTGACTGCAGGTTCATGACGTGCTCGTCGATGGTCTCTTGGATCTCGCGCGTGTCCGCCAGGAGCTTCGTCCGCTTCTTCTGCACTAACTCGAAGCTGGTCTCCGTCCACTTGTCTTTGATCGCCTTCAGCGAGTTCTCGATGTGAAGCTCGCGCGTTGCACCCGCCACCTGTCGTTTGTGAATCGTGCGTTCGCGTCGGGTTTCGAGGGCCACGCCCAGTAAGTTTTTGTGCAAAGTATCCGACGATGCCAAAAGGGTGATCGTTGTCATTGGTGCTGGTTTTAGAGTGAAAGTTTTGTGGGATAAGGTAAAGGGAAAACAATTCATTTTTTGCGGTGGCCTAAGCTCCTTTCTTTTACCCTCGTTCTCTTCTCTACTCACTACTGTACGTACTCTTTCACTCTTTTACTCTCTTTGGGCCCCCTCCCCCAAGTTTGGCCAGCCAAAAAAGACTCCTGCGACCAAAGTATCCGACGATGCCAAAAGGGTGAGGGAGAGAGTTTCTGCACAATACCCTCGATATGAACCTCGCGCGTTGCACCTGCCACATGAATCGTGCGCGTTCGCGTCGGATTTCGAGGGCCAGTTTGTTTTTTTGGAAAGTGCTAGACGGTGCCATGAGGGTTTGGGCAGAGACTTTCTGCGCATTCGCGTCGGATTTCGAGGGCCAGTTTGTTTTTTGGAAAGTGCTAGACGGTGCCATGAGGGTTTGGGCAGAGACTTTCTGCGCGTTCGCGTCGGATTTCGAGGGCCAGTTTGTTTTTTGGAAAGTGCTAGACGGTGCCATGAGGGTTTGGGCAGAGACTTTCTGCGCGTTCGCGTCGGATTTCGAGGGCCAGTTTGTTTTTTGGAAAGTGCTAGACGGTGCCATGAGGGTTTGGGCAGAGACTTTCTGCGCGTTCGCGTCGGATTTCGAGGGCCAGTTTGTTTTTTGGAAAGTGCTAGACGGTGCCATGAGGGTTTGGGCAGAGACTTTCTGCGCGTTCGCGTCGGATTTCGAGGGCCAGTTTGTTTTTTGGAAAGTGCTAGACGGTGCCATGAGGGTTTGGGCAGAGACTTTCTGCGCGTTCGCGTCGGATTTCGAGGGCCAGTTTGTTTTTTGGAAAGTGCTAGACGGTGCCATGAGGGTTTGGGCAGAGACTTTCTGCGCGTTCGCGTCGGATTTCGAGGGCCAGTTTGTTTTTTGGAAAGTGCTAGACGGTGCCATGAGGGTTTGGGCAGAGACTTTCTGCGCGTTCGCGTCGGATTTCGAGGGCCAGTTTGTTTTTTGGAAAGTGCTAGACGGTGCCATGAGGGTTTGGGCAGAGACTTTCTGCGCGTTCGCGTCGGATTTCGAGGGCCAGTTTGTTTTTTGCAAAGTGCTAGACGGTGCCATGAGGGTTTGGGCAGAGACTTTCTGCGCGTTCGCGTCGGATTTCGAGGGCCAGTTTGTGTTTTGCAAAGTGCTAGGGCCGCCCACGTGGTAAAGCCGTTAAGCATTGGGAGATTTTACGTACACAGACCACACGGATCAGCATGCACTGTCGATAAGCAGCGGCTGCCGGCTTATCCCGTTGCAACCGATCTTAAACATACAGGGTGCGCACTACCGACCATAAGCGCGAGTGGGGTAGGTAGTATAAAACAAAGGGCGGGGGCCATACGATCTCGTTGATGTCGTCCTCGAACTGGAACGGCTTCATTTCGATCAGAGCGGCGAGGGTGAAGTTGGCGAAGTCGAACGTTTTCCCGGTCACTTGCATCAGCTTCTGCCAGTGCCGGTCGCGGAGGGCGTCGGTCTTCAGCTGCGTGAAGAGCGGCAGCGACGTGTAGAAGTTGTTCACCGCCTCCTTGGTCGCGTTGTACGGCGGCAGCTCGCCGAACTCGCGGTACTTTTTCTTCAGCTTTTGGAGTGTGCCTTCCGTCCCTTTACGCATGCCTTCGATTTGCACGTCGGCCCACTGGGTGTTCGACCAACTGGATACCAGCTCTTTCCACTCAGCGTACAGTTCGTAGACGCTGTTGAGCTGCAGCAGACGGTCCTCCATGTTCTGCAGAGCCGGGTACGCGCTGATGTCGAGGGCGAAGAGCTTCTCGGACTTCACCAGCTCCTCTCGTTTTTTCTGCTTCTGCAGGAGGTCGATCTTCCACTCGTTCATTTGCTCGAGGCCTTTGTCGAGGTCGAGGCCTGCCTTGCCGGGGCCGTTTTCCAAGAAGTCGACCCGGCTCGCGTCGAGCTCGTCCTTGAACTTGAGCACCGACGCGATGGTCACCTGCCGGAACGTTTCCTTCGTGCCGGCGAGGCCTTCGTCCTTCGATTTTGCGGTCGTTTTCAGCCGCTCCCAGTGGTGGCGGAGGCCGAGGGCGAGGTTCCATTCCTCCTCCGGGATCGAGATGCTGTACTGCCGCAGCGCGCTGTAGGCGTGCTCGATCTCCCGGTACCGGAGCTCGACGTCCATCGAGATCGTGTGCATGGTGTCGATCGTCGAGAGGATCCGCTTCAGGTCCTCAATGTGCTCCGGCGCGATGTTCAGCTCGTCCTCGGTCTTGCAGATCTGCGAGTTCAGCTTGTCGAGCTTCGACCGAAACTGCTCGTTGAGCTGCCTCCCCTCCATCTGGATCCAGACCCTCGCCTCCCGCTGGATCTCCGCGAGCAGCGGCGTGCTGTCGAGGCACAAAAAGTCGATGTTCCGCTCCTGCGGATACTGGTCGAGCCCTTTGATCAACCGCGTGAAATCCGCAAACCGGGCGTCGTACTCGAGCCACGGCAGATTCTTCGCGCCCAGCTTTTCGATGAACTTCTCCTTCGGCACGTGCCACAGGTCCTTGTACTTCCGCCAGGACTGCAGGTGCTTGTGCACGTAAAAGAACGTTTTTTGGATGCCCTGGTTGACCTTCGTCTTGAAGGAGATGACCTGGTTCCCCTTCGAGATGTCGTTGTAGAAGGTGAACGGCGGGCAGTCGGAGTCTTCGGCCGGCTTGGGGTGGATCTCGCCGTGGGTGCAGTCGATGCAGGTGCCGTCCATCCAGCGGACGAAGTGCTTCGTCGCCTCGATGATGTTGTTCATGATCTTCGCGGTCAGCGTGTGCAGGATCTCCTTCATCTCCGGCGTCACCCCGATTTCGCCGGCGACCAGCGAGGCGGTTACTTTGAACAGCGGCGTCGGCTTCCGGCTGCTCTTGTGCTTCTTCGACGGGTTGATGTTCAGGAACGAGAGGAACAGGGACAGCGAGATCATCACCATCCGCCGCAGGGCGTGGTAGATCTTCTTTTCCCAGTGGAGGTAGTACGACCGGAGCGCCGGGGACTTCCCGGTGTTCGTGTTGGTCACGATGCCTTCGATCTTCCGCAGGAGTGGCGAGATCCTCGCGTACTGCTTGGTCAGCCGTTGCACTTGCTTGTTGCGATAGGCCTCGAGGGACTCAGCGAGGTCGTTTAGGTCCAATAGCCCTTCTGTCCCGGATGACGACAGCTTCAATGGGTCCACCAGCCACGTCGTCGAGATCTGCTGCACGACTTGCGCGATGTGCGTCGAGTTCTTGTGGATCTCCTTCGACTTCGCGTTGAACTCCCCGATGGCGGCGAGCGCCTTGTTGATGTACTCCTTGATCCCCAGCGAGTTCCAGTTGAGCGTCCTCCACCCCGGCTCGATCGCGCTCTCCAGCTGCGCGATGTGCTCGCCCAGGATGGCGCGCTCGGGCGCCTCGACGACGGCAAGCGTGTCGTGGTACCTCGCGAGCATCGACTTCAGATTTTCGACGAAATCGTGGTATTTCTCGTCGAGCAGCGTGACCCGGAGGGCGATCCCCGGGACGTCGTAGCCAAGGCGGTCGAGGTACTTGGCTTCCTGGATGATCTGGAAGAGGTTGTGGTCGAAGTTGACCGCGTACGTGGTTTCCCCGTGGGACGACTTGTGCTTCGCGATGATGGGGGCTGCGAGGTAGTCGATCGTCGAGTTGTTGACCTCCGCCTTCCATTTGTCGTATAGCTCGCCTTGGTACTCCTTCATCAGTTTCGCGACCGCGACGTACTGCTTTCGGATCTCCTTGCCCTTGACCGTCGTGAGGATCGACTCCTCGGTCTGCATGAACTTTTTGATCGGGCCTTTGATCCTCTGGAACAACGAATCGGACCAGTGGATGGCCCCAGCTATCGGAGGCTGGTTCTTCGTCAGCGGCGGGTCGTCGCAGTTGTCGCGGAAGATCGCCTCCACCTCGAGCAGCTCTTCCTTGTACCGGTCCAGAATGCCGTCGCTCTTCTTCATGAGAAGATTGCCCAGGTTCCAGTCACCGTCAGACATGCCCGACCTGCGTTAGTTTTGGAGTTGCTGGTACTGGGGGGGTCCCTCGTGGCAGGAGGTCAAGCGAACTTTTACTTCGCAACCTTTCGAAAGGAGCCAACCGCCTCGAGGCGAACTGGCCCGACACTTGCTGTCGTTGGGGCAAGAAAAGACGCAAAGGAGCACCTTCTGTTAACAGGAGCTCTCTTTGGCTTTGGATCTACATCTGAATGACACCTCAACCACAATAGAATTGTCGACAACAATTCAAGGAATCCGGAAGGTTCCTCAGACAAAGAACCCGACGTTTCTCTTTGTTTGCGCGCACTTTCTTCGAACCTGCTTTGTTCATCTAATTCATCTAACGGGTGTGAGGATAGTGCGCTGCCGTCGATCGGGTTTTGTTCTGGTCAAATTGCATTTTGTTGGTCACAAAAATAGGTATTATTCTTGTCGCGTGTCAACCGACTAATAACATGCTGAAGTACAGGGCTTCTCGCGCGCTCTTGTTGCCACCATTTCGCCCCCTTGCTTGCCATGTCCTCAGGCGCCACGATGGAAGGTCGTTGACAGTTGGTTATTTTGTGCATATCCTTTTCCGCAACGGAACTGAGAGTCACCGGAGTCAGTACAGGCACAAAGCGCGCCCGACACGACGAGGACAGTATTGCATGCTCTGCCGCTCGGGCTGGGGGGAGATCCTTAGCATAATGCTCAGGCAGACCACTGCCTCTCATAACCGATGCACGTTGCGTTGCTCAGGGATGTAGACTGGCTTGAAGGAATACTCTCTGAATATGACGGAAATTGAGCATCTCTGCAGTGGAGTGTAAGGTGTCCACCAGGTTTTCCACGTCTGCGTACGTCGACAGCACTAGCAGCTTCGACCGACCCTTCTGCACGTGCGCATCACTATATACCGCTCAAACAGCAGTATGAGCGGGTTTGCAACTGCGATCACGGTGTCCAATGCGGTTGCGACCCCAGTGAGCCGGTCCTTGTGCAGCAAATCCGCCAGTTTGACGAGCGAAGCACGGGGTTCTTTTTTCGCTGCCTCAACAACAACATTGTTTCTGTGTCGAAGACATACCGTGGTGGGGGGAAAACCTTAGCATAATGCTACCACTGCCTCTCATGTAACCGCCTTGCACGTTGCTCAGGAATGTTGACTGGCTTGATGGAATACTCTCTGAATATGAACGGAAATTGAGCACCTCTGTAGTAGGGTGTAACAACATCATTGCTTCTGTATCGAAAGGCATACCGTGCGGGGAGGCTCTTGAAGGACTGCAGGAGCTCGAAGGCGGCCTCGGAGGACCGAAGGTGCTTGAAGGACGATTCGATAAACTGCCGGGTGTGCGCGTTCATCTGGTCGACCTGCCGCTTGAACCTGTCGTACTGCGCCGACCACGACGGCTGCGCGCGCTCGTCGAAGATGTCGAACGCGACGGTTTCGATCGGTTTTTTGAGGTCCTCCACCTTCTTCATGACCTGGTCGATCCCCGCCGTGTCCTTCGTGACGGCTTTCAGCTGCGACCCGAGCACGGTGTGGTAGTATTCGAGGGTGTTGACGATCTCGAGGAGCTCGATGCACCTGAGAGCCATGTAGTCCGTCGTCCCGAAGAGACGCTTTTTATCGAACTCCCACCGTGCATCCCGCTCGGTTTGCTCGATGTCCTGCCGCGTCTTCTGGTACGAGTTCTTCCATTGCTCGAGCACAGCTTGCCCCTCGAGAATCTTGCGCTTCGCCTCGTCGAACCCTTGCCGGTCGCGGCCGCAGGAGAGGATCGACGGTTGGCCGGGGACGCTCTTGACGTTGATGTGCCGGCTGACCTTCTCGGAGAGCGTGTTCGCGATTTTTTCGAGCAGCCGCATCATCTTCTCGTCGGTGTTGTAGTACCGAGAGATGGTCCAGACCATCCGGATCGCGGTGAGCATCGACGGCAGCGTGTCGATGATCGGCTGCAGCGACTGCCCCGGCACCACGTTCCCGACAGCTCGGAAGTGGCGTTCCAACGTGCCGAGGAAGTTGACGTTGTCCCTCGCCTCGTGGTACATCTTCGCGAGGTTGTTGTACGAAATTTCGAAGTTCGGGTACGAAGTGCCCACGTCGGACTCCCGCAGGACCCTCAGCATGTTCTTCACATGCGGGAGGTTGAGCTGCTCGTAGATCGCCGACAAAACGGCCGATTTGTCCTTCCAAAAATCGATCTCGCTCAGGGGGCTTTTCCCGCTGGATGAGTCGTTCTGCTGCTGCGACTCGATGACCGCGGTGATGTGCGTGTTCCACTTGAGGACGTGCTCGTCGATCTCCGCCAGCAAGTCGTCGTTCTCCTGCGCCTGCCGAACGTCGTCGTCGGTGTCGCCGATGTGTATGTGCGACGGGATGTGCAGTTTGCGGTCCCCGCTGACCTGGTGGATCACGGTGCCGACGCTTTGGGCGAACCGCACTAAGCTCGACTTCACGTCGTCCTGCAGTTGCTGCTGGAGGTGAGACAGTTTTTCAGACTCCAGCCCTTCCGCAGCACCCGTGGACGACCGGAACGCGGTGAGCTCCGCGGAATCGCCAACGTCGACGAGGGACAGACACGGGTAGATGTCTCCCTGCACGGCCTCGAACCGGTGCCACTGCTTGCCGTTCTTCGAGACCTCCAGCACCCCGAAGCCGGCGTCGTAGTGGAACGACACGGTGTCGCCTTCGGCGAGGGGTTCGTTGCCCTCGATGGCTTCGCCCTTCGCGACCGCGGAGCCGTCCTTCGCGACGATCCACAGCCGCGGCGCGTTCTTCGGGTGCCGCGAGGCCCGGTCTTTCCGGACGTGGCCCAGCCCAACTCCGATCTCGTTGACGACGCCCTTCTCGCAGCGGACCGTCCACTCGTAGTGCCCGGCGGTCATCGCGATGTTCCCGATGGCCCACGGCACGACGCCATCAGGCGGCGCCTGCATCAGCTGCGCCTTCATCCCGTCTTCAGACACCTCGATGATCGCAGAGTGCTTATCACGGTCGAACGCCAGCTCCGTCGGCGCCGCCGCCGCGTCATCCAGCCCGTACTGCCCCGACTTCGTTCCGCGCGTGTCGATCGCGGGTAGATACAGCGAGCACAGCAAATTCCGCACCGTCGCAAGCCTCGGGCAATCGAGCACCCCATATTCAAGCCCCGCGTCCATCGGGTTGCCTGGGGTTGCGACCTGACCTTCCATGTGCGCCTTCGCGATGGGGTCCGGGGTGATTTTCAGGAAAAACATGCTGCGCAGCGCCTCGGACAGGACCAAGTCGGCCGGCAAGTGGTCGAGGGCGACGCAGAGCCGGCCGTTTTTCGGCTTCATTGCGAGGTCGTCGTAGCCGTCTTGGTCGGTTCGGCTGTCGCCTTCGACGTAGAAGTGGATGACGGAGCATCGGTTCTCCTTGCTGCCGTCGGCCTCGCAGAACGACGCGATCTCCTCGGCGAGCTGCGCCTTCTCGAAGCACACGGACACAGCGGACGCTTCCAGCTGCCGCAGGCCCCAGCGCACTTTGTTGTGGATCCACTCCACCCGCGGATCCATCCCTCCCGCCGCTAACCCCTGCGGGGGGACACGCAAGCAAAGCAGCAGAGGTAGCCGGCGAGTCGCTGCTTTTCTTTTTAGCGATTCACCGAGGTCACCCTTTCTCCCCCCCTTGCTTCCGGGCGCCTATCGACCTGCCAGCGTCGCTCCTTCTTTTGTGTTTTTTGGTCGCGGGAGGGGGGGTGTTCTCCCTTTCCTTTTTCAGACCCCCCTCTTCCCCCCTTTTCGTGCTCCCCCCGGTTGCCCTGTGTGTTGCGGGGTTGCCTGCCAAACGAAATTCGAATGGTTGCCATCGAAGGGTTGGCGCATTGAATGGACCAAAGCATCGGCAGCTCAATATGTTGGCGACGGGAACGAACGAGATCCCATCGACATCAACAACGAACAAAATCTCGTCGGCTTAATTCCGGCAACCAACGAGTCCTATTGACAGGTTGATTCCAGCATGTGTCCTGGGGGTGCGACGTTCGCTTAATGATGAACACAAACGCCGAAGAACGGCGAAAATGCGGAAAGCGTTGGTTCACCCCCCGCACCCGGCTAACATGAGAAAACCATGCCTCGGATCTTCGAAGGTTTTCGACTCTGTTTTTTACTGTAGGGGGGGCTTCATTCGGGAAACGATGAACCGAGAGCAAAAAAAAACACACAACGAGCTCTTTCACACGACTTGCCACAAAGAAGAGAAATCAAAAAAAAAAGAAAAAATAAAAAAAAAAACGAACAGATGAAACGAATGGCTCCTGAAGGCAATACACCTCGACGAGGCCTGCGGCAATAGCTGCTTGGCTTGCTTGGGTTGCGGGGGGGGGGGGGGGGGGGGGGGGGGTCGTAGCGTGGTGTCGTTGGAGCACGGTACGATCGACGCACGTGGCATCGGTGCGACGGAGGGAGAGACTTGACGCGTTCGTTCGTGCAAGCAAAAAAAAAAAAAAAAGGAAAGAAAGAAAAGAGAGAAAGCGAAAGAGTCGAAAGAAAGAACTTCTGGACCCTGAGGTCGACCGTGTGGTGCGAGTCTTTTCATTCCCTGGTAACTTGGAGCTTAATTGGAAAATATCACCAGCCAGCCCTGCAGTATACTGAGGGAATGGGTGCAAGGCGCATGGCAATATGATGAGCACGACCACCCGAGCCGACCCCAGGAGAACTCGGGGTGGTGATGGGTCTTCTACGACTGTACCAATACGGTAGCACTCCTGAACTAGCCCGAGCCAAGAGGGTTGAAGTATGGCTAAAGATAAACTGGTGTCACCTGAGGGGGTAATCTCAGGGCCGCCGTGATAAGCCGCTAAGCAGCGGCTGCCGGCTTATCCCATGACACCTTTTATATGTACGTTATAGAAAGAGGAGCGTTGGCACTCTTACATGTTCGTTCCCTCGTAGCTCGCCGGGAACGGGCACTCCAGTGAAACTGGGTATGTTACCGTTTCAGGTTGGATTTTGGGAGTATTGCCTCATGTGAATTCTGAGACCTATTTCTCCACGAATGAGGATCAAAGAATGCCAGTCCCTTCCTCATTATTTTTACTAGAGACTTGACTTAATAACAGCCAAAGAGGCAGAAGACGCTAGCTCCAATTCCCCGCTTACCACGTCTCTTACCAGGTAATAAAAGGACGCCCACATATCGTGTGGTGGCGGTGGGTAAGCCGCCCTGAATTCCCCAAGCAATCATCACGCAACAACTCACACAAAGTTCGACCGTTTGCTTTGGTTGTTCACGCGGTGATTCTGTCCTCCTTTCCAGAGCAAAACGGGGCATTTACACAAGCGTAAAGGCAAAGCGAAATGAGGCGAATTTCCCTGCAGGGTTAGCAAATACTTTTCCCTGGACCAGACCTCTTGAGTTTAGCACGGCTCGCAAGTTGTAGGAATCGGAAAGCGAACGGAGCCCCAAGGTGGTCAAGATGAGTATGACACGAGAAGTCGGATACGGCAATGCTGGAAACAGCGGAATGCTCTGGAGCTTAGAGGATCGTTCGGAACATCGAGGTACGATGGGAATGCGGAGTTGGTTGCTGGAAGTCCCACCTAGTCGGAGCAATCGCCGGTTCGGTCGAAATACAAGGAAGGTGGTACCAGTGGAGGGAGATACCTCCTTTTGCTTTGCCGTAACGCTTCGCGCCCGCCACAAAAAGAAACCCCCCTCCCAGACGTACCCTTGGTTTCGCGTGTGAGGGGCTGCAGCACATTTTTCCTTCGTGGTTTGCAACTGACGGCCCCCCACGGGTACTTCGTGGAAAGGGGGTGATGCTTGAAAAAAGCGAACTTTCACTCCAAAAACTTCTGGGGCGGCGGTGCATCAAGCTTGCGCGGCGAGCGCAAAGGGCACTCGCGCGGTTCAAACTGGCACAGTATTTTAGTTTACTGAGGGAATTGGTAAATCGGATTGTCCAGTTAGCTTGATTCCTATTCGGACTCAACCCGAAATAGACAGGTAGGTTGCAGCTAGTTCCAAAGAAAAAGAAAACATCGGTTCCTTTAGTTCCCTTTCATGTTTTGCATGCTCTGCATCAGCAATCCTCAACACTTTGCCGAGTGAGGAGCTTTCGATGATACGAAGTGTTGTGCATCCTTTGCCCGATCAAGCAGAAGACAAGAAGAGCCGGTACCAATTCCGATCCCATTGCGCCAGCAAGCTCGCTGGGCACGCAGGGGGTGGTCTGTTGTAAGGTCGAATGAATCGACTTTACAGCGGATTGGGCCTCATCATTGACCATGTCGAAAAATTTGACCGGTCAAAGCAGCGGTCATGGCCGTGGCCGATCCGTCGTGTGTACAGACTACCGTGCGGCGGTGCGTTTAAGCTTGCGCGCAGCGAGCGGAAAGGGCACTCGCGGTTTGAACTGGCACCGTCCAGCGCAGCCGTCTGTTGTGCGCACTCAGAGAAGCAAAGGTCGGTCGAAGGAATCGACTCTACAGCGGACTGGCCATGTCAAAAAATGACCGGTCATGGCCGTGGCCGGTTTGACATGTACAGACTTCTATGCGGCGGTGCATTCAAGCTTGCGCCAACCCCGCTCCATTGGGTGCTAGCAAGCTCGCTGGACACAGAGCGGTGGTCTGTTGTGCGCACTCAGAGAAGCAGAAGTCGGCCCAAGGCCGAATGAATCGACTTTACAGCGGACTGGCCACGTCAAAGAACTGGGGGGGGGGGGGGATTGCAAGAACGTGCTGGGAACGGATGTGTGCTCAACGCCGCACTGGTCCCGTCACGCATTGGGGGGGGGATTGCAAGGACGTGCTTGAAATAGATACCCGTCTGCTCCGTGTTTCGGTCCTTTAAGCCACGGACACATAAGGCGGACCATCATCAGCGAGGAACCTGAGTGTCTGCAGACAGGACAGCGGTGTGGAAACGTGCACCGGTGCGCGCGCACGTGTTCTGACCGCTAATGCAGCGACCGGATGACGAGACCGGCATGTTGTCATCGTAGACTCGCCCACGTACAAACTCTGCTGGGTCGCGAGGTTGCGCAGGCTTCCCAATTTGCAACGCAGACCTTGACGAATGCAGTTGCGTGGACAAAAGAAGCGTAGTGGGTGGTCATTCAATAGACGTTGGACAAAGGACCCAATGCAGTCTGCCCGCGCACCGCTTGCAACACGCACCTTTAATCGATGAAACCCCGACCGCGGAAAGAAACAAGTAACGATCGGATGCTGGGCAACTGAGAAGTAGCTACGACTTGCGGCGGCGTGCGGGCGTCCGAACAACAAACAGCAGTTGCACAGCAGACACTGAACAACGGTTTGTGCAATGCGTTGGGCCATAATGCTTTTCAGGGCCTCAATCATAAACCCGGACCTTGACATTGCGAGAGCACGCTCGCCGTTGCGTGTGCAGATGCCGGAACCACTAAGTGTCCCTGGGCAGGGTTCTTGCGCACTCTCTCGTGAGAGGCGGCTTTGTTGTTGCAGAACAAGAGCAGAATAGGCCGAACTGCTGCGGGCTGCCACCTTAAAAGAAAGGATTGCTGTTCTGGTTCATGCCCATTTGGTTCTGGTTCATGCCCATTTGGTTCTGGTTCATGCCCATTTGGTTCTGATTCATACCCATCTGGTTCATGCCCATCTGATTTTGATTCATGCCCATTTGGCTTTGATTCATGCCCATCTGGTTCATGCCCATTGGGTTCTGATTCATGCCCATCTGGTTGTTCATGCCCATTTGGTTCTGGTTCATGCCCATCTGGTTGTTCATGCCCATTTGGTTCTGGTTCATGCCCATTGCCATTTGGTTCCCTTGGTTCCACATCTGCCCAGAATTATTCGCGTAGCCGGATCGGTTCTGGTTGTTGCTGCCGCCAGGGTGGCCTGTTGTGTGTGTGTGTGTGTTGGTGGTGGGTTGAGACAATAAGATGCTGATTGGAGCGGGTCCGTCCGGGCTACATCGTCGCCTTGCATGTGCTGAACCGATTCTACTTGCTGAAGACACGTGAAAGGTCGCTAATGTGTCTTCGGCAAAACTGGTGCGGTTGTGAGATGAGCTTGATAAAAAAATGCTGGCAGGGAGGAAAGCCCGTGCCACCATTTACATTCGGCAAACTGACAATGAGAAGAGGCGTACCGAGCTGCGCGAGGGACTTGTGCGACAGGTGGTCCGAGCTTTCGACTTTGTGGACCTTTGGGGAAGACGGGTTGCTGCTGCTCGATACGTCGAGGCCGCTGAGCACGGAGGCGAACTCGCCCAAGAACGCCTCCTCAGTAGACTTCTTCTCAGGTGCCTTCTTCGCAGGTGCCTTCTCCGCGGGCTTCGCTGTACCCTGGTTTCGTGTGTTTTGTTAGAGCTGAGGTTTCGCTTTTTGTGCGGTCGACGATTTACGTCGTTCTGATGTCTGGGCGACTTTGCCTCTTTTGCTACAAAGGTCCTTTCCGACGCACTTTGACAATCTTCTAAACGTCGGGAAGAAAAGAAAGTCCAACTGCCAAGGGTCACGTGGAGACTTTGAACTCCCGGATTTCCATGCGGACGTTCACCTTTGTTTGCGCGTGCCGGATTTTTTTCGGTTTCCCACCCTGTTTCGTTTTCAGGTTGGGAATTCTGATCAACCCTGCCTACATCCTTTTAGGCTTGCCCCAGTGCACGTAGGTCTGTTTGATTTCTACTTGTCTATTTTGAAGCGCCCGCATTTCCAATTTCGGCTGGATTTAACAGTTCGGGTACCTAGCAACCGACTCGGAACGTCGTCTCGGGCCCTCACTTTGGTACCCGAGGACGAGAACTTTGGTGGTGCCCTTGACTCCAGTATAGGCTGCTTCTCTGCTGCAATGTGTTCAATGAAGGCAAGAATGGGACCGAGAGCACACCACGAAGTCGGAGAACATGTCGTCGAGGGGCGGCTGCTGCTTTGGCTGGTTCTGCTGAGGGGTTTGCTGCTGCTGGCCGAATTGGCCGAAAGGGTCCTGTCCGAACGGCTGCTGCTGCTGCTGTGGTGCGAAGGGTTGCTGCTGCTGCTGCTGCTGTTGTTGCGGCTGCTGGGGTTGGGCGAAGGGTTGCTGTTGCTGCTGCCCGAAAGGCTGGCCGAAATTCTGCTGCTGCGGTTGCTGCTGTTGCTGAGCGAATGGTTGCTGCTGCTGCTGCTGCTGCTGCTGCTGGGCCTGGGGCTGGGCCCACGGATCCGCTGAGGCCGATGGCTTCGACTGCGGCGCACCGGCGAAGTCACCAAACGGGTCACTTGCCTGCTGCTGCGGTTTCTGCTGCTGCGACCCGAAGTCGGCGAAGAAGTCCTGCGTTGGTTGTTTGACCTTTTTAGGGTTCGCTTGAGTCAGAGTCTCCGGGCAACATTCGTCAACTGGGATATTTTACAGCAACTGCGTATTGAAGGGGTTTTGGCAAGCCAGTTCTTTCTCCCGACAACAATTGCCAGTCAAAAGACCTGTAGCCCTTACGAACGGAGGACCTGTATTTATGTTGAAAAAGTCCGACTGTCTCCAGAGTAAAGACATGTCAAAAAGGACGCGCGTTTGCTGCTGTGGACAGCATTTGTTACGAAACGTTTCCAAAGCCTTTCCACGGAGCCCCGGATTCCTCATTTTGGAGTCGTAAAACTCTTGAGTTCGACCAAGAGTTTCCCCAAGAGGCTTTCTGCACCCTGGGCAACCCCCCTTCCTCTCCGTCTGTAAAGGGGTCAGAGGCGTTTGGGAACTCGTTTGGAAAAGAAGAAGTTCGATGAGCGAACCGCATCGCCAAGTAACAAAGTGTGAATGAGTCCGCACACTGCCACAACCCCGTCCGTGTGACTGATCGTCTCCACGGGCTCGTGATGGAAGCGATGAGCCCAACCCTGAGGATACCCGCGTGCCAGTGCTGTGTGCGCTCTGGTTTCTTGACTGCACTCTCGTGTATCTGGGCGCGCGAAAAGTTCTCGTTTTACGCTAGACACATGTGACACAATGGCGTCAGCCGGACCAACGAGAGAGTGCCCGGAATCCGTGTCGTGCTTTTGTGTTTCCGACGATCCCGTATGGGCGTACAGATTGGTGTCTTTCGACGTTTTGTGCTTGCGAGGTTCAGCTTGGTGTGTGGTGTGACATTGTGAGGGGGGAGTGGGGGTCGTTGTATAATGGTTTGGCTTGAAGGGAATTGGAAAGGGGAGTGGGGGGAAGCTTTACTGGATCGGGCTGGACTTTAACTCATGCTGCAGCCAGGTTGCTTTTTTTCCAAATTCACATCCGGGTTTCTCCTGATCCAACCCCACTCTTTCGAGTGGAGCCGAACCAGGAGATAACCGTAGGAACCGACCACAAGGCTCAAACCCTCGGAACAACAAGGCTCCTCAGTGCGTTACGCCCGCCGGTCCATTCGGACTCGTATAGACCCGGTTGGAGACACGGGATCTGGATGTGAATTTGGAAGTTGCCGTTCGCCGAAGCTAGTCGTGACCCGATAAATCCGATGTGCCCTGAGTAACTCACGCATTCCTCTAGACTGGGTTCTGGCTTAGAGGCGTTCAGCCATAATCCATCCAGTGGTAGCATCACGGCACTGTCCGATCGAACAACCGTAGATACCAGGGACTAGAAACGGGAGTTCCTCTCGTACTACCCCGTATTGCTGTCGGAATGCGCTGGCCCGATGGGCTCTCTCTCCATCAGCCCGATAAATCCGATGTGCCCTGAGTAACTCACGCGCGCCTTTGAGCGTGCCAGTTGATCGAGCCGTTTAGCCGCCATGTCGTGGTCAGGTTCGGAATTCGTGTTCGTCCCTCCCCCCAAGATCAAGCCGCCCTTCCGTTATGTTTTCCTTTCTGCAGGACAGGTTTCACCCTTTTGACATAACAGGTAGAAATACTCGAGGGACTGCCTTGTGCTCATTTTTCGACGGAGGCTAGAGGGGGAGAAAACAATACAACTACAAAGTGGGTCTTTTTTGTCGAACGCTTACGCCCGCCACTGAACCCAGATTCACCTGTGTTTTGTGGGCTACAGCACATTTATTTACCTCCTTTGATCTTTTGCATCTGGCAGCCTCCTCAAGTATTTCCTACAAAGCAGGTGCTTATACAAAAAAAGAAAAGTGCTTTTATTCTTCGCTTTTCCATACGAAAGGGGGTCGGTCCTACTTTAGGTTGAATTTCGTTCTCCGACTCCCAAAATCGTGGTTAGCACGAATTCAAGAGGTCCAGTCAACCGTTCCGTGCAGGATTGGCGTACTTTCATTGTTTCTTTGTTTGTGCGCACTTCCTTCAAACCTGTTTTTGTTCATCTAACGGGAGTGAGGATAGTACGCTGCAATCGATCTGTTTTTGTTCTTGACAAATTGCATTTGTTAGACACAACAAACGCAGCTCGGCATCCAAACACGGACCTGTTGCGGCTGCTGCGGCTGCTTCTTTTGCTCGAAGGCGCGCGGGTTGAAGAAGTCGTCTGCCGGCTGCTGTTGCTGCTGTTGTTGTTGCGGTTGCTGCTGCTGCTGCTGCTGCTGCTGCTGCGGCTTGGAAGGCGGTGCTTTCGTGCTCACGGCAGACGGGGCCTGCGGCTGCGGGACCTGCCGCGACCGGCCCGCCATCGCGCTGGGGGCTGCGATCGCAGTGGGCGCCGCGATGGGCTGGATGTCGGCCGCGGCGCGCCTGCGCTCCTCCTGCAGCCGGATCTGCTCCTGGTAGTTAAACTCCTCCCGCTGCAGTGCGGCGCGCTGCGTCTCCTCTTTTGTAGACTTCTTCCTCAGGTTCCGGTCCTCAAAATCGTCGTATGACGACGCCCCCCTCGGCTGGGCGGCGTGCGTCGTCGGGATGTCGTACATGCTCTTCGGCCCCTGCATTTTCTCCCTCAAATTCTTCCCTTTTTCCCTCTCGAGCTTCATCGCGTCGGCGTTGGTCAGCAGCTCGTTCAGCTTCTTCGCACGCTCCCGCACCGACATGCCATGATCGACGCTCTTCTCGTCTAAATACCGGAAGTTGCGCACGATGTAGTCGATCAGGTACAGCTGATCGCGAAGCGCTTCCTCGACATGGTGGGGCCCGCGAGTCGCGAGGAACTCGAGCACCAGCAGAGCCTTGTAGCACTGCCTCCAGTTCTTCCCGGTGCACTCGAGCTTCTTGAAAAGGATGGCCAGGATCTCGTTTCTGTCGTGGTACGCGTACGACGCCTCCGCCAGCTCGTTCATCAACTGCCCTGAGGGTCCCCACGGCTCCATGTTCGTCGCTTCGTGCACTTGATTCTGCAGCGGCGTGCCCATCATCTTCGTCTTCATCTCGTTCGCCTTAGTCGAGAGACTATTTAAGAGATCCATGGTCTCTTGTTTGGTCTACCCGGTGTTTCTTTTCGGTGCGTTCCTTGCGCGATATTCGAAATTGGAGTGGGTCTTTTTGATGCAAAAGAAACAGTCTGGAAAGTGAAAGGTTTCTGGATAGCGCTGTGCCGTGATGGGTCTGAGGTTGGACTTGGAAACACGGACCAAGGAGTTTAACACGTGTGCGAAGCTTAGGGTGTCAAACCCACAAGCCGCACTGAAAGGGAGATGTGCCAATCCTTGAGGACGCAGCACAGCCCGATCCTGATTTACTGGAAAGGGATTTGATTGTTGGGACCCGAAAGATGGTGAACTATGCCTGGATAGGACGAGGTGGAGGTCCGTTGCGGTGTTGACGTGCAAATCGCTCGTCAAAGCTGGGTATAGGAACGAAAGACCCATCGAACCATCTAGTAGCTGGTTCACTCCGAAGTTTCCCTCAGGATAGCTAGAACCAAAACAGGGGAGTTACGCCAGGTAAAGCGAATGATTGGAGGCATTGGGGAAATCGCTTCCTCGACCTATTCTCAAGTATCTGTGGTGATGGTCTGCATCAGTCACTCAGGCATCTACTTTTTTTTCGACCAAAGTCCGTCGCTTGGTACCAGGGAAAGCCTGCTACACGGGAGCCAAGCTTCACGTGTTCGGCGGTACTGCAGAGCCACGGGCCTACGGGTCAAGTGGCTACCGATTTTCCAAACTAAAGCAGCAAGGCGTGGCGCATCTTGGGGCTTGGCGCTCGCGCTGAACACAAGCTCGTCGAGACGGTCAGCCACAGGGCAGAGCGGACGGGGTTGTGGAACTGTGCTGCCTCCGACTCAAGCTTTGCAAGCTGTGGTTGACCGTCACGTTCCTGGACCAGGAGCGGCCTTTCTTATTTTCTTCTTTTTTTCTTTTTCTCTTTTCTCTTCTCTCGACCACAGTCCGTCGCTTGCACTCACTCGTTCCCTCTCCTTCGCGCGGCCGCTTGGCGTCCTAACTTTCGCTTGCTGTTGCCTCCCTTCAAATTCGTGCTGGCAACGCACCCCTTTTTCTCTGAGTTCTGCTGTGCTGACGACGAGTTGGCACCCCTTCTCCGGTGTTTCGCTGCAGCAGTGTCTTCCTCGCTGGTGACGGTGCCGTGGGTGCTTCCTCGTCGAGGCGTGACAGACAATTCGGTGCAGGTACCGGGTTGGGGGTGGGCGGACCTCGGGCTTCAACGAGAGAGAGAAAGAGAGACGAGTTAGAGCGTAGGGACCATCTTTCCGGGGAGTTTCCGGTCTCCTCGCTTCTCTTTGCACTGCCACGGCGGGCGTAAGTCGCTCCGGAGGCGCGCTGCAAGTTGCGACTCTGCTACAGTGGCTGGCGGTGCCGGGGGTGCACTGGCCGGCGGTGTGCTCGCCTCGCGGGGGATCGCCGCCTTGTAATGCTGCGCGGGCCCTCTTTTTAGAGCTAAAGTTCGCTTGAAATACCGGGGTTTTAGGGTCTCCGTGTGACCGTTCATGAATGGGTTCTCTTATGTGCATGCTTTCGTTATGGGTTATGGCTAGCCATATCCGGGACTGTTTGTGACCGACACCAAGTACATTCCTTCGTGGAGTGTAATCTTGGGCCCCCCACGTTCTACAAGTTGAGCAGGGGTTGCCTTGTAGCCCGTACCGGTCTGTTGTCCGCGTTTTTAGCGTTATTTGTGGATTAGAAGGTCGGTATTTAAAAGTTTCCGGTTGGCCGTAGAGGCTTGGGTATGGAGGGGATTGGGAAAAGTGAGAGGGTGCCGCTCGTTTCGGGTGATGTGTCGTTCCGTTGTGGAACCTTGTGAAGTCCCCTAACGCGTTTAGGGGGTGTTTGGGATTGGGTAGGGTGTGGTCGTTCTGCTACGGCGTGAAAAGCCAGGAAGTTTCGACGCTAACCTTCGACTCTTGATTAAGTTCGCCGGGTTGCGTGCTCGTCAGGAAGATCCCGGTGCCTGACTTTTCTTCTGGGTGGTTTCGTGTTGCTCGGCGGCTTTTTAGAGCGCAAGTTCACCGAGTACTTTTTCTTCGCGACTGGCGGCGGCTAAGGCTTTGAAACGTTCAATAATAAAATCCTCACTCCTATGCTTGTGTCTGTCACTCTCGTCCACCGCTCCTGCTCTGCTTGCCGCGCGCCGTATGGTTGGAGTAAAAGGTGAAGCCAGAAGGCTGCTAATCTTGCTGCTGACCACATGAAGTGGTGCCACGGGAACTCCGAAGAAAGATGAAGCAAGTGGGAAGGGAGGGAGGGGAAGCAAGCTACTCTGTTTCTCTGGACGGATTGGGAGCGGCAAACCTGTCGTTCGGATTACTATTAGTTTTTCAAAGAAACAAGTTTCTTTTCCTACAAAAAAAAAGGCGAGTAGCGTTGAGTAGTGCAGCCTTAAGTTAGCCGGTCCACGCCTCTCCTGATACCGCATCGAGTTGCCTGCTGCTGCGTACGTACCACAGTCTGTCAGCAGCCTATCAGCCGTCTATCAGGGGGTGGTCCGTCTCATAAGGATACGCAGAGAGGGTGTCATCCCCCCACCTCGGCACGCTTGGTAAAGCGCCCGAGTGCCGTCGCCAAAGGGGAGAGCATACAAATGGTGGGTCCTTCTTTGTTTTCAGAGTGAAAGTTCGCTTGAAACTCCGGGATTTTAAAGTCTCCGGGTGACCTTCGTCGTTATGGGAAGAAATCCTTTGTGCTCTGAGTGTCGTAAGAGTGGTAGTTCCACGAGGTAAGAGGATCGGTGGTACCTTGGTTGTTGGTCATTGGTGGTTTCGGCCATTGTCCACACCTTTCTTACGGTAGGCTGTTTTCGTCGGACGTCTACACAAAGGACGCCAGATTTTCACCTGGGTTTCGTGGGGTTGCAGCACATATCTTCCCTGCCCAGATGACCCCTTCGCACACAGCCGTGACAAGGCAGGTTGGCTCTCGTATCGCTCAGTGTCTCCGATCCCCCAGGGGAATCTCCTGATTCGACCCACTCGAAAGAGTGGGGTTGGATCAGGAGGAACCCGGACGTAGATTTGAGAAACGCTAATCGAACGACCTCTTCGATGCTCGATCTTTTGCATGCAACGGATGCTCGTTTTCATGGCGAAACTCTGAAAGGGTAGGGCTGCCATAGCTGTGGTACAGCACTAGCATATCTTCTCGTAGCAGTATGCATTCTCTCTGTGGTGTGGCTGCGTAGCTGTGAGGACAGCACGTATGGTCGCCTTTCTTCGGGGTTTGTGTTTCCAGCGATATTCGCTCAGTCCGTTGCCTGTGACGGCGTTATTTTGTGTTGTTGTTTGTCAGATAGTAGTTTGCTTCCATTGGCTGATCTGCTGCGATGGTCTGCGGTTTCCAAAACGGAGCGATGGGCGGTCAGATTCTTTGTGTTTCACAGTTGCCTGCGACGGCGGTATTTTTGATTGGGGATCGGCTGCTTAGATTCGCTGCTGATCTGCTGCTTGGCACTGCATGCCTGCCGGAGCTGGCGGCGTGGGCCGCCCGGGCCGCACTTATGCGAAGGACGAGCGCATGGAAATCGACAGCAAGTGCGGCGACCGCCGCCGGTGCACCGCGTCCGCCGCCGCCTTCTGCTTGACGTAAGAAATCGCCCGCTCGTACTCTCGCTGCTCGCGCTCGAGGGCCAGCAGCTCGCGCAGGGCGTTGGCTGCAGCGCTCTGCTCCGCCGCCGTTTCGAGGACGAAGGCCACCTTCTGCTCCCACAGCTCGGCGGCGTACAACGCCGCCGCTGAGGCAAGCACCCCCTCGCAGCTTCTCCTGGCGAGTCCTTCGAAGTCTACGTTTTGCATACGCCGGCTGGGGGGGAAGAAGCTACCGGGGTTCACCGTTGTGGGTAACGGTAGTGAGGTGGGAAGTCTTGTTTGAGGATCGGCTGCTTAGATTCGCTGCTGAACTGCTGCTTGGCACTGCATGTCTGACGGAGCTGGCGGCGTGTGCTGCCCGGACCGCGCCTACGCGAAGGACGAGCGCATGGAAATCGACAGCGAGCGCATCGACGACCGCCGCCGGTGCGCCGCGTCCGCCGCCGCCTTCTGCTTGACGTAAATCGCTCGCTCGTACTCTCGCTGCTCGCGCTCGAGGGCCAGTAGCTCGCGCTGGGCAGCCTCCAGGGGGTTCTGCACAGACTCGGCGTGCCGCTGGCCGGAGGTCAGCTGCCTCCGGTACGTATTCGCCGCGGCCTCCTCCGCTTCGATGCGGGCGGCCAGGCCGGCCACGTCGAGGTTCGTGTGTCCGGACGCCCAGTCCTCGGCGGAGAGAAGCCGGTCCTGCAGCGTGCCGCGCAGGGCGTCGGCTGCGGCGCTTTGCTCCGCCGCCGTTTCGAGGACGAAGGCCACCTTCTGCTCCCACAGCTCGGCGGCGTACAACGCCGCCGCTGAGGCGAGCACTCCCTCGCAGCTTCTCCTGGCGAGTTCTTCGAAGTCTACGTTTTGCATACGCCGGCTGGGGAAGAAGCTATCGGATTTCACCGTCGTGGGTAAGGTAGTGAGATGGGAAGTGTGATTCTCCCTAGTGCTGTGGGCGTCAACAGTTTTGAATGTTGGATCAGGTGGGGTCGCTTTGCATACGCGGACTGGGGAGGGTAAAACGTTACCAGGTTCACTGTGGTGAGTGAGGTGGGAAGTGATCATCCCTGGTGCTGTGGGCGTCAGGTGCGGTGGTCACAAAATTATGGATTTCCATTGGACACGTTTGGATGTCGTTCAACACTGGATGTGGGTAGGCTTGACGCTTGTACGCCCGACTTGTCTACAGGATCGTAGGCACCGGCCACTCGCTAACAATACTGCGCCAGGCAAAGAAGCTTTGGAGCCGATATGGTACCATCCCGATCGTATCCTCGGCCAAGCACTGAGTCTGTTACTCCTGCAACCTGCCGTCAGCATGGCATCATGGCTCTCGTTTTGGCTATCAACCTTGCTCCTCCGTGAACCTCACTCGGGTTGCGTCTTCATCCGCCGCCGCCTCTGGTGGAACCTTTCGCTGTTCTCCTTGCCCGCAGCTGATCGATCCTGTCGCCAGGCTAAACTGTAAGCAACGCGACTTCACACGGACATTGTTGCGGGGCTTGACCACAACAAAACTTGCACCCAAAAGGCTACAGCAGTTCCGAGCCGTCTTGCGGCAAATGAAGACCCAAGGGAAAGGAAACGCGGGTTTGAGCTTTCTGTTTACCCTCGTTAAGTGTACTCTCTCGGTCGATGGTGGCGACTTGGAAAAGCTCGCCAGACGGTAGTATGAAGTATAAATGGAGCAAGTGTGACTGAATTCACAAACTGAAGAGGGGAGAAAGAGAGAGAGAGAGAGAGAGCGAAAGAGCGTGGGGTACCTACTACAATACTGCCCATGCAAGTCAATTGCTCGCAGCTACTGGAGGGGACGTACTCAATGGTATGTGCACAACATTGTATTTTATCTGCGCCGTGGGGCAATCCTTTAGCCGCCAGCGCAGTAGGCGGACGAGAAGCGCGGAACACGCCGCGATGCTTTCTGGCTGGCTAGACTGGAAATGGTGGATGTTCTCGAGAATATCTCGAGAGACCGCGGCCAGTCAATGAATCGCAGAAGCACGAGACTCATCAGGTCGCCGGCCATTCGTCGCCGTGCCTATCAACAAGCCGCAGCTGCAGCGTCATGAGTGACACAAACGGAAGAAGCCCGCACAGCAGGGAGTGGAGACGAGGTGATGCAAAACAAAGAGGAAGCGCGAAGCAACCAACCCGGGCGAGATTCAAGACCAGGCAACCAAGAGAAGGAGGGGGACGCGACCCAGAGACCCGGGCTAAGTAGGCTGGAACCAGTGAGATGGGCCTTTCTTCGGAGGGGCCCACGCACTCGAATTTCGACCTATATGCCTTGCGAGGCGCTCAGGTGTGACAGGAAAAGCTCCTTCTTCGTCCTATGTTGCACGGCGAGCGCGAAGAGATGCTGGCACGCGAGCTGTCCTAGTCCGAGATGCTCGCAGTTTCGCCCGAATGCTGCCTCTTCGAGGTTCTGCTCATCATCTCGATCGCCAGCAGTCTGGCCTCCTCCGCCGCGCCTTGTCCCGGAGCCCTAACTACACCTTGTCCGGCAGCCAACTACACCTTGTCCGGCACCCAACTACACCTTGTCCGGCACCCAACTACACCTTGTCCGGGAGCCCCAACTACACCTTGTCCGACAAGGTGTAGCTCGGACAAGGTGTAGACCCGCCAGGTGACGGGCTGTGCAGACGCTGTGACGAGGCGACGGAAGAAACTCTGGGCCACATTTGGTGGCAGTGCCGGGCGTATGAACGAATCCGAATGCAACAGCAGTATGCCGAAATTGTTGACGCAGATTGCTCGACTTGGCCTCCGTGCCTGCAAGAACACGGGATTCTGCCGAAGGGAAGTCGGATCAACATCGAAGTGCTGCACACATTCATGGCGGAAGTCAAGCGCGCTGCTTCTTTTCGCGCTCCTTGTCGTGCCCATCAACAAGCTGTACGGCACATGTGTGCCTCACGGTGGTTGCACAGAGATATGCCTTGTCTCTCAAGTGTGACAGGAGAAGCTCCTTCGTCGTCCTTGTTGGAGCCCGCGGGAGCGATGGTTTCGCTTGACTCCGGTGGTAGCTGTGTTCGTTGATATGTTGCACGTCGAGCGCGACGAGATGCTGGCGCGTGAGCTGTCCTTGTCCGAGACGCTCGCAGTTTCGCCCGAATGCTGCCTCTTCGAGGTTTTGCTCATCATCTCGATCGCCAGCAGCCTGGCCTCCTCCGCCCGCGCCTTGTCCCAAGCGCGCTGCTTCTTTTCGCGCTCCTTGTCGTGCCCATCAACAAGCTGTACGGCACATGTGTGCCTCACGGTGGTTGCACAGAGATATGCCTTGTCTCTCAAGTGTGACAGGAGAAGCTCCTTCGTCGTCCTTGTTGGAGCCCGCGGGAGCGATGGTCTCGCTTGACTCCGGTGGTAGCTGTGTTCGTTGATATGTTGCACGTCGAGCGCGACGAGATGCTGGCGCGTGAGCTGTCCTTGTCCGAGACGCTCGCAGTTTCGCCCGAATGCTGCCTCTTCGAGGTTTTGCTCATCATCTCGATCGCCAGCAGCCTGGCCTCCTCCGCCCGCGCCTTGTCCCAAGCGCGCTGCTTCTTTTCGCGCTCCTTCTCACGCTCCTTCTCCGCTTTTTCGGCGCCCCGGCGCAGCTTCTCGACTTCCCTCGCCCGCTTCTCGGCCTGCTTCCGCTCCCGCTTCTCCGCCTCGCGTTCGCGCTTCTCACCTTCTTTCCGCTCCTTCTCCTTCCGCTCGTCTTCCTGCTGGGCCGCGGTTTTTTCGCTGTCTTGTCCGACCAGATGGCGGAGGCGTTGACCCCACGTCAGCTTCGACCAAACCTGTTTTTTAAAGTTAGAGTTCGCTTGAAATTCCGGGGGGTTTAGGGCCTCCGCGCGACCGTTGTTAAATGGGTTATTTTAGAGCAAGAACGCTGAAGTATGGCTAAAGGTAAAGTGGTGACACCTGAGGGGGGCAATCTCAGGGCCGCCCACGTGATAAAGCCGTTAAGCATCGGGAGCTTTTAAGTACACGGACCACAAGGATCAGCATGCACTGCCGTTAAGCAGCGGCTGCCGGCTTATCCCGCGACACCGTTTACCGTATTTCTACAAATGTTGGCCCGAAATAAACCTGGCGCCCCCCCCCCCCCAAAAACCGGGCAAAACCGCCAGGTTTATTCCCTGGCCAACATTTCTTCCGGCCAACTTTTTAGGGGGGCCAACATTTTAGAAATACGGTATGTGGTGTTGGTACTACATTGTAGAAGGAGTAGCGTTGGCACTTTTACTGGTTCGTTCCCTCGTAGCTCGCCGGGAACGGGCACTCCAGTGAAACTGGGTATGTTACCGTTAAAAAGACTTTCGACATAATAACCTTGTACAGATGAAATGTCGGAATAGTATTTACCCACTAAGATCAGTTCAGAAAAGGGGGCGAGGGTGGGTGGGCAAGCGAGGGGTGAAGTTGCGATATTTTCGGGAAAGCGGCTGGGGTGTCAACCTTTCACAAGGTAATCGAACATAATCTTTCGACGGAAACAAGTTTATTTTCCAGCCCCAACAACTACAACAACAACAACTCCAACAAGAACCCGTACACCGCGAGAGTAGGAGAAAGTAGACTTTTCGTTGACCGCCCTGAACCCAAATCCTGGACGTGGTTTCAGGTGGTAAATTGACACATTACCATGGCCTACTTGGGCGGTTCTGTTTCCCCACACAGTCCAATCACGGGGAAAGGTTTGTGCCTGTAGTGATGTGGTTGACCAGGCCCCCACGAAGCCTCATACACAACACGGAGGATGCAGCTCTGCTCAGGTGTGCACTCAGCCATCACAGGCCATTGGCTGCTAAGCACCCCCCGACCGGTCGATTTGCCACTCTTGTGGCCCTCTATTCGGTGGGCGGTGCTGTCAGCACTCCGCGTCGCGTCAAGCACATGATGCTGGCGGTTGGGGGATCGGCGACGGCGATCGTGAAGGCCCCCCCATGACACCTTGGCATGTGGCTAGTAGTAGTAGTAGTAGTAGTAGTAGTAGAAGTAGTAGTATGTGTCGTCTGCCGAAGCAGCCGGAGACAGCAGGCGCAGGGGGCAGGTCTTGCTTTACTTTTCTCTTCTTCATGAAGACCCACCCCCGGCATCCCGACTGTCCAATCACTGTCGAGAAAGTTTGCGCCTATTGTGATGAGGTGGTTGACCAGGCCCCCACGAAGCCTATTATACACAACACGGCTACAACACGAGGATGCAGCCCTGCTTAGGTGTGCACTCAGCCATCAGGCCCTTGGCTACTAAGCACCCCCCGACCGGTTGATTTGCCACGTTTGTGGCCTTCTATTTACCGGGCGGTGCTGTCAGCACCTGTTCCGCGTCGCATCAAGTACATGATGCTGGCGGTTGGGGGATCGGCGACCGCGATTCAATGAAGGTGCGGTCAACAGTGTCGCCACGTGAAGGCACCCCCATGACACCAATCGGGTACCAAGCATGTGGCTAGAACAGAAGCAAAATAACGCGCTACCTTCACGCCCACCTGCGCGGCCGATTGCCGGCGCTGGCGGGTGCTGAACCGCTTGACGAGCTCCTCGGCGTTCGGCTGGGCGGGCTGCGGCTGCGAAGGGTCGCCGGCGGTGAGGTTCATGGCGCACTGCGGGGGCAGCAGCGCGGAGGTCGGCGGCGGCGGAGGCGGCGGCGGCACGGGCAGGGTAATCGGCGTCGGCAGCCTCGCCATCGCCGCCGCCGACGACTGGGCGAGCATCGAGCCGGCCGGCGGCGTGGGATCCGCCGCCTCCGCGCCCGCTGGGCGGGGCACCGGGAAGACGAACGAAGACTGCAGCGAAGCGGAGAGAGGTGAAGAGTGCGAGTCCGAAACGACCGACGTCGCGGCCGACGCCGGCGGCTGCCGGGCCGCGCCCTGGCCGCGGGCCGCCGGGGCCTGCGGCCGCACAGCCGCCTCCGGCGGCGCGGTTTGGGAGCCTTTGTCCTCCACCGTCGCCGTGCACTTGGACGACATCTCCGGGCGCGGCGGCGAGACCTGCTGCCGCCGCGCGCTGGCTGCCTCCGACAGCACGAGCTCCCTGTCGCGGCAGGGCCGGCCGCCGTCAGGGGCCGCGGCGTGGGTCGCGTGCTGCTTCAGCAGGGCCCGCATGTCCAGCTTCGCCGCACGCTCCCTGGACACGATGAACTTGTAGAAGTCGACGGGCTTCGGGGGGTTTCCGTCGGCGCTTTCGGCGAGGATTGACCTGGCGGTGTTTGTTCGTTTTTTGTGTTCCGACGGCGTACAGATTGGTGTCTTCCGACGTTTTGTGCTTGTGAGGTTCAGCTTTGTGTGTGGTGTGACCGTGGGGGGGGGGGGATTGGGGGGGGAAGCTTTTACGGTATCGGGCTAGACTTTAGCTCATGCTTCAGCCTGCGACCGCACAGCCGCCTCCGGCGGCGCGGTTTGGGAACCTTTGTCCTCCACCGTCGCCGTGCACTTGGACGACATCTCCGGCCGCGGCGGCGAGACCTGCTGTCGGCCGGCTGCCTCCGACAGCACGGCCGCCGTCAGGCCGCGGCGTGCTGTGGTCGCGTGCTGCTTCAGCAGGGCCCGCATGTCCAGCATCGCCGCGCGCTCCCTGGACACGATGAACTTGTAGAAGTCGACGGGTTTCGGGGGGTTTCCGTCGGCGCTTTCGGCGAGGATTGACCTGGCGGTGTTTGTTCGTTTTTTGTGTTCCGACGGCGTACAGATTGGTGTCTTCCGACGTTTTGTGCTTGTGAGGTTCAGCTTTGTGTGTGGTGTGACCGTGGGGGGGGGGGGATTGGGGGGAGAAGCTTTTACGGTATCGGGCTAGACTTTAGCTCATGCTTCAGCCTGCGGCCGCACAGCCGCCTCCGGCGGCGCGGTTTGGGAGCCTTTGTCCTCCACCGTCGCCGTGCACTTGGACGACATCTCCGGCCGCGGCGGCGAGACCTGCTGCCGGCCGGCTGCCTCCGACAGCACGGCCGTCAGGCCGCGGCGTGCTGTGGTCGCGTGCTGCTTCAGCAGGGCCCGCATGTCCAGCATCGCCGCGCGCTCCCTGGACACGATGAACTTGTAGAAGTCGACGGGCTTCGGGGGGTTTCCGTCGGCGCTTTCGGCGAGGATTGACCTAACGGTCTTCGTTCGTATTTGTGTTTCCGACGATCCCGCACGGGCGGACGGATTGATCAGAATTCCTAACCCGAAAATGAAACAGGTAATAGTAGTCTTCGGAGACTAGCGTCTTCTACGACAAGGAGTGCTACTCGCTGCGAGGGATGAAATTACGGTGGTTTTCTCGGGTTCGCGACGGGGTAGTAACCGTTGTACAAGTGTTAGTTCTCGTCGAAATAGCATTCATCTTCTGAGATATTTGTCATACGACAAAACAATTCGCGGCGGCTCGCATACCTGGGCATGTTCACCGAACACGTGGTGCAGGCCGTTTCTTCGAGAACCCACGAGCCTGTCGCGTGCAAGGCGTCGAGTATAGCGGCGAAAATGACGGACTGCATGGTGTGATCGCAGTAGGCATGGGGATATGTCACCCCCCAGTGGGGGAACGGCGTGGGAGAGAACGAGAGGCTCGGGATCTTCTTGTTCCGGCGCCCGTGCGCGATCGAAGGACAGACGCTCACGATGGCGACGGACACGGTCTCGATGGTCTGCTGCTCCATGTTGCCGATGATCTTCAACGACGGCGGGTTGAAGGACATATTGACCACGACGAACTCCTTCTTGATGTTCCCCCGGGAGGCGTCGGTGGAAGATGTGGTGATTCTATCAACCCCTCCTCCGCTGGCACAATGTTCAGAACACCCAGGTGGCGTTTTAGGTGTCGCTGCTGGAGAGTAGAACCGTTCAGTCAGGTTGGACATTGGGACTCCCATGGTGTGGTCAGGGGTAGGTGGGAGGGTGCAAGAGTTGTCTTGTTGTGTCGAGTTCAAAAGTCGGTAGGGCGGAGGACTCTGCCTGCGAACGTGAACCTTGCTGTCCACCGCCACTGCGTGGGAGAGCAGGTGTTCGAATTCAGCCGCGTCGTTCGGATCCGGAGCGTAGTTTGTTTTCCACCGCATAGCCGACAAACGGTGCACACCCCCCCACTTCTCGTTCAAGAACAACGCCAGTGTGAGGTTGCTGTGCACGGGGAGTGTCACGCCGCCGGCAGTCGTGTACTGGAGGTTCGCGTTGTAGCCGAGCGCCGCCGCCACCGTCCGCTGGAACGTCGTGAAATCGACGTTCTTCGGGATCCCGACGACGACTTCGTCGAGCCGCGCGCCGGCCGCCGAAAACGGCTGGAACACGACGCAGATCTGCCGGCCCCGCTCGCAGTCCGCCTGCTCGCGCTCGAGCTCCGCCAGCCGCGCCGCCGCGCGCCGCTTCTCGACCGTCGCGTACCGCCCCGCATCCGACCAATCCGCGTGGTGGCCGTGCACTCTCACGTCGTCGTCTTCCCGGTAGCCCTGCGGGGGGTGCCTCGTTGAGGTGGGTCCGTGTCCTTCTTCCGGATTTCGGGACCCATACGGCGCGGGGCGTTCGAACGGGCCCGGCGCGTATTCATCGCCAGACCCATCGTGCGAAGTACCGCAGGTGGCCCCTCCAGTCGAGCCCGCATGCCCGCCGATCCCACCCCCCCGTGGGCACTGCGTGTGGCCGTTGGGAGGCTGATTCCCCGCCAGGCTGCCATCCGAGGAGAACTGGGCGGTGTGCCGGTGCACGACGGACGCCGCGCCGCTGCAGGAAGACCCGGAGCCCGCGTGCGTTAACGGGGGCGACCCTGGAGTCGTCCGGACGGAGCTCACGCTCTGCGCGTGGAGCGTCGGGTCGTGCGGATACAGAGGGGGGGTCGCCTCCGGCGAGGCCAGCGGCGAGCCGCGGGAGTGGCCGGTGTTGCGGCCCCCCGGCGACGACAGCCGAGACTGCCCTTGCGCCTCGCGGCCCGGGGACTGGTGCCGGGGCGCCCTTGCGCTGTGCGCGGCCGGCGGCGACGAACACCAGGCATACGGCTGCGGGGGCGGGCCGAGGCTGAGGACAGGAGCCCGCGGGCCAGGCGCCGCCCGGCCGTAGAAGTCGGACCGGCCGGGCCGCTGGCCCTGCTGTGCGGCCCGGTACGCGTGTGCGGTCGCTTCGCGGTCGTACAGCACGGGGGACGCGGGGGGGGTCGGGTGCTGCAGCGCGGCTGGGGACGCGATTTCCGGCTCGCAGGCGAGAAGCGCGTGCAACTGGGCCTCGTACTGCGGACGGATCCTGACCTCCAACTCCGGCAAGTCGTCAGGATCCTGGACTTGCGGCTCCGTGCCGGGACTGTTTGCGCCGTCTCCGGGAGACTGGTCTGGGTTCAACTTCTTGAAACCAGACAGAACGCCGAAGGTCGCGAAGTGTTTGTCCGTCTTCAACACCCGCGACCGCCCGCCGAATTCGTAGGCGAGGAAAAAAGCGCCCTTCGGCAGGCTCGCCAGCGGCTCGAACGTCTCCTCCACCACCGCCAGCAGCTCGCGCAGCGAGCCGACGGCGACGACGCACGACTCCTCGTCGAAGCTGATCGACACCAAAAACGGGTCAAACCCGGCGCCCGGCGCGTCCTTCCCCCGCGGCTTCTTGCCCGCCCCCGCGCCCCCCGCAACCCCCCCGCCGCGCGGCCTTGCCGCAGCCGGATTTCGGCCGTCGCCTCCTCCCACCACCCGGGTCGGGTTGTGGGGCGAGACGCCGGCTGCGGGGCGCGGACTGCCCTCGCCGCCGCGGCGGTCGTCGTCGGGCGCTGGGGGGGTGTCCCGCGACCGGGGGGGCTGGGGGGCTGGAGGGGTGGTGGTAGTGGTGGCGGTGGTGGCGCTGCGATGAGGAGAGGCGTCGCGTGCGGGGGAGCCTCCGACTGCCCGGTTGCGGGGCGGCGGGGGCTCGTCGCTGCGGGCCCAGCCCTCCGTGTCTTCGAAGAGAGTGTTCCGCGGGTCGAATCGGGCGGCGCCGGCGATCGAGAGCGACGACGAGATGACGGTCGTGCTGCTGCACGCGACGTCCTGCGCGTGGTCGAAGGCGCGCCCGCGGCCCAGGGCCCACTTGTTTGGGCCGCCCCCGGCGACTCCTGTGTTTGGTTTAGAGTTTACGTTCGCCTGAGACTCCAGGATCTTTTGGACATGGGTTCTTTTAGAGCAAGTAAGGATCATGTGAGTGTGGGTTGGTTGTTCTCTTTGGTGTACTTTCGTTGGTCCGAGACTGTTTGTGACCGACGCCAAGTACATTCCTGCCAGGGATGTACTTGGTGTCGGTGCTGCAATAAGGCGAGGTGTCGTGTGCGGGGGAGCTTCCTACCGTCTGGCTGCGCAGCGGCGGGGCTCGTCGCTGCGGGCCCAGCCCTCGGTGTTCCGCGGGTCGAACCGGCGCCGGCGATCGAGAGCGACGACGAGATGACGGTCGTGCTGCTGCACGCGACGTCCTGCGCGTGGTCGAAGGCGCGCCCGCGGCCCAGGGCCCACGTGCGGCCCGCCCCCGGCGACTCCTGCGTTTGGATTAGAGTTACCGTTGGCCGTAGCAGGAACCTGTGTGGACGGGACACACAGTTGTGGGCGAACTTTCGCAGGAACACACACAGAAAAAATGATGTTCACGCTTGAACAACCTGGGAGAGGCCCCGCAACTGTGTCGAAGACGTACAGTTTGCCCGTCGGAAGAAAATATTGGCAGCCAAATGTTACTCCTGAGCTTCGCCTGAGATTCCAGGATTTTGGCGTCTCCGGGTGACCGTTGTTAAATGAGCTCTATTAGAGCAAGTAAGGACCACGTGGGTGGGGGTTGTTTCTTCTCTTTGTTGTACTTTCGTTGGTCCAAGACTGTTTGTTCGACCGACACCAAGTACACTCCTGCAAGGGACGTAGTCTTGGGCCCGCTCACGTTCTACGTGCTTGCGCTGTTGGCGGTGGTGGTCACTCGGCGATAGAATACGGGCATACCCATTAGAAGCTCGCCCGCGTCTGAGGGCTTGAGGAGCGCCACCGGGGCGGCTCTCTTGGCGAATTCCATCGCGAGGAACTTCGAATCCTTGCAGTGCACGACGACCGTCGTGCGGAGGAACTTCGCCGAGTTCGGGTCGTTGAACGGGCCGCCGACGACGAGGGCGGAGTGGAAGATTTGGCTGACCTCGGCCTTCTGGTCTTCGTTCTCGACTTCCACGTACCACGTTGAAACCTGCACGTCGTCGCAGCTGAGGACCTCCAGCAGGGCTCGGGCGGATGCCTCGCGGAGGACGGCGGCTGAGACGCCCTTCAGCTTGAGTGTGATGGGGTGGCACAAGCTGCCGACGACGGTCTGCACGTTGTGGTGCCGGCAGAGGGACACGACCAGCCGGTACTGCCCCCGCAGCCGGGCCCGCAGGGCGAACGAGTCGACCGCTGCGCATTGCGGCTCGGAGAGGTTCCCGAGCGCGATGAACAGGAGCGGGATCGGCGTTCTTCCACAGAGCTGGTTGTACCTGCCATGATAGATTATTGGGTAAAGTCCCTTGTATGGACGCACCTGACTTTAAAAAAGTCCTTCATACGGACAGCAAACTTTCCGCTTATTTTGCTGCAGTCAAGAACCCGCTGGGCGGAATGCACACCGCGGAGTTCAGTCACTCGGAGGCTGGGAGTCATCGACCGGTGTCGTGTGACGCCTTTCAGTTCCAGCTTTCACTCGCAAACAGGCAGGGGGAAGCTGCACTAACCGAGTGTTGAATCGCACGTACACGTTTCTTCTTCTATCAATTCGAAGATCACCGTCTCATTTGCCATGTACTTCTGGTATCTCCCGAAGGCTGGTATGTGTTCTGCAGCTGTCCGAAACACTCATCCTCCCAGGTTGTGTTCGCCAGTTTATGGAAAAGTGGAGGAGTGGTGCTGATTCAAAAAAGACGAGCGCTTTGTTCTGGCTGTGTGGGCCGGTTGGTCGTTTTCCTTGGTTTCGCCCTGGTTCATTTTCTGGCTAGGAACTCTACCATGCTGGCCACGTCCTGTTTGGCCTTCGAAATACGAAACCGTAGGGCAAGACTCGAGAAGGAGCACCTGTGATGGCAGCATCGTTTTGGCTGTGCCGGTTGGTCATTTTCCTTGTTTTCACCCATGGATCATTTTCTGGCTAGGAATTCTACTAAGCTGTCTACGTCGTGTTTAGCCTTCGAAATACGAACCTGTGGGGCAACTCGCAGATTGTTGGTAATATGAAAACTTGAGAAGGAGCACCTGTGATGGCAGCCGTCGACGAGAAGGTAGCCTTCTTCTGAAACGCACAGCGACTCGGCCAAGTATGAGAGCGGCCGCGAGAGCGCTTCCTCCGCGAGAGCTTCGGTTTCGAAGCCGTACTTGCGCGGGCACCGCCGCACGTCGCCGGTGTACTCCGAGAAGAGCCGCGCGATGGCGCGGTTTTCCAGCACTTTGTCGAAGTGGGCAAGCCGCAGGCGGTGCGCCTTCAGCGAATCCACCGCCGTGTGGATGGCAAGCCGGTGTGCCTCCGTCGTCGTCCCTGGAAGATATTGTGTAGGGTGGCGCGTGTTGTGCACATGACACTGAACGCATGAAAATTCGTCACCACCGGGGTGTGATTGGAAGGTTCAATACTAAATAACTGGTCGCCAAGAAGCGCACGAGTTTCGGTTTGCTCTTTTAGTTCAGTTTTGTCGTTGACCGCACTGCCCCAAACCCGAATCTTGGACTTGAATACAAGTTGGCAATAGATCATCATCTGATCGGACATGGTAATGAAACGCGCGTTACGCTCTCGCTATTTCTTTCTTTTCGGGAAGTCTGCGGGCGTGAGCGTGGGCGTGATTCACGCGCGTACCAAAAAAAGCCCGTTTTTGTACGCGCGTGAATCGCGTGGCAAGAAACCCCTACAGTACAGGCTTTCGGTTTCTCGCGACCGTTCGCCTGTGCTCGTAAACGGCGCTACGCATGTCGTCGGTTCAACCTCGTGCAGCGTCTTTCCGACGTGCGACGGACATGAGGCGCGCAGACAGCCTCCTACTCTCCTACACAACTTCCTGTGGAAGGGTGTACGCCCGGTACGACGTGCTCAGCGCACCAAAACGGCCATTTTTGGATCACGCGCGTGAAAAAACGGAGCTTTTTCGGCTCCGCGCGTCACGTGTACTTTGAGGTGAGTGGGAGGGCGAGCGGGCGGAACACGCGTTTCACTACCATCGGATCGGAGGGTCCTACCCGGGCGGTTCCGTTTGCTCAGGCGTAGGGAACGTGTCAGCTAGACTTCGGCGGACACTTGCCGGCATAGCGGAGAACTCCCCCCCCCCCCCCCTCCCCCACCTTTATACTTTTTGATGGACAGATGACAGCTATCCCGGTGGCGGACATATGGCGGCACGGCAAACCATAAAAAAGGCCCGACAGACCCCCCCTCTCCCCATGCCGGACATTGTCCGCCAAAGTCTAACTGACACGTTCCCGTAGCGCGTTGATCGATTTCCCACTTGGTTTGCTCTTTGTATACGCAAGGATCGTCATTCCGAGCGATCACCAAAAGATGCTGCCTGCGCCTCCACATATGCATTGTAGGCAACAGCCGTGGTCCAACGCGAGAACGTGGAGAAGAGCACCCCGCTCGCACACGGGGGCGCCTTCAGAATGCTTGCTTCCCGGAATACATGGAACGAGAGTTGCGCACCTGAAAATGTCCTTTCGACCTCTGTGGGGTCGTACGCCCGGAGGATGCACTGCTCCGCTCCGATCGGGTCCGTGATGGCCTTCACGCCGAGCGACTCGAGGCGCACCTGCGCGCACTCGTACGCCTCCGCGTCGAGGTTGCGGAGGGTGGACCAGCGGTGCTCGCACGACAGCTCGCGCAGCGGCGTGTGCGCCCTGTACAAGAAGAAGGCCTGGTGCTCCGGCCGAGACAGGACGGACGCGAGCGTCGACAGAAACGCCGGCGGCAGCGGCGACCCGGCCGCGACTCTGCTGCTCCGCGAGCAACGCCGAAGGTCGGACACGTTCACGCGGAAAGAAGCCGCGCCGTATATGTCGAGAGCAGACGGGCCATCCGCGGGCGTGTCCTTGTCCAGCATGGCGGTGAAGGCATCGTCCCGCAGACCCATGGCACACTCCGCGCGGCAGACGGCGTCGATGGTCGCCGAATCCAGCACAATTTCGGAGTCGTCCGTTCTCTGTTGCAGCGCCGGAGAGAGCTCGAGCTGCGCATCCAGCGGCTTGCCGGTGGCTCGCTTGAGGCCGAGGAGGGACAGAAGGACGTATGAGAGCCGCTTGGCGGAGTGGAACGCGGTTTTCTTCTCGAGAGCCGACGCTCTGAACTCCCCTCCACGAGGCGACCTTGCTCTGCGCATGACGCCCAGCACGTCCTTCCCCGGGCTGACGGCCCGGACCATCCGCGCGGCTCTGTCGACGATCTGTTCCTTGTCTTCGAACCGCATTCCGTCGACCTGCCGGGAGACGAAAACTACCACCTCCGAAAGGACCTCCCATCGCAGTGGGCAGTCATTCGGGTCCTGGACCCTGGTTGCAGGGTCCATGGCGGATGACCCCCGCTGTGTTCCCTCCGAAGGTGTGCGTGCGAACCTCAACGATGACGGCAAGTAGCCCCCCCTGGTCCGATTCAACCTGATGCAAGCAGGTCCGCCTGGTGTTACGACACGAGCCGCGGATCAGCTATTCGGTGGCGAAAGCCTCGTTCCGACCAGGTCGGGCGACAGAAGGCAAGGCCCCTGAGAGACGGGTGCCACGCTGTATCGCTTCGCTAGACCAATGCTGACACTCTGTTTCTAACGGTTGGGCTGAACGATACTCCGGTGGAGATCGGCACGAGACCAAGGTGCGATGAGAGGTACCACTTCACTCGATCGTCGCTGTTCACCTGACGTCGATACGCTGTCCCCACCCTTCGACAGATGAGTACTCCGCTCCAATCCGTTCCCGAGGCTTCCGAATCCGACTCAGTTGATCATCCTTTGTTGCCCGCTGTGGCGTGCAGCAAGCCGAGACAAGGTTTTCCTATGAGGTGCCCCCCCGCAAAGCCACCACCCCTGCCTTCCCCCTTGCTGGTGGGTGCTTGACGTGCAGGTGCCACAAAGAACACTCGGATGCTGACTGAACAGCAGATTGCCGCTATGACAGGGTAAATGCGCCACGGAAGTCGTCAAGAGTTTGGGTTGGAAAGCAAAGAATCTGTGGCGATCTGCATCGCCGGTGGCGCGGTTATCTCTTCCCACGTGATGTGTCATGATTTCGCCCCTTCAGCTCGTCTTGGTCGTCGCGCTCAGGCGCGCGCTTGGTGCCTCGCTTCTCCTTCGACTGCTCGTCCAGGTTCATCGGTTGCGCGTCGATTTCTGCTTCTTCGCGGCGCTTGGGCGATGGCCGCGCTTCGATGGGCGCTCCTCGACGCCGTTTTGTTGTCGGCTCCGACGCACACCTGAGGGGCAACAGCCCCTGGATCGATGCGAGCTGATTGCCGGATGCCCCCAGGTTGCGCGCAATCGGGGGGTTTGAAACATGATGATTGATATCAAAAGCCCGCACCCACGCGGCGTGGACTGTGGCTAGTCTTTGTAAGGGCTGCCTTGATGTTACTTTGATCAAACTCACACTAAGCTGAAACCCTGGAAGACGATCACCACGAACCTGCGAGCGGGGAGGGTGTTGCATCGATGTGAGCAATGAGGGCCTGTCGAGATAGTTAACGCCGAGGTGGGAGGCTGTTGGAAACTTCAGCAAACTTGCCCCACGAGTGGCATCGATGGTTTTGACCAAGGTGGGGCTTCCCGCGCAACGCAGCATTTTCCGGAGCCTCCAGCACCGCTGCCCCCAGCGACGTGCGTGTAGCCTTGCCGAAGAGAGTTGAAGTATGGCTAAAGATAAAGTGGTGTCACCTGAGGGGGTAATCTCAGGGCCGCCCACGTGATAAGCCGTTAAGCATTGAGTTCTTTTAAGTACATGAAGCAAACGTTAAGCAGTGTGAACTTGAAATGCAGGTACCACAGGGGTTAGCTTGCATTTGTCATAGGCTAGGGCTATTTGAATACGTCGTCCGAGGACGATCTCAAAGCGGGCGAGGACGGTGATAATAGGCTGGTGATATCCAGCTCCATTCTTCGTTTGTTGCGCTTTCGCGCCGGCTGTCCTGCCGAAGCAGTCGCTCGAGGGGGCGATCCTGACATGGATGAGGATGAAGTCGAGGTGGCAGGGCTGGTGATATCCAGCTTCATTCTCGAAATGTTGCGCTTTCGCGCCGCGTGCTGTTTCCGGGTTTTCCCGCCGGGTCATTCGGTGGTGTCGGGAGTCGGGCTCTTTTCTGCCCCTTTCTTGGTGGTGCCGCTCGGGCCGGCTCGGTCAGAGCGTGCTTTTTCGCCATCTTGGCCGCCTTTGGGGACGCTTGACGCGTCCTCTTCATGCGCGGTGGTGTCGTCGGCTTCTGTCGGCCCTTCTTCCGCGGCGTTGTTGGCTTCGGCTTAGCGGGGGCTGGCTTCGGGGGCGCTGGCACGTGGTGGCCCTTTTTGCAGCAGGCTGACATAAGCAGCGGCTGCGGCTTATCCCGTGACACCTTTTATATGTACATTATTGAAAGAGTAGCGTTGGCACTCTTACAGGTTCGTTCCCTCGTAGCTCGCCGGGAACGGGCACTCCCGTGAAACTGGGTATGTTACCGTTTCAGGTTTGGATTTTGGGAGCATTGCCTCATGTGAATTCTGAGAAACAAGGGAAAGGGAAATGGATGGGCGGGGTGAGAGAAAACTTGGAACCTAGACCAGGGAGTGGGGGGGGCAGAAAAAACGAGAGCGCAAAAAAGGAAGAAGACAACGAAGGAAAGCGAAGGGCACGCTTTTTTCATGAGCCAACTCCGGTGTGCGCGCGATCAGCCGGCTTGCCGGCTGATTAAACTTTGAGCCTTTTTTTACCGGCAGACTCGCACGAAATCAGCCGATTTTCGACAGTGGAAGCTTTGGCTATGCGCCCATGGGGCGGAATCAGCTTGATGCAAAACTACAAGGCTCGACAACGTTCGGTCGAGCAGGGGGTGAGTTGGCTCATTTTCGTTGAAAAGAGCTCCCCCCTTCCTTTTTAAAAAAAAGCTTTTCGTTCCTTCCTTTTTCTCGGTGATCTCTGTGATTTGCGGAGGTCGGGGCAATCGTTTTTTCGAAGTCACAACGGGATAGAACGGAGTTTCATTTGGCAAGAGGCGGGGGAAAAGAATACCGAAGGCAATCCAATGTGGCCTCCACGGTCCGGGATGCGGCCGTGTCCGCCTTACAGTCCGCGTGTCTGGCATACACGGTGTCTGGCATACACGGTGAGCTCCAGCAACTTTTGCTCGAGTGAAACCATCTAGACATGCGCTTTCTTGCGCTATTTTCTTGTCTTAACACGACAAGTGGACGACGTTTTCATACCACAGACACGCGGGTTGCTCGGAAATTCTCTCCTCTCCGCACCCTGCCACACGTGCACATGTTCGTTTTCTTGCAGGATCCTCTGGTTTCTCGGGACGTCATGCCCAAATGGCGCCTTGCAGCACTTTTAGGGAGGGGTGACGCGACGCGGCAAAAACTTGCTTTCGGCCATATGTTGACTTGACTCGTCGATGGGCGGTACTACTAGTCTCTTAGATTTCGAACGGGCGTGAGTGACCGTCAGTGCTTCTGGACGCCTTCACCGGGAGTATCGGAAGCTGTTTGGCACGCCATAAGCAGCTTGATACAGTTAGAGGCAAGGAAACTTCCAATTCGCTTTTTCTCACGAAAAAGGAGGGGTCAGTGCGTGGCTCAATGGATTCGTTCCTAGCCAGGCAACGCTAACCTGCGGGAAATGGCATCACTTTCTCGGAAGAACAAAAAAAGAAAGGCGAGAAGAAAAGATGGGGGGGAAGCGGGGAAGGGGGCAGTTTTAACGTTGGCTTCCGGTTGACTGCCTCTCGTAAGAAGAGCTGCGGGGTTCTTTCTTTTATTTTGCCTGTGGTCCGAGGAGACGCCGGGTCGCAAGAATAAGAGAAAAAGCTGCTCGCGGTCGTATCCGAGTGGTGAAACGAGAGGCCCACACACATGGAATGCAGCATGCAGTTTGATCGCCAGTGGAGTCCTGATGCAATCCGATCGATTCGGACGCACTGCTGTGTACCAGTTGTTGCAATGGTGCTCTCTCTCAGCACAACACACAGAGTGCAGCGGCGGCCACTCGGCGTGCAAGAATAGTTGAGTACGGCTCTTGACAAAACAGATCAAAAAAGATGGCGTGCAATGTTTATTAGGGGCATTCGTCGCTTTTTTGCTCGATAGGGGGTCGGTTCTGCGTTAGGTTATGTTGAGTGCTCCGACTCCCGCAATCGTGGGTAGCACGAACGCAAGAGGTCTAGTCAACTATTCCGTGCAGAAAGAGCATACTTTCATGAAAAGAAACGGAAGAAACCGGCTGTTCACCCTGCCACAGGGGCGTGTGCACAAACATGTGCAAAGCTGCTGTTAGGAAGGGTGGGTACGTTTTTGTGTTACCGTCGATCCCGAAGGACGATCAGTTTGGTGTCTTGCGACGATTTCTGGCGGCCAGCTCGAGTGTTTATTTATGTGTTTTCGACGATCCCGCATGGGCGTACAGATTGGGTGCCTTTCGACGTGTTTTTTTTTTTTTTTCGCAAAAGCAGATGCTTGCTCGAAAACAACATCAACCGCGACTCGGCGCGCAGAAGAGCGAGCATTAGCAAGTCTGCGATGCTCTTAAATGCCCTAGGCTGTCCAATAACTACACCGACAATTTTTGAGAGCCTTCAGGCTACTAGAAGGAAGGGTTGGAAAATATGTTAAAAGTTGTGTCGAGGGATCGATAGTTGCAAGTCCATCTCCTGCGGGTATGTGGCAGTGCGAAGCCATGCAGAGGGGGGTAGCTGCAGTTCCGGAAGTATTTCTACCGCAGTATTGATGGCTGCGAAGCCCATGTGAACGAAGTGTCACTACAGAAAGCCAACGAACCTCTCCCGACATATGAGGGACCCCCACAGCACATTATCCTGGCCTGCCATGGCAATGTCATTCGATACTTCGTAATGCGTGCGGCAGCATGCTTAGGCGAAACACTGCCTCTCAAGCGAGCACCAAGCCTTTTCTCCGACAAAAATGAGATACTTAGGCGCTTTGTGCGTGCCGGTTGATCATTTCCAGGTTCCTAGTATTCGCCTTGCGTCTTTTTCAGGTTACGAATTCTGATCAACCACTAAACCACGCAGCCTTCGTCTTTTCCGCCTGCACAATACATTGCGGTTTTTGTTGAGCGCTTACGCCCGCCACTGAACCCAGACTCACCGGTGTTTCGTGTGGGCTACAGCACATTTACCTCCTTTGATCTTTGCAGCAGGCAGCCTCCTCAAGTATTTCCTACAAAGCGGGTGCTTATACAAAAAAAAAAAGGAAGTCCGACGCCTCCGTGATTTTTGATGCATTTAGGGGGGCTGGCCGCCCTTTTTTTATTCTTGTTTTTTTTTTTTTTTTTCACCGCAGGTGTCGTGCGCACCTCGTTCTTCGTCTCGTGAACGCAGGGGGAAAATCTTAGTTAGGGGGAGAGAGCAGGGATGACCGCATGTCGCTGACCTTTCTAGATCCGGAGAAGGGGGAAGTTGCAAGAACGTGCTTAGAAGGGATGTGTGCTCAACGCCGCACTGGTCCCGTCTGCGCCGTGTTTCGGTCCTTTAAGCCACGGACACATAAGGCGGACCATCATCAGTGCGGAGAATGGCGGGGGCGGTGGGGGTCTTCCCCGTGGGAACTGACAGAGGATGCCTCCTCGGCTCTCCTCGATAATTTTTTTCAGAGTGAAAGTTCGCTTGAAACTCCGGAGTCTTTAAAAAGACTCCGGGTGGACCTTCGTCAATACGGGAAGATATCCTCTGTGCTCTGAGTATCAAGATGATCAGTGGTGGTTACACGAGGTAAGAGAATCGGTGGGACCTTCGTTGTTGGTCATTAGTGGTTTCGGCCATCATCCACATACCTTACTCGCGGTAGGCCCTCCTCAGTATGGTGCCGTAGTAGGTGGCTGTCTGTCTTCTTGGTATCGTATGACCGTCTCTTTTCTAGCGTTATTTGTGTATTTTCGTGGCAAAAGCGTGGGGAGGGCGGTTGTGGGAGAACGATCACAGCTTCGCTGCGGCTTCGACGAACGACGCGAGGATGGAGTTCAGCGTCTGGCTGGGGCGCATCGCGCGGTCGAGGATCTTGTCGTCGGCGTGGAAGTAGCCCTTGATGTCGATGGGCTTGCCCTGGACGTCGTTGAGCTCGGTGACGATCTTCTTCTCGTTCTCCTGCAGCCCGCGCGCGAGGGGTGCGAACAAGTCTTTGAACGCCTTGTTGTCGTTCTGCGCGGCCAACGCTTCGGCCCAGTACATCGCGAGGTAATAGTGAGACCCCCGGTTGTCAAGCTCCTTCGCCTTGCGAGACGGTGACTTGTCCTCGTCCAAGAACTTCGCGGTCGCGGTGTTGAGCGCTTCACCGAGGATCTTCGCCCCGGCGTTCTTCGACTTCTCGGCCAGGTCCTCGAGGGAGACGGCGAGGGCCAAGAACTCGCCGAGCGAGTCCCATCGCAAATGGTCCTCCTCGACGAACTGCTGCACGTGCTTCGGCGCGGAGCCGCCGGCGCCGGTCTCGAAGAGGCCGCCGCCCGCCAGCAGCGGCACGATAGACAGCATCTTCGCCGACGTCCCGAGCTCGAGGATCGGGAACAAGTCCGTCAAATAGTCGCGCAGCACGTTTCCGGTCACCGAAATCGTGTCCTTCCCGTCCTTCGCGCGGCGGAGCGACTCCCTCACGGCGTCCACCGGCGTCAGGATGCGGATGTCGAGGCCGCTGGTGTCGTGATCCTTCAAGTACACTTGCGCCTTCTTGATTAACTCGCGGTCGTGGGCCCTGTTCGTGTCGAGCCAGAACAAAGCCGGGGATTTCGTCGCGCGAGCCCTGCTGACGGCCAGCTTCACCCAGTCACGGATCGGCGCGTCTTTAACCTGGCACATCCGCCAGATGTCGTTCGCTGCGACGTCGTGCGTGAAGATGACCTTCCCGTCCTTCCCGGTGACCTTCACGGTCCCCTCGCTCTTGATCTTGAACGTTTTGTCGTGCGAGCCGTATTCTTCGGCCTTCTGCGCCATGAGCCCCACGTTCGGAGTGGTCCCCATCGTCGACGGGTCGAACGCGCCGTTCTCCCTACAGAAGTTGATGGTCTCAGCGAAGACGCCCGCGTAGCACCGGTCGGGGATGCAGCACTTGGTATCCTGCTGCTTGTCGTCCTTGTTCCACATCTGGCCGGAGGCCCGGATCATCGCAGGCATCGAAGCGTCAATGATGACGTCCGACGGCACGTGCAGGTTGGTGATGCCCTTCCTCGAGTCGACCATAGCGAGGTCTGGCCCGTTCTCCAGGGCAGCCTTGAAGTCAGCCTCGATCGCGGTTTTTTCGGCGTCTGGCATCGCAGCGACCTTCGCCAGAACGGCGCCGAGCCCGTGCGAGGCGTCGGCACCCGCCTTCTCGAGGGCTGCCGCGTGCTTGTCGAACACGTCCTTGAAGAACACCTCGACGCACTGGCCGAACATGATCGGGTCGGAGACCTTCATCATGGTCGCTTTCAGGTGCAGAGAAAACAGGAGCCCCCGCGCCTTCGCGTCGGCGATCTCCTTCGCGAAGAACTCCTTCAGCTTCTTGCTCGACATGCACGCCGCGTCGATGATTTCACCGGCGAGCAGCTTCGTCGATTCCTTGAGGACTGTGGTCGCGCCTGTCGCCTTGTCGGTGAATTCGATTTTGACGTCGTCTTCTGCAGCCGACAGGTAACTTTTCTCGGAGGCGTAAAAATCGCCGTCGTCCATGTGCGAAACGTGGGTCTTCGTGTCCTTCGACCACTTGCCCATGCTGTGCGGGTGCTTCTTCGCGTACTGCTTCACCGCCGCAGCGACGCGGCGGTCGGAGTTTCCCTCCCGCAAGACGGGGTTGACGGCGGATCCCAGGACCTTGCTGTATCGCTTCTTGATCTCGGCCTCCTCCGCGTTCTGGGGGGTCTCAGGGTACGTCGGGATGTTGTAGCCCTGAGACTGCAGCTCCGCGATCGCCGACTGGAGCTGGGGAATGGACGCCGAAATGTTCGGCAGTTTGATGATGTTCGCGTCCGGCGTCTTCGCGAGCTCCCCCAGCTCGGCGAGGTGGTCCGGGACGATCTGCTCCTTCTTCAGCTTGTCGGGGAAGGTCGCCAGGATGCGGCCTGCCAGCGAGATGTCGCGCGTCTCGACGGGGACCTTGCACGCTGCCGTGAAGGCCTGGATGACCGGCAGCAGGGAAAACGTCGCCAGCATCGGCGCTTCGTCGGTGTGCGTGTAGATGATCTTCATTGCGGAGTATTTTCTCTTTTTCGGGGGTTCTTGTTTTCTTTGGTTGTCTCTGGGGAGTGCGGCACTAACTTTCTCAAAAGTTCCTCGGCCTCCTCAGTCTGGGGGGTTTCCCAGTAGCGAGCTTGCAGTTCGGTATTAGTTTCACGTTTAGCTGCTCAACGTCCAGGCGGCTGGACGTTGAGCAGGTAAAAAGCGGGGCGCTGCAACGAAATGTTCGGCAGTTTGATGATTCGCGTTCGGCTTCTTCGCGAGCTCCCCCAGCTCGGCGAGGTGGTCCGGGACGATCTGCTCCTTCTTCAGCTTGTCGGCGTCCATAAATTACAAATCCATAAATTAGCTGACCACAAATTATAGGACACCAAAGCAACAAGTCACTGGCCACGCTATGGACAGGAAAGGGCTCGGCGGAACAGTGCGGGGGTGGTGGAACGAGGAGAACGCACAACGACCGGTCAGTTCGATAAGCTTTGAAGCCGTAAGTAAGCCCTGCCCACAGCCCATCGCCCAGCCAGCGAGATGTCTCCCGATTCATCGAGGGAATCCTTGAGGCACCTAAACGTACACGGTACTTGGGTTGTTTGGGCAAATCAATCAGGGTAGGTGGTGACCTCGCAGTAGCCATCTTCTCTCACTCTCTAAGGCCTCTGCGGGGTTTACCCCATCGCTAGGAATTCTGCTTACTGGTCTGTCTGCGCCTTTTGTGTTCGCTGACGTAAAGTCTGCGGGATACTTCTTGGTCATGATTGCAAGAAAGAACGAAGAGGAATCAAACCATCCAGGGTAAACCTATCACTTACATTGCGTAGGGGCAAGATGAAAATACCCGTCCAGGGGACTCACGGAAATAAGCTTGTTTGGACAAGGTCACAGGGGGAAGGGAGGGTGGGTTTTCTTCCCGTCCAACGACACCCCCCCCAACCACCTGGTTCTTGGGTGGCTTGACGACTGCGAAGCAGCATTCCCGCAGTGAGACTGTAATAATGCCACTGCTCCTCTTTCTACCTTTCTTGGTTCAAAGTGACAAGTGCAAGGTGCCGAAGTAGAATTCGCGCGCGAAAACCCAGCAAGGTATGGTAAGGAAGAAGATGGACTCGCTTCACGAAGGCACCGTGCTGCACGAAAAAACGGCGAAAGAGGAAAAAGCGGAGCGGGAGGGGTGCTGGTTCGATCCTGCGGGCGCCTCTACGGACCGTCGTACAGCGACGGTTTTCCCGGGCAAGCATGAGAGAACGATACGTAGAGAGTGGTACCCCAGCTGTCGAGACGTAAAAAAGAACGGTGGATCCAGCTTGGATCATTTTCTTGACCGCAGATCATTGGTCAAGCACATCACCATACGATTTATCTAGAAAGGGCTCTCCCTTCGTCGATCTTCGAGACCGTCCCGACCTAGTGGAATTCCCCCCGGGTTGGTAAACAGGGGGGATGCAGATGATGCAGCTGGTAGGTAGGCTTTCTTCAGTCGCTATGGGTGGCCGAAATCATCTTGTTTACAGAAGAAATGCGACGTGATGCCACGTGGAACTCGTCATCTCTTGTGGTCGTTTGAACTACCCTACGCATCAAGACTAGTTGCGTCCGTTTTCGGACGCAAGAAGGGAGATGCCGCTGCTCACCCTGCCGGATCTATGTTGCAACAGCATGTAGGTCCGCCACAGTGCTGATGCTATGTCGAATTTCACGGGCACGGCGGCGCTTGGCACAGAGGGGTTCTCCACATAGAGGTCGGCTACATTGTAGACCAGCAGGCACCGCAGATAGCACTTCGGGCATGTCTCTTTTTATCTAGAATGTCCAGAAGAAGCTCACTGTGATCGCGGTATAATTTCCTCCGATTACCGGAAGAACGGAAAACAGCAATGCTCATCCGAGTGAATGAATTATTAGCGCTATTTGTGGCTTTTAGAAGGCGGTATTGTTGGTAAGTCTCCTGCTGACAGCAGAGGCTTAAAGGAAAAGGGGTGAATTAACTCCTGGGTGGTGGTACAGGCTCTTTTTAAAAGAGTTTTTTTTACGTTGCCATCAGTGCTCCCGCTAACCTCATTTTTAGTGAGGAAACCCAAAAACCTGGGTGAGGCTTTTTTTTCTCCCCCGCTAGGCTCTCGCGTTTGGTGCAGCCTCCGGCCCCCCCGGCGAACGGTACCAACGGGAAAAAGGTGAAGAATTTCTCATGAGGGATTCCTCACCCTCTTTTTTTCAGCCTCTTTTTTTTTTGAGGAATTCCTCGCACGTTTTCGTTAGCGGGAGCACTGAGTTGTCATAATTTTTTTTCCCGGAACTCTGACCTTCTGGTTGAGGCGAGTCACTGCACAGCGAGCAGACATGAGCAGCTGTTCAGGTCCCAGCTGCCGCCCAGGTTCAGCGTCTCCAGCGCTTCATCGGTGTCCTGGTACAGCTCCGCCATCACCCCCCCACCCTCCCGTCGACAGCAAGTGTCAGACTAGCCCTCTCAGTTTCACTGAGGGAGTTTGATGCGAAGTCGGCGAGCGAACTTTACATTCAGAGTGTGGTTGGGTGAAAAAGAAAAGGTTGAGAATTCTGATCAACCCCACACGTCTCTTGAGCACGGACAGGAGAGAGAAATGGACGAGACCTGGTGGAGGAACAATCGGGCCTGTCCGCGCCGTTTCAAGAAGATGGTAGCTCAATGCCCAAACAGGACAATGCCAGCTGCCGGGGGGACATGAACGTGCTTGGACTGGCATTTAAGTGGGTGGGGGAATCTTGTTGTCGAAGATTGCGCGTTCGGGTCAAGGCGTCACATTCGGCCGCGGTCCACTTTCTACAGGCTCAGATCGAAAGTCGAGACTCGAAGGCAGCAGCCTGCACACGACACTCCCAAATAACATACTCGGAGAGGCCGTCAGGTGCTCATTTCGACGGAGGCTAGAGGATGGGAGAAGCAAAAATACAACTACAACAAAAGGTCTTCTCTTTTTTTAGAGTTAAAGTTTTTGTTGGACGCTAACTCCCACACGAAAAAAATCCAGATTCACCTGGGTTTCGTGTGGGCTACAGCACATTTCGGCCTCCTCGTGCAGTTCCACAATGCGGGTGCGTCTATTAGAAAAACAAAGCGCCGAACGATTTAGGAAGAGGTCACGTTCGTCATGCACGTCTTGTAGTTCATGATCCCCCCGTTCAAGTTTGCGACGTGGCTGCAGCCTTGGTCGAGGGCGAGCTTGCACATGGTCATGCTCCTGTGGCCTCCGCGGCACATCATGACAAGCGGTTTGTCTTCAGACTTCCCGTAGTCTGCGGACAGGCCAGCCTCCTCCAAAGCCTTTGCGAGCGACGTGGCCTGGATTTTGGACATAGGGACGTTGACCCACTTGTCTGACTTCACAGCGGCCGCCTTGAGCTCGTCCGGCTCGCGCACGTCGAGGACAAGCCCCTTCCCGCTGGGACCCTCCACAAGCTCTGCCGCCTGCTGCGGTGTGATCTCGGCCGGCTTCGTGCTCCAGTTGATCGACATATTCTTTGGGTTTTCTTGCTTTTTAGACTGTTTCTTCTTTTTTGTTACTATTTTGCGGTGTACGGGTTTGAATATCGGATCACTTCGCTTGTTGTACGGGCTGGCACTGGTGGTGGTGGAACTACTTCCTTTCTTTCGACGCAAGTACCAGGGAAAGCCTGCTACACGGGAGCCAAGCTTCACGTGTTCGGCGGTACTGCAGAGCCACGGGTCTACGGGTCAAGAGGCTACTAATTTACCAAACTAAAGCATCAAGGCGTGGCGCACCTTGGGGCTTGGCGCTTGCACTGAACACAAGCTCGTCGAGACGGTCAGCCACAGGGCAGAGCGGATGGGGTTGTGGCACTGCTGCCTCCGACTCAAGTGACCGTCACGTTCCTGGACCAGGAGCGGCCTTTTTCTTTTTCTTTTCTTCTTCTTTCTTCGACGACGCAAGTGTAAAGCTGCTGGCGTGCTGCTTCAAGTCTTGCGGGTTCTTCTTACCGGCGGGGTTCGTTCATCAGAGTTACCGAGACAGAGCGGGCGGCTGATTCCCGTCTCAGATTCTCTCTGCCCGTAGGCCAGCGGATTGGTGCCCAACGGTGTACGAGTACTGAGGTGGCTATGGAGTCTTCCTGGCAGAACCTCTATCAACGGGCCAGTGGAGGTGGCCGGTGTCCGACGGGTGAGCTAGTTACTAGCTGTTTCGCTCTGCCAGGTTCTGCCGCGGGCATCCGCGCTGTCCGGTATGCTACCTAAAGGAGTGGCTAGTAGCGGGGTTTCCCGCGCCGTGCGATTAATTCGTTGGCCGGCTGTGGCGAGGCGCAGACCAAAGTCTGCGCGGAATGCTGACGCCGCGGTGCTGTCGGATTCACCAGCGAAGGCAGAAAGGTGGCAAGCGGTGTCGGGAGACCGCACGCGAAACCCCACACGGGTGAGAGACGAAGAGGGAGGAAACTGGGCGGTGACACCACCCACGAGAAGACTTCGCTCGTCGGCCGCTGGGTCCCCCGAGCTCGTGTCTCTTGTGCACACTCAGTGGTAGAGAGACAAGCGAGGTCGGTGAGCCAGGTGACAGAAAACCGATGTCTACTCTCAGCCGGCACGGTTACTACCGTTTGAAGACTCGCAGCTCTTTAAATCGAGATCGATGAGTCATTCATTTGGTGGTGTTGCCGGGGGGGGGGGGGCTGTGTTGGCCACTAGTAGAGTGTGCAGAAGCACACGTGGTGCGGTTTGCCATTCCTCCTAATAGCAGAGGAAAGGAAACGGCCATTTCTGTTGGCGATGCTAGGGTGCGAAAAAAGAGAGAAATGGGGTTGTGTCCGGAATGTGTCCGGAACGTGCTCACATGGTGTGGCCTATGTGCTCCCTGCAGTCCTTTGTCACACGAGGTCGCCAAGTAGGACTGAGGGTCGGCAGACAGGGCGGCGATGGTGAGCTTGATTCGCAGGCAGTGGCTGCTCATAGCGTCCCAGGACAGCACTGTCAACTCCCTCCGGGAGAAAGGCGTGGGGAAACAGGTCGCTGGGAAGGGTCAATTCCAATGGCACTGCTGCTACAGGCAGTGATACGGATTGACATCCCTCCACGATCGCCGGGAACTTCTTCTAAACGAAGAAGCGTGCGGAAGCACGAGGGGTTCAAAGAAGCAAAACTGCTGCAATCGTGCAGCACACCTGCTAACCGGTGTGGTTTGTGTGACCTCGAGTGCTTGGGGCACCTGGGTTCAACTGAAGGGATGGGGCGGCGTGAATAGGGTGGGGTTCGGTTATTCGTTGTTCGGCGACGTTCGATGAGCAAGAACTGCGCTTACGAAGACGTCACGTTCGTCATGCAGCTTGTGTAGTTAATGATCTGGAGTTTTATGTCAGCTAAATCCGACCAAAGCCTTCGTGGGCTTTGCAATTCGACACAAACAGAAGCAATTCTCGTTTTGTCCGGCGAGCGCTTTGGCGGAACTGATGTGAAAGCGAGCACGAAGAGGACGGATGCGCGATCTGTCTAGCCACCTGCGAACGTAGGCGATGCCCCACCTGCTGCGTTGGGAACACTCCGCAAAAAGCAAAGCAGCTGAAGGGATGGGACGATAGGGTTCGGTTATTCATTGTTCGGCGACGTTCGATGAGCAAGAACTGCGCTTACGAAGACGTCACGTTCTTCATGCAGCTTTTGTAGTTAATGATCCCACCGTTCAGGTTTGCGACGTGGGTGCAGCCTTGGTCGAGGGCAAGCTTGCACATGGTCATGCTCCTGTGGCCGGCACGGCACATCATGACAAGCGGTTTGTCTTCAGACTTCCCGTAGTCTGCGGACAGGCCAGCCTCTTCCAAAGCCTTCGCGAGCGACGTGGCCTGGATTCTGGACATAGGGACGTTGACCCACTTGTCTGACTTCACAGCGGTCGCCTTGAGCTCGTCCGGCTCGCGCACGTCGAGGACAAGCCCCTTCCCGCTGGGACCCTCCACAAGCTCTGCCGCCTGCTGCGGCGAGATTACGGCTGGCTTCTTGCTCCAGCTGATCGGCATATCCTTTGTGGTGTTGTTTCCCATCCCTTTGGTTTTTCGCCGGCCTAGTACAATGAGACGTTGGAAGAAGACGTTAGAGGAGGAAGAAGAGAACTCTTCTTCGGGGGTTGGGGTGTTTATTGCGACGCAGCGAGCGTCGGGGCCCGTGGAGAAACACAGGACCACCTTGCTCCTGTCCTCGCGAGCGGGGCCGTAGGGGAGCTCGCACAAATAGTTCGCACTTGAAACCCTTTTGCTCCTCCGGGGATTGCAAGGACGTGCTTGGAATGGGTATGTGCTCAACACCGCACTGGTCCCGTCTGCGCCGTGTTTCGGTCCTTTAAGCCACGGACACATGAGGCGGACCATCATCAGCGTGGAACCTGAGTGTCTGCAGACAGGACTGCGGTGTGAGTCTGGTTTGTCAGGCGGCTGTTCGTAGCTCGTCACAGCCAGGACCACCCGTGCTACTAGAGCACAGGCGAATCCGTCACGGGGAGAAGGCCCCTACAACCGTGTCTGAGCAATCAGTTGCTCCTCCTGGGAGGGTTTCCTTCCGCGTGATTGGCACACGGAAAAGGGCAACCCGCAGACGTGGTCCCTCCTGCGAGTCAACGGGCCCTCTTTTCCGTTGCGAGAAGGTGTCAATTGACAGACTAGTCGTTTCGCTCTGCCAGTTCTGCGGCGGGCATCCGCAGCAGCATCATAATACGATATTGGTCCTGGAATTACTGCGGGTGCTGGCACCAGACTTGTCCACCAATTGTGGTCATGGACAGGTTTAGATGTCATCCATTGCTTCTAACGTACTAAGTACGTGTCGAGGCTATTTCTCTTCGCTGCCTCAGCAGTGTTGCTATTGGGCAATTTGCGTACCTGCTGCCATCCTTAGATGTGGTAGCCGTTTCTCAGGCGCTGGCCGGTATTCTACTGACAGGTAGTAGCCGTGGTCGGGTTATTATTTTGTTGGCAGGCTTCATCCCGAGCTGTGGGGAGGCGCAGACCAAAATCTGTGCGGAGTGTTGAGGCTGCGGTGCTGTCAGATTCTCCGGCGAAGGTAGAAATGTGGCAAAGCGCGGTGTCGGGAGCCCAAACGGGCGAGATACGAAGAGGGAAGAAACTGGGCAGTGACACCACCCACGAGAAGACTTCGTTCGTCGGCCTCTTGGTCGTCCAAGCTCGTGTCTCTTGTGCACACTCTGTGGTTGACAGACGAGCGAGGTCGGTGAGCCAGGTGAGGGCAGAAAAACAGTCTCTATTCTCAGCCGGCACGGTTACTACCGTTTGAAGTCACTTAGCACTTCAATCGAGATCGATGACTCATTCATTTGGTGGTGTTGCCGGGGGGCCTGTGTTGGAGGCCACTAGTAGAGTGTGCAGAAGCACACGTGGTGCGATTGCCATTCCTCCTAATACGGAGGAAAGGAAACGGCCACTTCTGTTGGCGATGCTAGGGTGCGAAAAAGAGAGAAAGGGAGAATGCGCTCGCGTTTCGTGTCCCATCTGCTCCGTGTTGCGGTCCTTTGTTGCACGAGGTCGCCAAGTAGGACTGAGTGTCGGCAGACAGGGCGGCGATGGTGAGCTTGATTTGCAGGCAGCGGCTGCTCGTAGCGTCCCTGCCAGGACAAGCCTACTAGAGCACATGACACTGCCAACTCCCTGGGGAACGAGGTCACTGGGAAGAGTCAATTCCACTCTGCTACAGGCAGTGATAGGGATTGACATCGTTTGCTAGCGTCTGGTCACCCTCCACGACCGCCCCGGGAACTTCTTCTAGACGAAGAAGCGTGCGGAAACGCAAGGGGTTCAAAGAGGCAAAACGGATGCAGCACGCCTGTATTCATGCTAGCCGATGTGGTTGTGTGTGTTGCGGACCCGTTTTAACGTGGTGCCTCCATTCACGAAAGTACGAATGTGGTTGTGGGTGTGTGTGTGTGTGTGACCTCGAGTGCCTTGGAGCAACTGTAGGTTCAATTGAGGGGATGGGGCGGTGCGAAACGAGGGGGAGTTTTCGGTTGTTCGGTGTTCGGCGACGTTCGATGAAGAAGAACTGCGCTTACGAAGACGTCACGTTCTTCATGCAGGTCGTGTAGTTAATGATCCCACCGTTCAGGTTTGCGACGTGGGTGCAGCCTTGGTCGAGGGCAAGCTTGCACATGGTCATGCTCCTGTGGCCGGCACGGCACATCATGACAAGCGGTTTGTCTTCAGACTTCCCGTAGTCTGCGGACAGGCCAGCCTCCTCCAAAGCCTTCGCGAGCGACGTGGCCTGGATTCTGGACATAGGGACGTTGACCCACTTGTCTGACTTCACAGCGGTCGCCTTGAGCTCGTCCGGCTCGCGCACGTCGAGGACAAGCCCCTTCCCGCTGGGACCCTCCACAAGCTCTGCCGCCTGCTGCGGCGAGATCTCGGCCGGCTTCGCGCTCCAGTTGATCGACATATTCTTTGTGTGCTTGTGGTGGTGTGTTCCTCTTTTTTCCTTGCCGTGGAACAATTTGCAAACGGTCGGGATGACTATTTTTCGGACGGGGAACATGTGTATTTTTAAGCTGCAAGCGATCTGTGAAGAAACTGAACCGTTCAAATAGGACCCTCTCATCAGGATCACGACCAACTGCCACCGAGAAACCAGCTCCAGGATTTGAGTTCGGGAGAGTGCGGGCAACAATAATCGTTTTGCTTCTTTTTCTCGGGGTCGGATCATTTCGGCAGCAGTATGGCTCACCGAATTTGTTTTTCGCAGGGGCTAATACTGCAGGCTTCTAGCTTCATTTTTCCTCAGTTTTCCAAATTCCGTCTCACAAGCCAATTTGCTTTTCCCGCAAACCCTTTTTGAGCCGCCCGGCAGGGACTTATATGGGTCACGGAGATTTGGCGGGAAAGTTGGTATTGACCTTCGTCAGCGCTTACTGTTCCGGGCGACATACCAGCGGGTTCGGGGGGGGGCGGCGTGCAGCTTAAAGCCGTGGGCCACAGGTCACCGGGATAACAAGCAGACCCTTGTTGTCCTGATGCCTCTTCTTGCCGCACTGACAAGCTGACACCTGGCTGGGCGAGCATGACACAGTGCAGTGGGTGAAACTTGGGCAGTTGGAATGTTGCCTTTGGCAGATGTTTCCGACGCTGCTCGTCCCACGTTGGATGGACCTCAGCGAAGGAAGGCGAGCCCGTGACCAGCAACACGCTCGTGTGAATCTGCAGGTCCGCAACCAAAGGCGTGGCGCCGCGTAGCTGGAAGATTGTTTTGCTTTGGGCGTGCCGGTTGATCGTTTTTCCCCACTTGTATTTGCCCTGTGTATATTAGGCAAGGAATTCTGATCAACCACCAAAACACGCTGTCTACGTCTTTTTAGCCTGCACAATACATTGAAGGGCAACCCGCAAGATTGTTAGTAATAATAACGGGAGTTCGCCATAGAGGCTTTTCGTGTTATTCTGCAGATGTTTTTTTTGAGCTATATTTGTGTCCAGGTGTTCGTTCGTCTTCTTAACACGTGGTGTAGTGCGCGAAACATCTTTGCGCGCATGCGGGCTTTCAATACAACAACCCGCGCTGGCAGTTCTGCTGGGGCAACCCGATGGACGCCAGCCATATACAGGTACAAAAGAAGGGGAGCGGGAACGCGGGTCCAGATAATCTAACAACGGCAGGGTGGATTCTAGCGCTTCTAACAACATAGGGGTGGAACAAAATTGCAAGGGGCGACAATCTAGCAGCAGCCGCTGGGGTGCCAGCTAACAAAGCGGTTTGTTTATGAACAAGAAAAACGTGTGGGGGCTGGCGGGGCTGGGAATGTATCTCTACTGGGAAAACAGTAGAAAGTGTTCCCTGTTGTTCCAGTAGCCCACGGGTGCAGGAAAGGGGAGCGCACAAACATGCCTCGCATGAGATGTGCTCAGCAGCATGTCCCATCTGCACCGTGTTTCGGTCCCCCAGCCACGGACACACTGGGTGGCCCCCGCCGTGGCCAGTCGATCCGTAGTTTGCAGCAAGAGTGCGCCGGGGTACGTTGAGGGCTAGAGAATAGAACGAACGCCGACTCAAAACGACGGAGGGGGAATCTTGACGGAGGGTCGGGTGGCTCGTCGTGCTTGCGGGTGAGCAAGCGGATGCTGTGTTTGCGGGTGCAAGCGGATACTCGCGTGTCCGAAGCATAGCTGCACAAGCTGGCCGACAACCCCATGACGGCGATAATCACACGAGCAAATTGCTGGCGCGCGGGCGTGATAGCTCGCTTGTGGCAGCCAAGCGGACACGGCCTACGATGTCCTCCCTGGACAAGCAGATCCAGCTAAGGGTTGAATTGATGAGACAGGTTGGTTTTGCCCCACTAATGGATAGAGAGCCCCCACCGGGCCGCCGCGTTCTGACAGCAGACGCGGGGTAGTACGAGTTCCCCTGGCAGGGTTTTGATGACGGCGGCGGTTTGTTCTGACTCTCCGTTTCCTCCGCCCACCGCAGACGCCACCCTCACGGCTGGACCGGAACCTCGCGATGGTATGACTTTCTGATGTACCGCACACATCCGTCGACCAACGCCAGATCGGCGGCCCCATCGCCGTTCTCGGCCAGCCACTTGCGAAGCTGCCGAAGCAGGATGAAGACGTGCGAGGGATCCTGCAGCGCGCCAGACTTCCGCATCGAAAGCAGGAACTTGAGAACACGGTCGGGCTGCTGCAGCAGCCCGCGCGTGTACCAAAGGAACCAAGCGACGCTGTCTCGGACCAGCTGCCTGTAGGCGGCCTCAATGTGTGCCTGAAAAGAGGTGGTTTTTTTTACAACATGCAATGTGTGAGGAAACTGAACCGCCCAAGTAGGACCTTCTGATCATGATCATTTGCCAAATTTGCCACCTGAAACCACGTCCACGACTTGGGCTCAGGGTAGTGCGGTCAACGAAAGCTCTAGTTTCCCTTTCTACTTTCTCCTACTCCCGCAGTGTACGGTTTTTACCAAACATGCAAAGGTTGGAGGAAATAAGAACGCGTCACAGGCAGTCGCTAATGGGACTTTCTCCCAGTTACTCTCTGTTTCGTGGTGCACGAAGTCGGTGCTAACGGCGCAGGGGTTTCCCTCGTCAGGTGTCGGATTTCTAGTCTGGTGATCAGCGGAAAGCTTCGATCGTTCACGCGGGGCACATGCGACGGCAGTCCCTATTGATCCCGTGCAACGAGGCCATAGACGAAACTCAAAGAGAACCGCTAAGAAGTTCGTTGTTTTGATTATTCCTTCTCGGGTTAACAGACCAACAAAAAGAGTCGAGAGAATCGATCCCTTGTTATTCATGCTTTATCATTCACGGCAAACTCCTACGCTGGTTTGTTCACAGTACGGTGTCGACCCGTCGACATCTGGGCGCTGTGGTATACTGAGACAGACGGGGTCACCACTACTAGCAGTAGCCCGCCAAACCAGGAATTATACGCCAGGGTCTATGGGACCAACCCCTCCGGATTCAGTTTGCTAAGAACACACAAACGAAAGGCGTACCTCTTTGCACAGGTCTTCCTTCGCCTTCACGGTGAGGCCGCGATAGTAATAGAAGAACGAGTCCATGATTAAAAGCCCGTTGCAGTGCCTTCCTCGGCAAACGATCTGTTCGGAGGGAAGCGTTGTGGGGTTCGCGTCATGTATTGAATAGGCCGTGCCCCCGATGGCTTCCTTTCAAAAGTCGGCTCCCAGGCATATACTTTGTTTTCGGACAGTGGGCCGGCTTACTTTAGTAGTTGTGAATTTGTTGCATTAGTGTGTGGGCCTTTGAAGCGTGGATGATGCCTCTCGCGCTGCTACCCTTGAGGTTCCTGGCTCATGCCAAAGCGCCAGGGTTAAGGGGTTGCGGCATCAGGCGTGGGCCACCGTTCGCGGGCTTCGTTACTGCACTGCCCCCGGCTCTCCCCGGCCTTCGTCATCCGGTTCCACGGCCATCCCCCCACGCGTGGGGAATGGACTGGTGCTGTGCCGCGGGTCCTTCCGTGCGTTCTCGCAACGTCGCCGCTGTCGATGTCGCTGCCGCTGTTGCTGCCGCTGTTGCTGCCGCTGCAGCCGCTGTCGGGCGGTTGGTTGACGATCCCGGTCTGCACCCCGCCCGTTGCGCGTCGAATTTGTTGCATTAGTGTGATTGTCAGGCCTTCGACTACCCTGAGCAACGCACTATTTAGTACACGGTAGGAACCGGAGCAAAGCGCATGGCAGGATGAGCACACCACCCGAGCCTACAACAGGAGAATTCGGGCGAGCTGAGGTGGGTCTTCTGACTGAATTTTTCTTCCCACCCTCCCTTGCCCCCAATGTGATCTCGCCTGGTTGGCCCGTTGACATGGTCAACAGGCACACTCTATCCCATTCGCTAGTAAGCAAGTTATCAGGCTTCTGTCAGACTTCTCTCCTTCCTTCCCTTTCCGATGAAGAATGAACTCGATGACCCAAGCCGAGACCGAGTGCGATGAGGCCAGAAGCTAGCTGCCAATTCCTAGTATGCGTTTCATGTCGCATGTGAGAGGCGACAACAGCGAAAGCCGGTACAGGAGTTACAGCTTCGTGTTAGTTTGATAAAAGTAACGTCAAGGCAGCCCTTACAAAGACCCGCCACAGTCAACGCCGCGTGGGTGCGGGTTTGGTATTAATCATCATGCTTAAAACCCCCGATCGCGTGTAACCTGGAAGCACCCAGAGGGTGTCGGTGGTACAAAGGTGCAGTTGCCGGCATCCATCCGGTAAAAAGTACAGGAGTCCGGCTCGGCGCAGAGGTTCTCAGCTGTGCTATTTTCTCCCCACTTCTGGCCACCATAGATAGTTGCCAGCCACAAAAAGACTAGGCGTGTGTTTGTTTGTACGTTCCGGGGAGGATTAGCCTGCTAGTGGATGACAGTGAGTGAAAAAGCTGTTTACAATGCGTTGTTACTACGAAAAAAAAGTGATTTGCAGCCAAATATAAAAAAAGAACAGCTGCCAAACCGGTACTCGTAAGAGTTTCACATGGTACATAACGTGTGGCATATACGGCATACACGTGATCAAATGACATGCAGTTAAAAAAACGTGCGGTCATATTTTGCATTGCATGTCACGTGGTATCATTACAAATGAAATTACTCATGATTTCCAAGACGTGTGAAAAGGGGGGAATTCGCACCTCTTGCAGCCGATCGCCGTGCTTCTGCAATGCCGCGGTGGCGTGCATCTCCTCCTGGAGGCGGTGCAGCTTTTTTTCAAGCTCGCGCGCCGCCGCCTTAGTGAACGCCAGCGTCCGCGCCCCGGGGCCCCCGCGGCCTGGCGAGACGGGCGGCGGCGGGGGTGGCCCCGCGGCGGCCGGCGCCGGCGGCGCGGCGGCCGGCGAGACCGCCGAAATCTTGTCGAAGGTGACCAACGGGCTGGCCGAGTTCGCGTTCTGCTGCGCGACGCCGCAGGGCGACGAATAGCTGCGGCTCGTTCGCTGCCCGGCGGCCGCCTCCCGTTTCCCCCCGCGCCCCCTCTGGCCGGAAGCCCCGCCCGCCGCCTTCAGACCCGGCGGCTGCTGGTGGGAAGCCGGCGCGTGCTGGGGCTGCGGCGAGCCCGCAGGGTCGCACGAGCCCTCCTTCCCCTTCACGCTGCGGCCGGGCGCGGCCACCTTCGGTCCCGCTTTGGCAGAACGCGGTTCCGCGGCGATGCGGGAATCCGCTTCGGTTTTCATGTCGCCAACGCCAACCAAGAGCTTCCTGCCAGTGCCGGCCAGGGGGCGATTGGGACCCGACGCTTCGTGGCGATGGGGAACCAACGCTTCGCACGAAGCGAGCCCCCGGAGCTGCATCGAACCGTTGGCGGCCGGCGCCTCGGCGCCAAGCGGGCGGGACCAGACGGTGCCGTCGCCGGCGACGGGGGGCGGGCAGGGGATGCGGGCGGCGGGGCCGGCGCGGGGGTTTGCGAACACACTTTCGCGCGGCGACGCCGCCACGTGCACAAGCGACGAGGCTGCTGCGCCGCGGGCAGTCTCCTGCGTGAGAGCTTCCGGCAAGCATGCGACGCGTAGCTCGCGCGGCGACGCCGCCGCCGCGTACGCAAGCGACGACGGATGGGGTGCCAGCGGTTCCGGGAGAACGTTCGGCGCTGCTGCTGCTGCGCCGCGGGCAGTATCCTGTGTGAAAGCTTCCGGCGAGCCTGCCGGCGGGGCTGGGTAGCATGCGACGCGTAGCTCGCGCGGCGGCGGCGCCGCCGCGTGCGCAAGCGGCGAGGGACGGGGCGCCAGCGGTTCCGGGAGAACGTTCAGCGCTGCCTCGGCCACCCCCGCTGCCGCTGCGCCGCGGGCAGTCTCCTGTGCGAGAGCTTCCGGCGAGCCTGCCGGTGGGGCTGGATAGGACCCCACGCGCAGCTCTCGCGGCTCGCCTGTCCGCCGGGTAGAATGCGGCTCTGCCGCAAGAATTCGGGCAACTTCGGGGCTGAGTGCTGCTGCGCTGCTGTGTGTGTCGTGAAGGGACGCGCGGTGGCTGTTTGCGGCTTCATCGTACCGGAGGGATCGCGGGACGTGCTGCACAGTGTGTTGCTCGTCGTCGTGCGGCTTGTCGCAGGCTCTCCGACCAGCTGCTTCGCCGCCGCCGGTGAAGGGTGGCGACGGAACGGCGCCGGCTTGCGCGGGCGGTCGCGTGGGCGTGGCGCTTCCGGCGTTGCGCGCGGCGCGGCTCCAAATTGCGGAGCAGGTGATCCCGAGCGGCGACGGATGCCCCTGCAGCTGGTTGGGCTGGTGCGCCGGTTGCTGCTGCGGCTGCTGGTGGTGGTGAAGGAGCACCTGCTGTTGCTGCTGGTACATCGGTTGCTGTTGCTGGTGCTCCTGCTGTTGTTGCAGCTGCTGCTGTAGCAGCTGTTGGTGCTGGTGCACCAGTTGCTGTTGCGGCTGCTGTTGCTGGTGCATTTGCTGCTGGTGCTCCTGCTGTTGTAGCAGCTGTTGGTGCTGGTGCACCAGTTGCTGTTGCGGTTGCTGCTGCTGCTGCTGTTGCGGCTGCTGCTGCTGGTGCTGGTGCTGGTGCTGCTCTTGCGGTGTGCTCACGGGGGACCGCAGGAGCGCGCTTGCGTCGGGGCGCCGGTGGGCCGACACGTGGGCCGCGCCTGCCGGCGTTGCTGGAGGTGGTGGACTGAAGCGCGGCTGCTCCGCCGGTGTTCTACGGGGCGACACGGGAACCGCCGGCACCGCGGCACTGCGCAGGGGAGACGACCAAGGCGACGGAGGCGGGTTGCCAGGGCATGCTCCACCACCACCGCCACCACGGTCGCGGTCGAACGATCGGAACGCCTGGTCCCCGCAGCGCCGCGGTGACGGCACCGAGTCTTTTGGTTCCGGTCGAAGCGGTGCGTCGTGCACAACACCCCCGCCACCCGCTGCGGGTTGATTCGGCGGCTCCTGACCCCCGCTGCTGCGCGGTGGTGGCACCAGGTCCTCCGGCGTAGGCTGCTTGCAGCCGGCGGAAGACGAAGGGTCAAGCGTATTAAAGTGTACACCCTGCTGCTGCTGCTGCTGCTGCTCGCGTGATGATTCGGCATGATACAGCAGGTCCTTGCCGGCAGATTGGCACGGTATATGGTCCTTTGCGGAGGGCAGACCGACGACGACACGCTGCGCAGCTTCGTTTTGTACGCAGGCGCTGGACGGCCCTGCTGGTGTCGTGATGGGCCAGCTCGTGCCGAGATCCCACCCCGCGGATCGATTCTCCCTACAGCCTGCGGCGGGCAGCCGGCCGGCGTCGTCGGCGCCGCTGCCGCCGGAGCCGCTGGGGCCGGCGGGCTGGTTCTTCGCCGGCTGCGTTTCCTCCGCGGCCGAGAGCATTTCGAGGTCCCAGAGCCCGCCCGCCGCCTCTGCCTGCGAACTGCCCTCGGGTCGCGGCCTGGCGCCGGAATCGTGTGCGAGGCTCCCGGCCGAAGCCGCTGCCGTGGAGCCGCGCGGACGGCAACCCCCGACTCTCGCAACACTGCTGGAGTCGCTCAAAACGAGCGACAGCCCCGGCGTGGGCGCCTTGTGCGCCTCGCCCGAAGTCCCCGGAAGGAGTTTATCAGGTTCCTCAGGCACTTCGAAGCCCCGCGACGATGCCACCGCGCCGCTCGCATCGCGCCGCGATGCACCGCAAACCCCGACTCCCGCAGCACTGCTGGAGTCGCTCAAAACCAGCGACAAACCCGGCGTAGGCACCGCATGCCCCTCATCCGGAAGCGGCAGGACTCCGGGACTGGAGGTTTCACAGGAAGCGATCTCCTCGTCCGTGCCCGGATACCCCCCTCCCCTGGGCGTCTTGATGCGAGCGGCTGGCTTCGGGCCCGGACAGGGAACCGCGCCCGCCGGCTCCCGGCAGGAACTCGCGGGGTTCACGAGGTCCGACGGCAGAACCAGGGGGCTCGCAGGGGCCGGGGTTCGGACTGGGTCTGCGTGGCGCCCGCTGCTCCGAAGGCCGAGTGCGGACGATGCGGGAGAGGCGGACGGGGGGTCGCTCCGCTTCGGTTCGGCTGGGGTGGTACTTGTACCCGGAGGATCGAAGGAGTCTTCACCGGTCTCCTGCGCGGCCTTGCTGGATCCGGACTGGTGGAGTGGATGCGCTGCCCAAGAAACAGCAGCGCAAGGATCGGCCGGATTTTCACCGGTCTTCAGCGTTGTCTGGCCGCATCCGGGCTGGTTGAACGTCTTCGGCGGTTGCACGTCGCTGTCCGCCCATTGGCCGACAGCGGGAGAATCGAACGAATTTGAACCGGCCACCGGAGTGGCCTTGCCGAATCCGGCTGGACTGGACGGATTCGGGAATTGGGTGCTTTCGCCGTTCGTCGAAGCGTCGAGTGAACGCAATGGGATTTCGCTCGCCAACGGAGTGACGCTGTGGAAGCCGGTGGAGCGGGTCGTCATCGGGGTCGACAGCTTCGCGGGTGTTTTGATGGCAGGCGCCCAGGCGGACGGGGCCCCGCAAGGAACGACAGTTTCCGCTGCATCGCACAAAGGGCGGACGACGTCGTGCCGCGGTTCGGGCGTCCGTGTGCAACGCCCGTCTTCGCTTTTCCGACACGGTTGGAGTTGGGTCGCGTCCGTCGCCTCGGACGTGGCTGGTGTGAGGTTGTCGTTCGTAAAGCGAGACAAAGGCGCGCTGCACGACACGTCGCTGCAGCTCAGGTGCTCCGGTGTGGAGAGGGGAGTGTCGCGGCAGCCTTGCTTTGGGACGAGGAGCCCGCGATCCGCGCTATGAGGAAAACCAAATGGCGACGCGTTGCGCGAGATGTCGCCACTTCCCCCCAGTTGCCCCGGCGTGGGAAGCAGCTCGCCGGAGTGCCTACTGCGCGGCGGCTGAGGCGCAGGCTGTTCCATTGGCGACACCGACGCACGCATTTCCGCCGCGGAAGGAGTGGATACAGGTCGGGCAATTTCAACCGTTTCGCTCATCAGGTCCTTCCTTTTGTGCAGCAGCTGAGGAGTAGACCGCTCCGGCGTGTCTACGACTGAAATCGGACTTCCGTTCGCCTGGAACGGAGCAAGGCACCCAACAGCTTCAGATTGGGCAAGTTCGGTCGGTTGCAAGTCTGTATGCAAGTCCCTCACGTTGCGCAGCGGCTGGTACCGACACGGTTTCGATGGCGCGCCCGACAGTTCTGCAGCAGCGGGGGGACTGCCACTCGCAGAAAAGTGAGTCGGGGTGTCAATGGCGCCGGATTCGTCCAATTCGGTCGGTTGTTGACGAGAGTGCGCAGCCGAGTCCCGCCTGCTTCGAAGCAGCTGAGGAGTGCGCTGGCTCGTCGGCGACTCCGCAGGAGTGCTCGGGCTTTTCCGCATCAAAAACAGCGGGGGGCTCCCCACGGCTGCGGGCTGGACCAGCTGGGCACGCGACCCGACCTCGCTTTTCGACGCGGAGCGCGGCACGCTGCGCGAATCCCGGTTGGCCAACTGCCCCGTGATGTCGCTGAACGGCCCCCGCGCCGCTGCCTGCGCGCATCGTTGGTCGGTGCTGTGGTTGGTCGGAGTGCGCGGGAAGCCTCGCAGCACGGCGGGAGACCGAGGCGGCGTCGAATCGACGTCGCCGGCAGTCTTTTCCGCCCTCCCGGCGGGTCTGCTGAGGGGGCCAGGGGGCTGTGCACTTCGGGTTCGCGGGTGACCACTCATTCCGGAGAGGCCACTCGCTCCGGGCGAGAAGCACCCCGCATCGGGTGGGCCGCCGCCGCCCGTCTGCCTAGAGGACATGGCTCCGGCACCGCCGGCGCGGTTGCCGGCACTGCCCCCCCGGCGATGCACGTCAAACGCAGGCTGCAACAGCCTCTTCGCGGCCTCGCGCGCGGCGTCGGTGCCACTTCCGCTAACATCGCAACCCGTCAGCAGCCCGAAGGGCTCGCCTTCGTTTGCGGGGAGCAAAAGCTCCTCTGCCATCGTTCTGCTTTCGCCGCCCTCCATTCCGCCTGAACCGCGGCCCGTCTCTTCGCCGGGCGTGGCGGTGACGCACTCTTTTTTACCGCGTTCGCCGCCAGCCTCGGGGGCGGAGTCGGCCGCCCCGCGGCGCACGTTTGCGGGGAGCGAGGGCGCTCCTGCGAGCATGCTGCCTTCGTCGCCCTCCGTTCCGCTGGAATTGCAGCTCGTCTGTTTGCAGGGCGTGGCGGAGACGCACTCGTTTTTACCGTGGCCACAGCCAGCCTCGGGAGCGGAGTCGTGCACGTTCACGGGGAGGTCAGGCTCTTCTGCTACCATGCTGCCTTTGTCGCCGCCCTCCGTTCCGTCATTGCCGCAGTCCGTCCGCCTGGGGGACAAGCCCGCCACACCAGCGTATTTATCGAAGCCCCGCCCACGGCAGATTTCGGTGGTGCTGGCTGTCTCGCGGCGCACTTTTGCGGGGAGGTCAGGCTCCTCTGCGGCCGCGCTGCATTCGTCGCCTTCCGTGCTGCTTGAATCCGTGCCGCACTCGTTTTGACCGCGGTTGCGGCCAGCCTGGGGGAGGGTGTTGCCAGAGAACCCATGGTGTGGCTTTGCGGGGAGGTCGGGCTCTTCTTCCGTATAACAGCTGTCGTCGCTCTCAGTTCCGTCATCAACGCTGCCCGTCGGCTTGGTGGGTGTGCCCTTCGTGCTGCTGTTTGCAGAGCTGGGGTTCTCAGCGTTGCCGGCATCGGCCACGTCGCGGTCCACCGTGGCGGGGAGGTCAACCTCTTCTGATGTGAAGCAGCTGTCGTCGCTCTCCGTTCCGTCGTCGGCGCAACCCATTGGCTTGGAGGGTGTGCCTTCCGTGCAGCGGTCTGCGGAGCCGGGTTTATCATCAGCTTTTCTGACACTGCGCACATCGCAGTTCACCTTAGCGGGGAGGAGCAGCACTTGACGCGCAGCTCCATCCGAAGTGTCGTTTTCACCGGGGGCGGTCTGTTGCTTGCTGTCGTAGCTCAATGCGTTGGTTGGTGCGTTGGCAAAAGCACGGTTCGGTACACCTACCGTATCTTTGTTGCCCACGGCTTTCGCCGGCGCTTGAGAGTATTGCGTGCATGGTATTTCAGTCGGTTGTTCGGCATCTGCTGATGACTCACCGACCATGGCTTCTGGCACGTCGACCAGCGACGAGATGCGCGATGTGCTGGCGAGCGAAGGACCCGTGGGAGAAGCGCTGTTGGCGACGGGTTGCTGCTGCTGTGGGGCATCAATTAGGACTTGAGAGGGTTGGCACGTGCCTTCTGCTGGACTCCCGGCCGGTTCCGTCTGCATACCCACCGCTTCATCCAATGAGAGGGACCACCTGCTGCTTCCCTTTAGCGAGCTACTTCTTTGCGCTGCTTCATCGCGGGTCTGGTCGGTCGCTTCCGCTCGTTCCGGCTCGTCACGCAGCTGGTTACCCCCCGGTGCTTCATCCGTTGAGAGAGAAAACTTGTGCATAGCTTGCGGGCCGCTGTGATCCAACGCGTCGCCACGTGTCGGTGCCGCTTCCTCCGTTCTCCTTGGCTCGTCGGGCAATGGAGTCGGCTGCAAAGGCAGGGTACCAGCGGTTTCGCCCACTGGGAGAGACCACCGGTCTTGCGAATTGGTGTGATCTTCTTGTGCCGAGAGTTCACGCCTCGTTTTGTTATCGTGAAACACACCATGCGGGCCAGCTTCACGAGCTGCAGGTACGCAGCTTGGACGCACGAGGTCGCTGTGCTCGGATTCGTCCAGTTCCAGCGTCCACCGGTGCACTGGTTGAGCCTTCGGTGCGTTGTTGTGCGAGAGCACGGCACGTGCGCTTTCGTCGGTGCTGTCCGCTGTGCACTTCGTCTGCACAGTGTCATCCCTACTCGTCTCCTCAGTTAGCCGTTCCTTCACTTGACTTGCCACTTGCAATTCCAACTGGCTGTATCTTGAAGTCCTCGTGGCCACCGCTTCCCGTTCAGGTTGTGTCCAGCTTCGCTTCGATCCAGTCGCATTGGAGTCGTAACGATGATGTTCAGCAGGCAAGGGTTCGCCCGGTGCCTGCTGGAGAGGCTCTTTCCCTACTTGCGGATTGTCGGAGTCACAGTTCGCAGGTTCGTCATTGGAAGGCGATGCGCACAAGTTCCCTTGCTTCGCGGTCTTCACCGTGTCGCAATTCGACCGTTCGTTTGGTGTCCACCACTGCCCCAGATCTTCCGCCGTTAGCGGATCGCTGCCGCCACGGTTCGCTTGTCGAGTCATCGGAGGCGATACGGGCAAGGTCCCCTCCTTCGCTTCCACCGTGTCGTTCGGTGCCTGCCGTTGTGGGGGATGGTCCCTCGTTTGGGGATCGGCAAGGTCGTCTGCATGTTCATTAGCGAAGTGCGCTGTAGGCGAGGTCGGCTGCTTCGCAGCTTCTGTTGTATCGCTCGGTGCCTGCCGTTGTGCTGGTTGGTCCGTTGTGTGCAGAACGCTGGAGTCCCGGTTTGCGTGCTCGTTGGTGGACGACGCTGCGGACAGACACCACGGCTGTCGCGGTTCAGATTGATTCCGCCCTGCAGTCACGCCGCAATTCGACTGCCCGACCACATCCACAACGGTTCGCCCCGTCTCTGCCGGACAAGGCACGGCCACGCGAACAGCCGCTTCGCCCTTGGTCACAAGCGCCGTCGGCGCACCAACAGGCAGCGCGCCCGCCGCTTCGCATGCCTGCGAGCCTGCGAACAGGATGCCGGCGGCACTCTGCCGCCTGGCCGCGGCTCCACTTGGGGCGTCTGTTCGGAGCGCGAGGGCCTGGGGCTGGTCGGCTTGGTGCGCGGTTTTCCCGAGTTGCAGCCGGTGCTCTTCTTTGAGCTTCCGGGCGAGGCTGCCGGCGAACGCAACGGCGTCCGCGTCGGCCCTGCCGCTGCCGTCCGGCAACCGAGGCACCGGCCGGTGTGCATCGTTGACGGCGCAGGCCATCGGCGTCGGGCTCCGGGTGCCCCCTTCCCGCCTCCCTGCCGCCGCGCTGTGCGTGCTGAGAGGCCCGTGCGTGAACGATCGCTGCTGATGCTGCTGCTGCTGCTGCTGCTGCTGCTGCTGCTGCTGCTGCTGCTGCTGCTGCTGCTGCTGCTGCTGGAGGGTGTGCGGGAGCCTCGAAACGGTGGGTTTCGTGGGAGTTTCGCCGGCGCGCGCGACGCCCGTCTCCGGCGTCGGGGTGCGGGTTCGCCCTTGCTGCGGCGGCGAAGCGCTCGGGTCGTGGGCGACCGGCATGCTGGGCCACAGCATGGGTGGGGGCAGGTTCGCCACGCCGCCGGGGGACAGGTGCGGCGCGGCGGCGGCGGCTTCTCGGGCGGGCCGCCCCGCGCCGACCCTGCCGCCGTCAGGCGACGGGTTGCGGGCCTTCGCGCACGTTGTTGCGGCGGTCGCGATTTGAGCACGGTTCGGGTGCTGGCCGTCGGGTGCGCCAGCCCCCCCGCCCGCCCACGCCACAGGAGCTTGCGCGTCCTGATGGCGGGACCTGTGGCCCGGCAGCGGCGGGTTCGCCGGCGAAGCCCCGTGCGAGGCTAGCGCGCAGCCGCGCTGCAGCCGCAGCCGGACCTCTCGGCGGGTGGGCGTCGCGTCGATGTCCGCCCCACCGTCGCTGCCGGTGGGGGACGGGCGGGCGTGCGCCGCGATAGGCGGCGACGAATTCGACGCCGCCGAAGGCGGGGGCGGCGAGCCGCCGGGAACACCCCCGGGAAACTCCCCCGGGCTGGCCCCCGGGCTGCGGGGGCGGGGCGACTGGCTCGCGCGCGTCGTGCGGGGCGACGTCGTGTCCGGCACGCTCGGCAGCCTGAACTCCGCTGCGTCCGGCCGCGGTTGGTAGCGCGCGCCGGCATCTTCCGCTGTGCCCGCAACAGCGGCGGCTGCAGGGAAAAAAGAACCCTCCGGAGTCCGTCCGGAGGCCTTCCCCGTGGGTTTCGGGTTCGCGCCACCCGCTGGGCCTGGGAATCCTGGGTAAACGGGGGTGCCGCCGGGGGAGCTTGGGACCGCGGACTTCGTGGTGAACGGGGTCATGTAGCAGCCGGGGGTGTGAGAGGGCGTCGGCGCGGGGCGGTCTTTGGAGAGGGACGAGAACGGCGAGAGGCCCTCCGGGTTGGCCGGCACGGGGCTGGCTTGGTTCTCGAGGATTCCTGGTCGACGACTGGCTGGGTTGTCCTGCTGTGGGTTCGATGTCGGATTCCCACGTGCGTACAACCGAGAGATGCGGGGCTCCGAGTCGCTGCGGAACGGGGAGAACGCGCTGGCCGGCGGTGTCGTCTGCGGCGACAGGGGCTGTGTCTGCTGGTCTCTCGGCGACCGCACCGACGAAGGCGACGACCCGTGGGCGGAGTCGTCGAGGCTCTGCCCCGGGTTCCGCGCCTGCAGCAGCCGGGCGGCCGCGGAGGGGGTGCCGGAGCGAACGATCCGCTTGTGCGTGTCGCTGCCCGACCGCGCCCTGCGCTGCAGGCGGGCCAGCAGCTCCCTCTGCCCGGACGTGCTCGGCTTCACCCCCGCGTCCCCGCCGACGGGGCTGCCGCCGGGGGCAGCCCCCACGCTGTCCCTGGCTTGCTTCGCGCGCCGTCTCGCCATCAGGGCGGTTGCGGGGGCATCGGCCGCCGGCCGCGGGGAGGGGGCGTCGGTGACGGTCTTCCCGTCCACGGGCATGCACCATGGCTCGGGCCCCGTCCTTACTTCGTGCTCCGGCGAATCGTCGTCGGGGAACACCAGCGGCAGGACCACCGAGAACCTGGCGGTATCATCCCCGGTGTCGGTCGCGCCGCCGTCCCGCCACTGCGGCATGGTCCACCGGCCGCGGGAAGGTTGGCCCACGTCCGGGGTGGCCTTCTCCGGCGAGCGCGGCTTCTTCTTCGCGGCGGCGGGCGCCGTGTCGCTCCGCGCGAACGCGGGCTTGCCCGCCTTCGCCGCGCCCCCGGGCGGGGTGTTGTGCAGGGTGACGATCGCGGGGGCGCCTTTTTTAGGGGCGGTCCGGGTGCCCCTGCCCCCCGCCCCCTTGCCGCTGCCGGCCGCCGACGACTTGGCAGCCGACGCCTTCTCGCACGTGTGGGCCCGCCTGAAAGCCCGGTCCAGCGGCTGCGGCGGGGCGGCCTTGGCCGCGTGCAGCGGCTTCGTGCGCTTCGCCGGCGCCGCCGCCCGCCGCTGCTCCGGCGTCGTGTCGCGGCAGCTGCGGGGCGCCCTCCGCGCGTCGGCCCGGGGCTTCGCGGGGTGCAGCCGCCGCGGCCTCGAGGGGGAGTCTTCAGGGGCGGGTGCGGACAGCCGTCTGGCAGGGTTAGGCCGTTTCGGCACGTCGCTGCCGGTGGTCGAGTCTTCGTGCGAGGGTTGGTTCGGCTGTGTCGGTGTGCCTCTGCCGGCGGAATCGTCCAGACGCAGTCTGGGGGCGTTCGCCAGCTCGCCCGAACGTGAAGCGTGCGCTTCGAACTCAGCCGCGTTCAGCGGCTGCGGCGCGCCGATCCTCCGACTCTTGTCGAAGACCGGCACCGCCCGCGTGAGCACGGGCAGGGCCTGCCCGTCCTCAACGGCCTCAACGACAAAGCGCTGCCCCGGCTGTATCTCGCGGGCCCTAGCCAGCTTCGAAGGCTGGCCTCCCGCTTCGAACCAGGCGCTGTGTGCGCCGTCGCTCGCCTCCACGCAGAGACCGCCGTCGAGGGTCGCCACCTGCAGCGCCTGCCACACAACCTCGCAGCCCAGGCTTTCCAGCGGAAGCCCCGCGACAGCGTGCTCCATGCTGCCGGGCGTCAGGCCCCCCGCGGCTTGCATTTTTTATACACAAAACACACCCGACGACAGGTGCCTGCCGGTGGGTTTGGTTGTGCTTTGGATCGCGGGGAGACAAAATACTCAGAGGGGCCCGGCCATGACTTGCGTTGACGTTTACGGGGGCTGGAGGGGGGCAATCCAAATATTCAACTGCGGGCAGCAGGCTTTTTTAGAGTTATAGTTAGCTCAAGCGAATCCAGGATTTTGGAGTCTCCGGGTGACCTTCGTCGAATGGGTTCTTTTAAAGCTAATACGTACTGGGTGGGTTTGGGGGGGCATGCATGGCTTCTTTCGTGTACACTTTACTTGCTTTGACAAGTCAGGTTCGAAACAAGTTAGAGAGCGCACCAGGCTGAGCCCAACAGGCGCTCAAGACTGAGGGTCCCTTTTTGGAAGTTCTTGTGCGGGAACTTTCCATCGAGGCGGAAGCCTTCCATGGCCACCGTTCTGCTGTTAGATGAGCCGACACCTATTGTGGGATCTTGAAGAGCGAGCAGTCGGTCACCTTTAGTCAGCACTCAGTTCATTCCGCGTCGTTAATTCTGCCTCTCAAAAACAAATTTGTGCCCTTATTAACCCTGCTACGAAGATGAACGACACCATGTGTGGCTCTTGGTTCATCCTGCTATTCCACGGCGAAGCGCTAGCCCGGTTGGATTGGACCCGGTCCAGGTTGGACGGCACTTCTGCAGGACTCTGCAGAGGTCCACGCCAAAGCAGATGCAGTTTGCATTCGTGGCCCCGCAGTACCTCCGTGAAGCTTCCGTCCTGGCAGCGGCTTTGCCCGAGGAATCCTTGTGCACTCGCCCGAAATTGGAGAGATCACCTCTGCCAGACCGTGTTTGCGGACCAGATCCAGCTTTCTCGCTGTCTCCGAAGAGAGAACGTGAGGCCATCACGAGTACACCAGAAGAAGGAAAGCAAACAGAAACGCATCGAGGAAGGTGGTAAGCTGGGATGAGACTCTCCGCGCCCATGCACAGTCTGGAAAGAGCAGCGTGGGCGGGGAATCATATGTGAAATATGGAGAAGTACGAACTCATGTCCTGCACCGCTGGATTATTCTGCGGTAAAGGACCTGCGGTATCGAGCCCCGAGGGGTGCTGACATCTCAGCCGCAAAGCTGGAGCTGGTATCTGGTAAAAAGTGCGATGCTCGGGTGTGCCTAGGAAGAAATACGCGGCGATCCCAGCTGTCTGTGTGTTTCAACTACTTCCCACCCTCCCTCACGCTATCATCTGCGGGCTGGAACTCGCCGTACACTGGTCCTGAGGTATGCGACAACAAGGGATGGCCTGGCTACTCCAGAACTGAAATCACTCCAGACATCAAACGAACAAACGGCAACGACAGCACCGTTCTTCGTGTTGCCGCTACTCGGAGCCTTCGACCTCAATAACGACTGGCCTGCTGACCGGGAGGGGCTGCCGCTCCCACTCGATATCAGCCAACTGAGCAACGACAACATTGTTGTCCGCATGCCTTCCTGCTGGTTGTGGCAGCAGGGCCACTTGACGGTAACTGGATACCCATCACGCACTGCACGGAAACGGATCTGTGACTGCAGGCTGGGCTCCGGACCCGGCAACATTCCTTCCCTCACTGTACGAAAACCAAGCGGATGGAGTCTGGCTCACTTTTTGTGGCATCGGATCAACGGCTGTAGCAGGGTCATCCTTCACCTGCACCGACTTCACTGAAGTCGAAGGAATGAGCGGCGCCGACAGCATCATCCCCCGCATCGCCCCCTGCCGGCCGTGGCTCGGCCCCCAGACCCGAGACCACCCGTTCGGCCTCGCCAGCTTCGCTGAAATCGAACGAATGCGCAGCACCGAACGCATCCTCCGCCTCCGGCCGGCCCAGCCCGACCGAACCCGCGCCGCCCGCGGCGGGGAGCTCCGCCGGGTTGTTGGGAGGAGGCGGCCCCCCTGCGGAGGCCTCGACTTCGGGGGCCGGCGCCGAAATGGGGTCCAGCAGCACCCTTTGGTTCCGAACCGACGCCTGCGGCGCGCGGGACGAGCCGCGCGCCGCCAGCAGCGCCGGGGGCTGGTCGGCGGCGGCCGCCGGGGCTGCGGGTTGGTCCCCCACGAAGGGCTGGGCGAGCGGGGTTTCCCCGGCGGCTGGCGGTGCCGCGCGGACGCCGTCTTTGTCATCAGCCGTGGCTGGCGCTGCGGTTGGGGTCGTGGGTTCCGCGCCGCTGGGTGGGACGGGAGCGTCCGATGGGTCCGGCAACCGTAGTTGCTGCGCGGGCGGGCTTTCCCCGGCGGCTGCCGGTGCCGCAGGGAAGCCATCGTCTCCGACGGACCCCGGACCAACCAAGGCCGGCGCCGCGGTCGGAGTCGTCGGTTCCGCGCCGCTGGGCGGAACCGGATCGTCCGACGTTTCCTGCGACCGCAGCCGCGCGAGCGGGTTTTCCCCGGCAGCTGCCGGCGCTGCACGGGCGCCGTTTTTTTCGACGGACCCCGGACCAACCAAGGCCGGCGCCGCGGTCGGAGGCGTCGGTCCCCCGCCGCTGGGTGGAACCGGATCGTCCGACGTTTCCTGCGACCGCAGCTGCGCGAGCGGGTTTTCCCCCGCCGCGCGGACGTCGTCTTTTTCGGACGACGCCGGACCGACCAAGGCCGGCGCCTCGGCCACGAACGTTTCCGACGGGCCGCCACGGCCGGCCGCGAGAAGCGGGTTCTCGTTCTGCGGCGGCGGGGCGTCGTCGCCGCCTGCAAGCGGGTTGGCGCCGGGGGCGGGTTCTTCGGGGTCGGCTTTGTCGTCGCGACCCCCCGTTTTGTCGACGAGGTGCGCGGACTGGAGGTCCGGCTCGGGTTTGGACTGCCTGCGGAGAGACGGCGTGGCGGAGGCCGGCAGCTTGTCGCGGTGGGACCACGCCTTGGTTTCGTTCGCCGTCTCCGCGAGGAGCTTCGCACGGTGCTTCCGCTGGGCGCGCGCGTTGCCGCCGACGTCGGAGTGCGCCATCAAGTCGTTGAGCGCGTCGTTGTGGTCGAGGGCCACCACGCACGAGACGACCGACAGCACGGCCCCGAACACCGCGACAAACAGCTTCGCCCGGGCTTTACTCACCGTGTCCGCGCAGCTGCTGCCGTCGATGTCGCCGTAGTCGGCGACGGTCGGGTGGCACTTGTTCGTTTCGCCTCGCTCGAGGGTCACGTTCTCGAACAAATACGCGGTGAGCACCGAGAGCAGCCACATCTGGAGGACGAAGTAGAGCCGCGTGTGGAACTCCGAGCGGGCGTGGGCGGCCTTCGCGCCGAAGAGGCTCGAAAACAGGCCGATGCTGGCCGCGAACACGCTCTGGAACAGGCGCTCGCCCTCGGCGGCCGCCGTGAACGCGAAGACGAGCACGACCGAGCACAGCAGCGCCTCGCCGGCGACCAGCCCGAGGAGGATCTTCCCGACGAGCCGGGCTCGCGACTCCTTGTCGAAGTCCCCGCTCATCAGCTTCGTCAGGAAGGACGGTTCCACATAATGGTTCTGCCCCCCTCCGCGGCCCATATCCATTTTTGCCGCAGGGTTTGCGCGTTTGCCGGCGCAACCGTTCCACGTTCCTTTCTCTCGTCTCCTGTTTTGCCCGAGTTTGTTTGTGTGGAGTCTCACCTGTTGCCTCTTCTTCTGTCTTCTGTTGGGGATGAAACCACGAGAGTGAGCCAGGGGCTGGCCTTCTCTCTTTTTCTTTGATCGGGAAGCACCGGACCAGGAGCTCTATCAACCACCAAGACACGCCCTGTGTTGAATGCTTGGTGTGGAAGTTTGCGAGTAACACAGCGCGTGAGGTGTGACGAGAGAAGTCCTGTACCACAGGATGTTATCAAAGAATCTTCTAAGACGAGAGGTGTTCCTCGCTCTTCTTCTCGTGTGTCTATCTCACCAGACAAGCACGATTAGCTAGTGTCAGCACGCAGAATCTTCCGGTCTTGCGGACGCGGCACTGTACGCTATGCCACAACTTCTCCGGAGAAGAACGGAAACTGGGGAATCATTTCTGCCTGGAAAGCATTCGGTCGTCAGTGTCCTCAAGACGGGACCATATACAAGGAAGAAACGTTTTCGTTTTCTTTGCTTTTTTCACAACAAGAACGAATCGGTACAAGGAGGCGGTGTACAGCATCAGGACAGGGTATGTATTCACTTCCTCTCAGTGGATAAATAGAGAGGCAAGCAGCTCTGCTCGGATTGATGCGAGGACAGAGAGTTGCTGCATGGTAATCCGCGTACGTGCTGCAAGCCGGCAGTGGCGTGGTACACGCACGTCAGCTGCAGGCTGCAGTCACAACATTGACACATTGACCTTGCGAGGGTGCTCCGTGTAGAGGTTGCGAAACTTCGCTTGAAAGGCTGCCGCGTTGGCAGGGTGGGCACAGCAGAGGTTCTCGTGACTTTGTGGAACAGGGGCGGGCCATGTGCCGGGTCAAAAGGTAGCGTGGAAAGAGAAATCCACACGCAGCACAGTTGAGCACAGTGATACAAGAACCTGCGCGAGAAGTAGAAGCACCGGACAAGGAGCTCTGATGAACCACCAAGACACGCTGCTTTGTGGTTTGTGGGGAAAGACTGCGAGTGGCATAAGATAGAGCACTCCCGCATCACAGGATGATACTAAACTAATATTCTAAGACGATCGTATACGACTAAAAACAACGGTTTTATCTTCGTCACGTCAGCTGCATGCGACGACAAGCTGCCTTCACATCGTTGACCTTGGAGCGTGTTCCGCGTTGAGTTTGCGAAGCTTCGCTTGAAAGGCAGCCGCTTTGGCAGGGTGGGCGCAGCAGGTTCGGTGTCGGTCCGAAAGGGGTGCCGTGCCGCTTGGGTGGACAGGGAAGGTTGGTTGGTGTGTGCGCGGAAAGAGAAATGCACACGCAGTGCAGTTGAGCAGAGTGATGCAAGAACCTGCGCGAGAAGTTGAAGCGCTGGACAAGGAACTCCGATGAACCGCCAAGACACGCCCTACTTTGCGTATTTTTTGCCTTCGCGCTGCTTCGTGGGGAAAGACTGCGAGTGCGGGTTGTGTGAGCGGAAGAGCACTAAATTCATCTTCGTCACGTCCGCTGCATGCGACGACAAGCTGCCTTGACGTCGTTGACCTTGCGCGCGTGCTCCGCGTTGAGTTCGCGAAGCTTCGCTTGAAAGGCAGCCGCTTTGGCAGGGTGGGCGCAGCAGAGGTTCGGGTGTCGGTCCGAAAGGGGTGCCGGGAGGACAGGGGAGGTTGGTTGGGGGCGGTGCGCCGAGGCCGGCGCGGAAAGAGCCGCGCGCAGCGCGGCGAACAGGTGCGGGAACCTGCGGGAGAAGCTGAAGAACTGCTCGAGGGTCGACCCGCCGTCGCTGCCCCGGTCAAGCGACGATGCGATCGCGACGCGGAGCGTCGCGGGCGTGATCGAACGGGCCGTTGAACCCGGTGGGTGGCCGCGGCACTGCACCGCCGCCGAACAACCCACGGCGGCAGCTAGCTGCTCTGGGTAGACCTTCCCCGAGGGAGCCAGGGCGCAGAACACCCTGCGACACGCCTCGGCCGGTGACTCTACGTGCCTACTTGCTCGCTTGCTGGGTGGGTTCCGGGGATGCGCAGGGTCTTCTCCGAACTCGGAAAAGGACCCATCTGCCGGAGGAGGCCACGCGCGAGGATCCGCGGACGCGGTTTGCGAGTTTTTTCGCCGCTCGCCGACGCCGGGGCTGCGGGCCGGCTTGCCCGGGCTCGCGCACCGCGGCGAAAAGTCCCACGGCGGGCGGCAGCGGGGCTGCCGGGCCGTCCGCCCGCACTCCGGCGGCGTCAGTACCGAAGGTTGCATAGCGCGGGCGCCCGGCGTCCCCGCGGCGCAGCCGCGGGGCCCGGAGGGGAGCTGGTGCCGCAATGCCACCACCCGAGCCTCTGGCGTTGCGCGGGGGGGGGTGCACTCGCCTTCGGCGAGTGCTGATTGCCACGCGTCATCGCTGGGGCACCGCGTCGGAGTGCCGCCGGCTACCGCGGACGTGAGCCCGTGCGCCACCTTCCCTTTCCCGGGGCGCGCCGCTGGGGCAAAGTGGACGGACGGCTTGGCGGGGGGGTGCTGCTGGCTGCGCTTCGACGACAGGCGGTCGGCATTGCCGGGGCGCGGCTGCCGGTGCCGCGGGCTCGGCCCCGCGGCGTCGCGCCGCTGCGGCAGGCGGCGGCCCGGCGGCGATTGCGCGGCGGGAGGTTCCGCGCGGGGTACGGGCATCTACCGAGGGGGAAGGGGCAATCAGCCACCACCGCCCTCTGGTACACGGGAGCAGGGGGGCCAAGTTCCCGCCCACTCACGCACACTCACAGTCACACACACCCCGCCCGACTCGTTCCCCCACCTTTCGTTGTTTGCGTTTCGGTTTTGATTTCTACCTCGGGTGACGTGTGTAATTGTCACCCCCCCAGATGACGTTTGAAAATGTCACCCACAGAGAGAAGACTGTGCGAGGGTCCAGCCTCAGAACCTGGAGTTAAAGAGGGTGTGCCCGAGGCACACCCGAAAAGCGGGTGACTACAACTAAAACGCTAAGTCCAAGCGGGTGTGACGCCCGCTTTTTTAACTCCGGCTTCACCTGTTTTTGGCGAGTTTCATGCGGAAACGCTGCCAGCTACTAAGTTGCAGTCCCAACTGCGCTGTTGACACAAGGAATTGGTCGCAAGGGGCCTCTTTTCCTCACTCCGCTTGAGATTTCGTTAAAAATGGCCTCCCCGGCCGGGGTCCAGCCTCGGAAGCCGGAGCTAAAGAACAGTTACACGCTTTTTAGAGTTAAAGTTCGCTTGAAATTCCGGGGTTTTAGGGTCCCCGTGTGACCGTTCATGAATGGGTTCTCTTAGAGCAAGAAAGGGCTATGTGGCTACGGGTTGTATTTTAGTGCTAGTATAGTTTTGCGGGTGTACAACTACCCACCTTTTTGGAGTGAAACTTCGCTTGAGATTCCGGGGGTTCAGGGTCACCGGGCGACCTTGCCGGGCTAGATGGGTTCTCTCAACTATGTGGGGGTGGTTGTTTCTTTGGTGCACACTTTGTGCACCAAAGTGATAAATGAGTCATGGCTAGCCATGTGTTTTTGTCTTTTGGATGCAGCACACCGCATTCTCCTTTTCGGGTGTGACTTGGGCACACCCTAACGTAACTTCAGAAGCCGAGACTAATTGAGCTTCGAAGCTGGGCAGTGGGAGCACTCGTTTTGCGGGCCTGCCCGTTGTCAGTCATGGTCTACCATCAGTACAGTCAGTGCAGTGGCAATGCATACTCCATACCTCGCCCTACCCATAGGAAGAGGAAGCTGCACTCCTCCAGAAGAGCGGTGCGATGCAAAGCTGAAGGGGAACGGATCGGCAAACGCCGGTAAACAACATCTAACTCAGCTAGTGGATAGTGAGGTGGCGGGGAATTGCTCTGACTTCGAGCCCGCAATACGAGACAGAAAGGGCGGGCATATTTTCCGCACGGTGTTTGATGCCCTGCCCGTAGAAGCCCGCCTTAACACTCTGCCAGGTCTGCCTGGGTGAGCGGGTACCAGGTGTCGGCAGAGCACGACACCCTGCTCCAGAGCGAACGCGAATAGGAAGCGTGTGGTGCAACAGCACGACGACTCCTTGGGTCCGACGTCGTGAAAGCTCACCTGCCAACAGGGGCCTTAGCTCGGACCTCGCGAGCTTGAGGGGGGATGCGTTGCGTACAACTCAACCCAAAGTTGTTCGTTGCCGAGTTGCAAGAGCTGGCACTAAGGTTTTCGGGTATGCCAAGGTGAGCGCCGCAGAGCACCACCAGTACACGTAGCAGCAAACAGCACAATGGCATCACTCCGGTTTGTACGCGCAAGCCCGCATTCTGCGTCAGCTCTCGCCCTCGGAGAGTAAGCTACTTCGTTCCCTGCAGCATCGCTCGCTCCAAGTGCAGAGACGCTTTCTGAGGCGACGCAGCGTACAGCACGACGGCAAGACCTTGCGGCAAAAGCTTCACGCAGAGAGTAGACGACTTCGCTGCTGCCGCTGTAGTTCCCTTCGGCATGAACACGAAAGGCTCTGCCGGGTCAGCCCGGGTGAGCATGTACCGAGTGTCGCAAAGCACGATGCCCTGCTCGAAGAAGTGCGAAACGTCGCAGTTGAGACACAGCAGGTGGTGCAACTGCATAAGCTGGTCCCGGCCCAGGTCTTTGAAGGCGGAACCTGCGCCGTCCCGTGAGAGCAGCACCTTTACATCGCTGCACAGCGCCCAGTCCTGAACCTCAGGCGACGCCTCAAGGAACTGGACGATCGATTGCACGGTCATCTTCGGCTGGGCATCGAATACTAGATAGGAGGGGCTACTTCTTCCCTACACCCCAGTCCCGGGATTCCTTTTTCCCTGTAACAATGTGGATAGCCGCTACCCATCCGTGCAGTTTTCCTTACTAGGGATTGGTGGTGTCCCCAGGAACTGTTTCGGTGAGAGTATGCGAAGGACGTCAGAAGTCCCAGGTCACCCGCTACACTGCTGCGGCGAAACGACATGCTCCGAACTCTTCTGGCAGCTCGAAGCTGGCACTGCATAACCTACGCTTAGGTACGGAAGAGCCCAGGAGCCACCGGTAGCACTTGAACCCGCCACTCGTACCAACAATGCATTGTCTACACAAAAACTGCCAACACTGCTGTTGTATTCCATAAACGAAGCCGTTTGCGTTCGTCGCGCGGCCAGAGTACCTGCAGTGATCACGGTAGCTGCCGCATTTCGAACTCTCGCCGCAGTGCACTTTCTTGAATCGCCGGGAAGGCTTGTGGGGTGCGTTGTTGCCGCTGCTCGAGCAAGTCGAGCTCGAACGGGGAAAGGGGGAATGCCATTTTTTTTTTTTTTTTCCCGACGACAACTAGTGTCAGACTAGCCTACCCGAAGGCAGTTGATTCCTTTAGGCAAGATTTCTCTACCGGCGGAAGTTGTTTGGGTTAACGTCTTTTTTTTTTTTTTTTTTTTTTTTTTTTTTGGTTTAAAACGTCGGCAACGCGAGGTGCACTCACTACGACAGTGAAGAGCGAAGCATGAGATAGGACGCCCGTCTGCGCAAATGCGGGACGCCTGCGCAGGTTTGCTGCAGGAGTGCACTTTTGGGCGAGAACAGATAGATTGTATGGAAACGCCACACGAAAAGGATACACATGGGCACGCGGCAGCGAGGGATGCGGGCCAAACTAGAAACCCGTCTCCACAAACCTGACTGTCCAATCACGGTCGCGAAAGGGTTGTGCCCAGTAGCGATGAAGAGGTTGGTCAGGCCCCCACGCCGCCTTATGCACGACACGGCTACAACACGAGGATGCAGCCCTGCTTGGGTGTGCACTCAGCCATCACAGAGCCCCAGAGCTCGCCACTTGACCTGACACAGCTGCCACCCTGGCGGCCACAGCAGCAGCCTTCGCAATGAAGACGCGCGCAGCTGGAGCGTACCAGACAATGCCGTGCAACAGCTGCACCAGACGCAGGTTGATCCGAGAGCTCGCTAGGGAGGTTGCGCTGCTCACCTGCCAGTCTCACAACTGACTGCTGCCCATACTCGCGCTTAGAAACAAAGGCAAAACACTCGGAGATGAACGCATTGCGATGGAGGTGCGCGAGGGGGCTTAGTTTAAAGTTTGGTCAGAACACCGCCTCTCGTGCAAGCATCAGGTTTTCCTCGGGGGTGCATGGACGTGTTTCTGTCTGCAGCGTGCTTCGGTCCTTCAAGCACGTCTGCAGACAGGACAGCGGTGCATGACTATCCTTCGAAGCTCGCCACAGCCAGTAACTATGGTACGAGAGCACAGGAAGATCCGTCTCTGAGAAGGGAGTCTGAGCAAGCAACTACAAAACTCAGAACAACACCTTTTTTAGAGATTTGGGCTGACCAAGTTTTCTTCGGCGGTGCATGGGAACTTGGTCAGCTGACCAAGTTCACTCTGGGTATAGAACTTCCAGGCGTGTAGAGTTCCCGGCCTAACCGACGCGTTTCTTTGAAACAAAGACTTTGGTGTGACCTTCTCCCCTCAGAGGGCGCGATTGCTGATTTCGACGGACAGGACAGCAAAAGGGGCCGCGGGCGTGACATCACTCACTTTCGTGTGAGCACGGGCCGGACTTTCCGAGTTTACGGTTGACGGTTGAGGCTGGGAGTCGAGTGGGAGGGAAGTCTTCGTGTATTGTTGACAGGCAGAACACTGCCTACCATGCTTGATACCAGCATCAGGTCTTCTGGGGTTGTAAGAACGTGCTTGGAATGGATATGTGCTCAACGCCGCGCTGGTCCCGTCTGCGCCGTGTTTCGGTCCTTTAAACCACGGACACATAAGGCGGACCATCATGCGCGGAACCAGAGTGTCTGAGGAGTGTTCTATCAGGCTTAATACCAGCAGCAGGTCTTCTGGGGAGGGGCGGGTATGTTGATCGTGTAGGGTGAATTCTCACTCCATAGTGAAGCCGGGATACTTTCGAGGAGGCAGGTGCTTCTTCAGTTTGCTTGTGCGTACCGGCTGATCATACTTCCACTTGAGTTCACCCTGTTTCTTTTTGAAGTCAGCCATCGCCAAAACACGATGTCTGCCTCGGTTTAGCCAATGTAGGGCAACCCGCAAGACAACGCTAAAAAAAGCTGTAAAATGCTTGCTTTGCAGAAGAGACAAAGTGAAAGAGAGGGTATGGCACAGGCCGCTGTAGAGAGTGGCCCCCTGCCCATGCAAGAAAAAATACTGGGCCACAGCTCCAAACTGTTTCGCGTTTAAAAACCAGGGGTGTGTTTGTTGAGGTCTACGCAGGGCTTACGCTCCGTTTTCGGTCTCAGAGAAAATACGTGTGGTCCACATGTGGACGCTCAAGGTTTCTTTCTCAAACTTTTTTACCCGGCGGAGGTCAACTGACCGGAGCGACCGGAGAGAGTGTGCTTGCGTTTTCTGGTAACCTAAGCTGATGACTTTATGTATCGATTGTCTGGTGAGCTTGAGGCGCCGCATAGGCGCTTGGTTCCGTGTGCGCGCCGCCCGATGCACACGGGTATTCGTTTGCGACAATAAAACCTGCGGGTAAACGACTGCGTCCCATCACACTCAAAAAATACTCGAGGGGCTGCCTTGTGCTTACTTCGAAGGAGGCTAGAGGGGGAGAAACAATACAACTACAAAATGGGTCTTTTTTGTTGAACGCTTACGCCCGCCACTAAACCCAGATTCACCTGTGTTTCGTGTGGGCTACAGCACATTTACCTCCTTTGATCTTTGCAACTAGCAGCCTCCTCAAGTATTTCCTACAAAGCAGGTGCTTATACAAAAAAAACCCCCCCTTGCGGGCAAAAAAAAATAGTGTCGCTACTGGACTTTGCGACACGTGGCTGTGCGGCCTTGGCGACTTGTGGGCCAAGACACACCCTGCATGTGGACCAGCCTGTGGCAAGCACATGTGGGGAAAGAAACAAATCAAAATCCACATGTGGTACCTGTGGATCCACACGTGGAAGCACACGTGGGGGAAAAAAAATCCCAAAAGATTAACGTGTGGAAGTCCACACGCTCCACACGTGGAGCGTAAGTCCTGGCCTACGGTTGACAGACAAGGCCGACCCCATATCCATGCACGCACGAGGGCCTTGTACCAGGAGGATCCTCCAGGCGTGTTGGACCGCATCGTTGATGTTGACCTCCCATGCAAGAAAAGATGCTGGGCCACAGCTCTGAACGTTTTCGCGTTTAAGAACCCGGGGTGGACTTGGTTAGGTGACAGACAAGGCCGACCCCATGATCCATGCACGTACGAGGGCCTTGTACCAGGAGGATCCTCCAGGCGTGTTGGACCGCATCGTTGATGTTGACCTCCCATGCAAGAAAAGATGCTGGGCCACAGCTCTGAACGTTTTCGCGTTTAAGAACCCGGGGTGGACTTGGTTTGGTGACAGACAAGGCCGACCCCATGATCCATGCACGTACGAGGGCCTTGTACCAGGAGGATCCTCCAGGCGTGTTGGACCATGTTGACCTCCCATGCAAGAAAAGATGCTGGGCCACAGCTCTGAACGTTTTCGCGTTTAAGAACCCGGGGTGGACTTGGTTAGGTGACAGACAAGGCCGACCCCATGATCCATGCACGTACGAGGGCCTTGTACCAGGAGGATCCTCCAGGCGTGTTGGACCGCATCGTTGATGTTGACCTCTCCCATGCAAGAAAAGATGCTGGGCCACAGCTCTGAACTGTTTTCGCGTTTAAGAATTCGGGGTGTATTTGTTGAGGTCTACGGTTGGCATACAAGGCCGACCCCATGATCGACGCACGCACGAGTTTTCGTGGGCACAATCAAGGAGCCGCCCGAGCGGGTGCAGCAGCGTTGCGGGGGGCAGTCCAGCGGGCACGTGCAGGTTTTGCTGGAGGATCGTTGATGTTGACCGCCCATGCAAGAAAAGATGCTGGGCCACAGCTCTAAACTGTTTCGCGTTTTAAGAACCCGGGGTGTATTTGGGTAGGTCTGCAGTTGGCAGACAAGGCCGACCCCATGATCGACGCAAGCACGAGGGTTCAAGGGCACACGCCAGGAGGATCGTACCCGCCCGAGCGGGTGCAGCAGCGTTGCGGGGGACAGTCCAGCGGCCACGTGCAGGCTTTGCTGGGGGCGGGTTGGACCGCATCGTTGATGTTGACCGCCAGGGCCACCAAGCCGAAGACCGCGCCGCCTACCAGCGTCGCCCAGCAGAGCTTTGTCTTCAGGTTTCCGCACCAGCCGACGGCTTCCTTGTACTGTTTGATGTACAGCGCACACGGCAGGACGACAGCCGTAACGGTGAGGCCGCCCGCCCCCGTGACCCCCAGCACGACCTCCACGCGGGAGACCAGCACGGCAAGCCCGAAGCAGGCAAGCACGAACACAACCACCCACACAACCCTCCGCCCCCAGTCACTCGGCGGGCTCCGGGGGAAGAACAACCGGTCGAGGGCAACCACGGCTGGGCCCGCTAGGCAGGGAAACCCGGCCAAAACCGATATGACAACGCAAAGCCGGCCAATCGTCACAGCGATGTCGTCAACTTCGTGGTTCAACAGGACATTCCCGTGGGTATCGCCGTAGAAAGTGTAGTACCCGAAGGAGCCGACGCACGCGTAGAGCAGCCAGCAGCTTCCATACGACGCGGTCAGCCACTGACGAACGCGCGACTCGGTCGGGTTGCGCATCTCGTCGTAGATGTGGACGAGTGTGATGTGCGGCGCGTAGGCGAATGTAATGATCGCAATGGAGCGGAACACTCCCTCGTCGAATCTGAACATCACGAGGCTGTCGTCCTCAGCCGGCTTCTCTCCCCAAGCCATGCCTGCGTGGTGGTCTATACTACAGAATGACTACAGAATGGAAGACTACAGAATGCATTGGGGCGTCTGGTGTGATACTGCTCCACGCAGCCACTTTTCCGGTGAAGAAGGAAGCCAATTCCTGTGGATGTCTATTCGATCAAAGATGTCGGGGTGCGGGTCTTTGCCTTCAGTAAGTCGCCTGTCCTTCTTGACCGTCGGGCTCGGTTCAGTGGCGCATCATGTGCAGAGGCACGTAAGTCTTTTCCGAAGCCTTCGTCTTTAGAGTGCAAGTTCGCTTAGGGATCCGGGGTTTCATAGTCACCATTGTCGTAAAGGGTTCTTTAGTGGTCTGCCACACAGGGCCCATTTCCGAAGTGATTCCGAAGTGATTCCGCTCTCCAAAACACAAGGGGTGCAGACAGTCGCTTTTCGGTGGGCTGGGATGTGCACCCCGGACCCCATTTCCGAAATGATTCCGAAGTGATTCCACCCCTATTGTGGCAGACCACTAAGGTTAAGTATGGTAGTGTGCGTATTGTATCTGCTGTAGTGGCAGTACGTGTACTTGTGCGTGTGGCTTTGTTGCCTACTGCCGACTATTCGACTTATTTCAGCGCGCGCTCTTATTTCCTACGTGTCTTTGCCATTTCCATGTCTCTTGCGACCGACACCGAGTCCACGTTCGTTTTTGCGCGTTCCGCAAGCGAAGTCGCGGGCAGTAGTCCTCCGTTCTTCGCTTTGTTTGATAGGAATGCTTGCTTTTTTTCGCGATGAGTTTGATGAAAGCTGTCATACCCGCTTTGACGGTGACGACGGCCGTGAGATAGAGCATGGAGACAATGGCAAACAGAGACACGTAGCGGAGCGCCGTGAACGTGGGGAGGATGCACAATGCAAGCTCGAGAACAGCCGCGAAGACCATAGGCGCCTCCCGTTGAGCCCAGGGGCTGCAGTACGAATCCGGGGTGTCGCCGAGCCAGTACCCGATGGGCGGCGCAGCGAGATCGCCGACCAGTTGCAGGTAAATGGTGCTGATCCCGACCATCACAACGACCACGACCACTTGCACGAAAGTGGTCCCCCTCGGCCCGAATCCTTCGTACATCAACTCCCCGTAGGACGCGTTGGCCTCCGGAGGAAGCAGGCGGGACAGATCGCAAAGGAGGATCGACGTGAACGCCATGAACCCGCACACAACGGTCAGCAGAATCAGCCCCAAAACGATGCCGACGTTCCGGAACGCGAACGGCATAGCAACGGTTCCCGCGCCGAGGCAGACGTTGCACAGGTTGAGGCACGATGTCGGCACCCCCGCGATTCCCTTCTTCCCCCGCAGCACGGAGTCCGTCCGGTCGGCGCTCACCATGCGCAACGCCTCGCACCATTCGGGATCCGACCGGTAGCTGCCGCCGGCGGCACTGGGCAGCGCCATGGAGCCCGCCAACGACGTCGTGAACCACCGCCCGGTGTTCAAAGGGTTGTTCTCCGCGCTCGCGGGAACGCCATCGATCGCGTCGTAGCCATGCCTCGCGGCTCCGGTCTTACCTGCGTTGCTAACGTCCTGTGCCGGCTGCATCGCCTGCCATTAGTCTGGGTGGGAAGGGAAGGGGCGTGCAACCTGTTCGGGTCGTCGGATTCTTTTTCATTTCAAAAGCTTGTTGGGCACGTATGAAAAGAAGCAGGTGGCGATCGGTGGCAGCAGCAGACAGACGAGCTGTGCCGGCTGGTCGGTGTAAGGCGTGGGAATAACCTTGCTCAACGACCGCTCTAATTCGGTTCCCTCCGGCTCTCCAATGTGTCTCTATTTTGTGTAGAAGTAGAAGTAAATATGGCGCATTTGAAGACCTGATTTTGACAGAACTGGCAGGTAACGTTTTCTCTCACACTGTGAAGAAGGCGCACGCTTTCAGCACAGAGCAGAAGTACAAAGGCCACCCTGGCAGCACATAATCGCAACAGCTACAGACCCCAGCTTCAGCACCATGCTCACACAAAAGGCATCTGAAACGGTTACTCGAAAGACAGCGCAAGACAGCAGTCACCGGGATCGTGGGGACAACAAAAAAAGAAGAACGGCAGGCAACAAAAAAGAACAGAAGACAAGAAGGACGGCGGGGGGGAACGAGACCAAAGAGAAGAAACGCGGGGGGAGGCAGACGTGTCGGCTCGCTTCTCCCTTCCACGCCGGGCCCCGTGAAAAAGACCGCCCGTACTGCACGGCGGAGGTTGCAGGTGTCACCTCGAGTTGCGATGCGCGTCCCTGCTTGCGTGGGGCATTGGCGGGGGTGCGACTGTCGCTGGTTGACTTGAGAGGCAGAGCCATGCAGTGGGGCACGACGGACCAACGAGCCTAGCGAACGCTGCACACCGCAGCACGCCAGCCGTACGGCCGAATCTGGTCAACCGGATGCGGGAGAATGAGAGGCGAGTGCGAGCTTCCAGATCTCCTCACTCCTCCACCATGTACAAATATCGGCGGGCGGACGTCGTTTCGTGGAGGCGCGCTGCGGTCTCCACCAGCCCTGGCGGGGTGGCCCTCTTTGCGATGTCGGCTCTAAATAACCTGGGCAAAGCAGAAACGTCCGAGGGTTGCATTGTTCACCCACGAACAGGGACGTGAGCTGGGTTTAAACCGTCATGAGACAACACACAGAGAATGCTGGCGGGACCGAGTTCAGTTCGCGGAACAGGGGGGGGGGGGGGGGCAAGAACGTGCTTGGCAGTCTGCGCCGTGTTTCGGTCCTTTAAGCCACGGACACAAAGGCGGACCATCATCAGCGCGGAACCTGAGTGTCTGCAGACAGGACAGCGGTGTGAGTCTGGTTGGTCAGGCGGCTGTTCGCAGCACGTCACAGCCAGGGCCACCCGTGCTACCAGAGCACAGGCGAATCCAGGAGGGCGTGTCTGAGCAATCAGTTAAAAACGCGGTGGTTCAGTTCGCGGAACGTGGGGGTGGCGGGGTGGGGTCGTCGTCTTACGACGCTTGCGAGCTGCCTTCTTTTTTGGTTGCTGCGCGGGCGGGAAAAAGTCCCCTGTCCTCCGCAATTTCTGGCGCCCGCGCTATGTGTGGTGGCACGGAGCGGCACGGGGCGGTCAGGACCTGCTTCCGTGGGCATCATCGAAAGAGAGTGGATCTACCGTTTCTCCTTCAAAAAGGTGTGGTCAACTGTCCTCCTTGGAACGGAGACGCGCGCTGGTCGCACAGTTTCCCGACTACGAAAGGTGGAAGGTGTCAAAAAAGGGATTTCTTTTGGATCAAGCACCTGCTTTGTAGGAAATACTACGAACTCGTCTCGACTACGAACTCGTGAGCAACTGCCAACAACAGTTTGCAACCGACTAGAGTTGCGCCGCCAAAAATAAAATGGCCCAAAATGGCCAAAATCTGGAAAAATCGGCAAAAATGGCTCAAAATGGTCAAAATCTGGAAAAATCGGCAAAAATGGCCCAAAATGGCCAAATACTGGAAAAATCGGCAAAAATGGCCCAAAATGGTCAAAATCTGCAAAAATGGCCCAAAATGGCCAAAAACTGGAAAAATCGGCAAAAATGGCCCAAAATGGCCAAAAACTGGAAAAATCGGCAAAAATGGCCCAAAATGGCCAAAAACTGGATAAATCGGCAAAAATGGCCCAAAATGGCCAAAAACTGGAAAAATCGGCAAAAATGCCCCAAAATGGCCAATACTGGAAAAATCGGCAAAAATGGCCCAAAATGGCCAAAATCTGGAAAAATCGGCAAAAATGGCTCAAAATGGTCAAAATCTGGAAAAATCGGCAAAAATGGCCCAAAATGGCCAAAAACTGGAAAAATCGGCAAAAATGGCCCAAAATGGTCAAAATCTGCAAAAATGGCCCAAAATGGCCAAAAACTGGAAAAATCGGCAAAAATGGCCCAAAATGGTCAAAATCTGGATAAATCGGCAAAAATGGCCCGAAATGGCCAAAAACTGGATAAATCGGCAAAAATGGCCCAAAATGGCCAAAAACTGGATAAATCGGCAAAAATGCCCCAAAATGGCCAATACTGGAAAAATCGGCAAAAATGGCCCAAAATGGTCAAAATCTGGAAAAATCGGCAAAAATGGCCCAAAATGGCCAAATACTGGAAAAATCGGCAAAAATGGCCCAGATTGGTCAAAAACTGGAAAAATCGGCAAAAATGGCCCAAAATGGCCAAACACTGGAAAAATCGGCAAAAATGGCCCAAAATCTGGAAAATGTGAATTTTGACCCAAAAAAAAACACGAAGTGCATTTCCAGCCAAAAAGTCTGGTAACAATTTCAAGCCAAATTTTGGTACCTCTAAGGAAATTTCCAAAATTGTTTTTAGGCCAAATTGGCTGAGAAATGTACTTCGAGAATTTCGATTTTGGTACCTCTAAGGAAATAAAAAAATTGTTTGGTACCTCTAAGGAAATAAACAAATTGTTTGGTACCTCTAAGGAAATAAACGGATTGTGTTAGTCCTCTATAGGACTTTTTCTCTTTTTTTTCCCAAAATTTTTGGGGACCATCGGCCCCGTGGCAGCGTTTAAAAAGGACACAAGGTTTTGACCCTGCATGGTACCTCTGCGGCCGCTCGAACTTCATTTGCTTTTCTTTTCGGGTGTATTCGGTTGGAAAAGCACTGAAAAGGCCCAACCCCTTAAGGTACTGCCAGTCACTGGACAGGTACTGTCTATAACGAGGGGGCAGGGGCGTAGGGGAGGGGACGGGTCTGACGCACCACCATGGTTTGCCTGCAGGTGTCTGCTTTCAAAAAAAGGAAAAGAGAAGGAAACGGAGAGAAAAAGATGAAAAGGGCTGAAAAAGAGGAAGAAAAAAGTAAGGCATAACCCAAAAAAGAAACGAGAAGCGCGGCGGGAATGCCCTCAGGTGCCGCGGAACACCCGAGGAGAACAGACCTGCGGTCAAGATTTCTTTTCGCCTGCATTCCGGATGGTGCACCCACAAAATAACCCGCAGCGGCAAGGTCCAACCGCATGCCATCGCGATGAAGCACATGCGGATGAAGGGTGGATGCAAGAACGCGCTTGGAAATGGTATGTGCTTCGTACTGTGTCTATCTTCCGGATTCTACTGTTTCGGCCCCAGGTTCCGCGCTCATACTGGTCCGCCTAGATATAGTGGTCAAACAATTCGCATGCGATAATGATTATCGCATTATCGCACAAGATTATCGCATATAATCGGCATGCGATAATATGCGATAGTCCATACTGTATTTGCTCGGGGGTTTAATCGTGCGATAATGCGATAATTATTATCGCATGCGAATCGTTTGACCACTATGCCTAGAGTGTCCGTGTCTGAGTGTTTGCAGACGGCGACGGAAACCTGGTTTGTCAGGCGGCTGTTAGTAGAGTCACCCCTACACCCGTGTCGGAACAACCAGCTAAAACCCTCACAGCGCCCGCCCTACTCGTGACTGCGACTCACTAGAAGGGGAGGAGGGTTAGGTTTGTGCTTTTCGGGGCGCGCTCAAAAAAAAGGAGGCGCCCTTCGTCGAAGATTAAAGAAACGCGGGGCGTTCGAAAGACTTCGCCGCTTTCCGAATAAAGCAACCGACCCCTCCCACGAGTTTCTCCTTTCTGTTCTCTTCTTGTCTCTTCGAACACAGACTTTCTCGGACCGACTGCGTCTTTGTTAAACAGTTCGTCCGCTACTCGAAATGCGCGTCGCGGTCTGTAGTCTCGGTTCCCGACCAGGTCCATCAGTAGTAGGATAAACCTGTCGCGCGGTATAAATCCGCTCACGTTCCCTGTTGCTTGGTGAAGAACCTTACCCTTGGGAAACTCTGCTTGCCACGGGTTAACAAGCAACCGTTGCGATGGACGTTCGGCAGTCGGTGGCAACTATTTTGCCATTGCGGCGGCGGAGAGCCGGAACAGATGTGCGGACAATCCTTTTTTTCGTGGCGAACCCGTGCCGGCAATGTCCAATGCAATCAGTCACGAAAGGCTTTCGGAGCCGGAAGCAGAGGGCGCCCCCACGCACTGCCCACTCCAGCGAAAGCAAGACCAAAAAGCAGGAGCTGGCGGCGTGGTTTTTTTTACGCCTTGGTCTGCGCACAAAACGAGAGTCTCATTCTGCGCCCGAGGATTCGATGTCGGTTTGGAATTTGCGTTGCGCACGGCGCCAAACCGGCGGCCCGAATGCCGTGCGTGGTTTAGCTGCAATCGGTGGCCGGCGCCTCGCTTTGCACGGTGCCGCAGCCACGTTGCAATACCACGCGCAACAGCTAACAGACATCAGAGCACGCAACAAGTAGTAATCAGGGCATGGTGGATGTCTGCTAGCTGCAACCACCATGCCCTGATTATTACTTGACGCGTGCTCTGTTCTGCCTTTCTTGCCTGTCCTTCAGCTGTGTGCGTGTGTGTTGGCGTAGGTGTGGATGTGAGTGCTGCTGGGATGAAAAAACACACGGAATTGTTGATTCGGTCGCTTGACTTTGTGCTCACGATCACTGAGTTGGACTTGAAACCGGGACTTTCGTGAGAAAGGGCGAAGAACAATCCGTTTCCTATCTGGCAAGACCTGCGAGTCGACTCTTCTCTCAACGACAGCAAGTCGTCAGACTAACCCACCCGAAGGCGGTTGGTTCCTTTTGGCAAGCTTTCCCTGCCGGACGAAGTTGCTTGGGTTGGCTGTTTTTTGTTTCCACTTTCTTGTTCTTTTGCTGCCAACAAAGAACCGGCCGTGGCGAACTCGTTGATTCACGTGTAGAAAACAGGATGAGAAATGTCGAGAGGCACGCGTTTTGATAGATGGACAAAGGGCATACAATCTTCTTCACCTGCTCCAGCGTCTGCATCCCACGTTCAGCACTAACGCCGTCTTTCTCCTTCAGCTGTGTATGGTAGTACGATAGGAGATGCGCATGGTTGCAAGTCACTGTGCAGTGGCCAGTCAAAACAGTGTTAGTCGAGTCGACTTGGTTTCCAGTCACGAGGCTGGCGAACGATGCTTCGTAACTGTCTCAGGATACGCCCACACGCTTGCTGTGCGTGTGAAAACGCAGCAGGGCTGGAGATACCCATCTAGAGGAATTAAACGGCTCTGTGCCTCTTACATTGGGCGGTTCATGCAAACCCTCTTCGAGCACAGGTGGAACTTGACAGTACATGAAAGGCACATACGTTCTCCGGCAGGTACGGGTGAGACAGCTTGATCGCGTCCAAGATGACAATTGTGGTGCCGTCCCACGTGCACCGAAGCCTGTTTTAGTATTGCGTCATTTCTTCTACCGTCAACCTTTTGAGAGGACAGAGACAGCCTAGCCACTCTCGGACCCCATGCGCTCGGTTCTCAAAGGAGGCCGACTAACACGAATCGGTGACGAAGGCAGCCAGGGCCTGACTGGGACGGGTAACGAAGGGGTCTGCTGGTATTATCCGGCTGACTTGTAGAAGTACGTTCCTGTGCAAGCATCCGAGGTGCGACACGATCAGGACCCGAGCGAGGAGGGTTGTGCAGTGCTACACATGACTCTCTGCCGAAGGCAGCGCTCATGCTCGGACGGGATCGTTGGCAGTTGGATCTGGTTCTGGTGCTGGAGAAATAGGACGCGAAATAAGATTTCGGTGACGGCCAGGGGAGTTCGTGCTGCCTCTGTTCCTTGTCAGTTTGCTCGTTCGTTACTCACGGCTGTACATACTCGTGCTTTGAGGTTCGAAAGTAGATGAATCACGTCCTTGAATGCTGGGCAGCGTGTCGCAATGTTACTACTTTCGTGGGTGCTCGTCGTAGGAAGGGTTGAGAAGCTTGTGGGTGGCTGTTCGTATATATGCACAACCATAAACTACGCGTAGCACGACGCCATACGGCTTTGAATGGACTTCCGTCACACTAAACAAACAAAACGTAAGCAGGTCCGCAAGTACAGCGTAGTAGAAGGCTAGTTTGCACATTTCTATGTGCAATGCCTAGACGCACCGAAGGTGTTCAGCCAAGCTTGGAAGAGGTGCATACGTCCGCTCAATAGCATCGAAGACGTCTTGGGCCTCGATCGACACGTCCTGCCCCAGTGCGTGCATTCTCTTCTCTCTGGCAGTGTTCGCACGGTCCCGCACCTTCTCCTTGCTGATCTTAGGCAGCTCGCCTTTGAAGAAGTCTTCCGTCGGCTCACCTGTCTGCGTCACCTGTTTGATATTGGGATCAACTTCTTGAGCAGAACGAGCGGGATTGCCCCGTTTTGCCTAAGTACAAGTTTTGCCCTGAGACTTCGGGGGTGGTCAACACGGACTTTTTGGTCGAATTGGACACCTGAGCGGTGTTCGTTCGTCGTGCCTGGAAAAGGATCACAGACACGTGCGGAACTAGAGCCGTTTCGTGTATTAAGGTGCTTCACCTGTAACAAGATGCTGGATTCTACGGTTCGCCATGAGAATGGAACAGCAATTATAAGGGGGGGAGAGAGAGAGAGAGAGAGACGAGCTGGAGTGGAGGGACCATCTCTCCGAGGAGTTTCCGGTCGCCTCACTACAGCCACGTACTTCTAAGGCGGGCGTAGGTCGTTCCGTCGGAGGCGCGGTGCGGGCCGCGGCCCCGTCACCGAAGGTGACGGCATCGGTGTTGACACAACCGTTATAATACAGCCGGAGGTGTGCTCTTCTTGCAGAACAGTACTCTTGGTGCAGCCAAATGCTTACCATCAATAATAAGCAATCGGGTTCGTAGGAATGCAATGGCAAAAGATGGCCCAGATGCCAAAAAGACAGTCTTCATACCCGGTCAATGTACGACGCATTGAACAAGCGGAACGATTGCCGGTTCTTCGATTGACCGCCAGCCTCGACTGTTGGTGTCGTTGGTTTGTTGCGTGTGCACACATAAGGCGGACCATCATCAACGGGAAGCCTGAGAAGCCATGGGAAAGGCTTGGTTTGATGTTTAAGGAGGACACTGCCTCTCATGCACGTTTTAAGCTAGCCTCAAGTCGTGTTGGAAAATGTGAAACACGCTGTTACACAGGTGGGAAAAGGAAAAACAGAGAGTGTAAGACTCCGCAGGTAGGGTATGAAGCCTCGAGAGACGAGTCCGTCCTCCCCATTGTTCCACCGCGGTGTTTTGTGCGTTTCGCATTCTTTCTTCGTCAAATAAAAATCTCGGATCTCGAAGTGAGCTGTTGCACTCTAACAAAAGGGGGGTCGGATTTGGGTTGTGGCTCGTAACCAACCGCTGCTTTCGCTAAGTGAAAGAGGTTACACCTTCTCGAGGGAGACGATGGAACCGTTCGAAACGAACCTACGGCACGTGTTTCTCGTAAGAAGTGAAACTTGCCGGCAGGCGTGACAGTTTTCCCCAGAATCTGACCTCGGTTGAGCCACATCCATTTTCGGTGAGTTGCTACACGCGCGTTCTTGGATGACAACCCCCTGGGTCACCGCCCTGCCGTCGACATGAACCATCTAAATTCATACTCTATGCTGCCGAGCCTACTCCTGGCTCCTGACGGGCTGCCGAGCCTATCCTACCATCCGCGCTCTGGTAGTAGTAGTAGTAGTATGTGTCGTCTGCCGAAGCAGCCGGAGACAGCAGGCGCAGGGGGCAGGTCTTGCTTTACTTTTTCTTCTTCATCCCGCCCCCAGCAATCCCGACTGTCCAATCACCGCGAAAGGTTTGTGCCCAATAGTGATGAGGTGGTTGACCAGGCCCCCACGAAGCCTTATACACAACGGCTACAACACGAGGATACAGCCCTGCTCAGGTGTACACTCAGCCATCACAAGCCATTGGCTGCTTAGCACCCCGACCGGTCGATTTGCCACTTTTGTGGCCCTCTATTCGCCGGGCGGTGGTAGCACTTCGTTCCGCGTCGCGTCAAGTACATGATGTTAGCGGTTGGGGGATCGGCGACCGCAGCTCAATTAAGGCGCGGTCAACAGTGTCGCTTCGTGAAGGCCCCCCATGACACCCCAAGGACAAAAAAGAAAAGAAAAGACATACACAGGGCGAGGCAGTTTTGCTGCTGGTCGTACCCGTAAATAATTCCCTCGAACGTCTCGTTCGACGTGGTCTTGATGCTCACTGTCGGTGGGGGGGACGTTGTTTTTGGTGCTGGTTTTGAGGAATGAGGGACAGCCTGCCTGAGCAGGCAGAAAAAAGAATTGTGGTGGCCGCTAGGCAGTGTGTACCACCTCCGTTCTTTTACGCCCGTTCTCTTCTCTTCTCACTACTGCACGTGCCCTTTCACTCTTTTGCTAGCCAAAAAGACTCCGGCGACCCTACACCACGGACACATTCGCAATGAATGTGGCCCTGGGCGCCTGTCGGGGTGGGGGAAAAGTCTTCATCAACATGGGGTGGCGTTTGTAATTTGATCCAAACTTCTGCCCGTCAGTCGGGTGTTCCCACGGCCCAGTGCGGGCAGGTTGCTGCTGGTCGTACCCGTAAAGAACTCCCTCGAACGTCTCGTTCGACGTGGTCTTGATGCTCACTGTCGGTGGGGGGGACGTTGTTATTGGTACTGGTTTTGAGGAATGAGGGACAGCCTGCCTGAGCAGGCAGAAAACCCAAGAATTGTGGTGGCCGCTAGGTAGGTAGTGTGTACCACCTCCGTTCTTTTACACCGTCCTCTTCTCTTCTCACTACTGCACATAGTGAAAGGGTCTTTTGCTAGCCAAAAAGACTCCGGCGACCCTACAGGCGCCTGTAGGGGTGGAGGAAAAGGCTTCTTCAGCTGGTTCATTCCCACATTGAGGTAATGCATCGTATTGCCTCCTTTATCGCTCACAATGAAAGCCCCTAATGACAAGGGCAATGGTCATCTTCTGCTAGCTTAGTAGCACCCTTGTCCACACCATGGGCGCCTGTCGGGGTGGGGGAAAAGGCTTCATCAACATGGGGTGGCGTTTGTAATTTGATCCAAACTTCTGCCTGTCAGTCGGGGTGTTCCCACGGCCCAGTGCGGACAGTCCGACGAGGACTCCGAGGATCTAACGCGCGCGTCTGGACCCTTGGCTGACGCTCATGAAGAGCCCGGGCCTGACGAGGGACTGGCAAACTGACCTCCCGCTGGATCGGAGGTGGGGCCCGCGGAGGGAGAACCTGAGGTTGTTCTCGCCGTTCTCTCACCTAGTGTGCGTGCATTCATGTTGAGGCTCAGGACGGTAGCGGCATCTAGGCAGAGTGAAACGGCATGACCCTCATGACCGTCCGGCGATCAGGTACGGGGGGTTGGTTCGGGAGAAGAACATCCCGAAAGTAGCGCAACTATTTTGCGTTGCTCACACCAGTGTGACAAACTGGTTCTGGGAGGCTCCCCGTTCACCGCTCCATCCGGGTGCGGATGCACCCAGCGGCACACGGCGCCTGTCGTAGGCGTTGGGTGTGACAAGGTGTTGATCTGACACCCAGCACTTGCTCGTAAAAGAGAGAGCTGGTGTAAGCAGGGAGTTCTTTTGAGTACATGAAGAGCACGGATTGTAGTGTAAGCATGGTTCAATGATCCGAGGAACGCCGTCCTTGCGGTCTGGCTTTCTTTTGGATATGGTGGCCAGTGTGCACACTATCTGCCGGTTTGCCGGCTGATTAAACTTCGAGTCATTTGTTACCGACAGACTCGCACGAAAATCAGCCGTTTTTCAACAGTGTAAGCTTTGCAATGCCGCCCGTGGAGCGGAATCAGCTTGAAGCACCGGCAACATGTTGTCGCAAAACCCTTCTGATCGGCAGACCTTCCAAAAATCAGCCGGCTGGTCAGTTTTTCAAAAAGAAATTTTTTTTCCGGCTGAAATCAGCCCCTTTTTTTTCTTAGCGCGAACACTGATGTTGGCTGCCCACACACCTTTCTTGCCGATGAGGTTCTCAGAGAGGCCTTCGACTACCATTGTGGCCGGTTCGACGGCGGTCGCCTGGTATCGCCGCAGAGGGTCGGTGAGGCGCTGGCCTGTTCCGGAAGCCGGTTTCGCCGCGCTCGCTGCTTGCGTGCTCGAGGATTCCACGCAAGAGGGTGTCCACGTGCCCGTAGATGCGCCGACCCCCGCACCCCCCTCTTCACCACAACGAGAACCGCTGTGTTCCGCCCGAGGCCCGCAGATAATTGATTGTCCCCCTGTTGTTCTTCCTGTTTTTTTTTTTTTGGTGTTTCGGTGATATTCGCTCATGGCTGATGTAGAAAGTTTGAAGGGAGCTGATGCAGATTGACTGTATGATGATCTGATGCGAGGGACATGACGGGTCCTGCGCCCTTAGGCAAAAGAAGACCGACGCGACCCACAGATGCAGGGATGGAGAGTCTGAGACAGCGTTACTCGGCCTTCCTGGAGGGACTCGGGCACTCAAAGGTTGACTACGCGCAAGCTCCCTTGTGAAAGCTTCACTCGCTTGTGCCTTCCTTGTGATGCAGCCTTTCTAGCTGCCCCTGTTCAGAATCCTGAATCGAAAGCTTTGAAACGAATGGCTGGACGAACGACAAGTCCCGCACTGAGAGAACGCCGCGGTGGAAACCGCGGAGCAACCGCTTAATGTGCCAGTCCTGCCGAAGAGGAAGCGGGGGCTAGTTGGGTCTGAGTGTTCCTCGTCAGGCACCGAGGAAGACGTCGGCAAATTCTCCTGCGCGCAAAAGAGCATCAGAGGAGCTGGCAAGAGCCTGTTTTGCGCCGTTCTACTTCTGTCACTCCCGTTTTCTGTAAGCTTGGTCAACATGTGCGACTAATATTACTCAACTCACGCTCGATGTTTGCAGTGAGCCAACATAAGAACTTGCACTGTCAAGCGTGGAGAGCCATAAATAACTTCGTGAGGTAGTGCGAACCTGTTGCAATCTGTCGTCATTAGTTCATGAGCAGAAGCCGACGACGTGGTGCGCGCATGGTTATCGTAAGAACTTCGGTTGTGGGTGAAAGATGGATGACCTGTCCCCGTGAAAGCGGACATGGCAGAGCTGCCGCAGTCTTGGTTGGCCGGCGACGCCATAGATGTAGTTTATGCGCAGAAACCGACGACGTGGCGCGCGCATGGTTATCTTAAGAACTTCGGTTGCGGGTGGAAGATGGATGACCTGTCCCACGTGAAAGCGGACATGGCAGAGCTGCCGCAGTCTTGGTTGGGCTGCGACGCCATTGAAGTAGACAGGGGTCTACTCCTCGGTTTATGCGCAGAAGCCGACGACATGACGGTCAATGGCGATTCGACCGTGTCGTAGGCGGACAGGAAGCTGAACCTATGAGGCGCCGGACCGGTTTCCACGGGACACAAAGCCGTGGGGACCTTCGGCTGGGATCTTTGCGGAGTCTGCACAGTGCTGGCCTGCTCGATCAGAGGAACCGGCGCCAAGGGCGACGGTCTGACGGTGCTTCTAGCCGGATTTCCGGTGTCCGTTGTTGCGCCGCCCGTTTCCGCGAGCATCGTTTCCATTGAGCTCCCGACCCACACCTCGCCTTCTGCTGCGAGGAGCCCTGCTATCATATCGCTGACAGCGGCGCTTTCTGCTCCGCTCGCACGGAATGCCTCTTCGGCGGCCAACTCAGCTCTCTCGTACTCGAACCTACAGCGATTGATTGATTAGAAAAAGTTGCAAAAGTTGGCGTTTTTAAAGATCGCTTGGGATGTTGGTGACTTTCGTCAGGCTCTTACAAGCAGATTGCATTTTGGCTCTCTCGTTCTCAGACCTACAGCAAGCAGGATTACGTCGGACCTCCATCGGTAAGCCTTAGGCAGCCGTAGCCTTTCTGCACGTGTGCATGCACAGTTCACTTTGTGGCCAAGCGGGAAGCTCGTGTGACCGGCGCATCACCGAAAGCCTAAAAGGAAAAGCCTGCACACCGTTCAGCCATCTTCGCCGCAACACCCGCCGCCGTCAGGGGCCGCTGTGAGACACCTTCGCCAAGTTCAAGGAACCCTGCATCGTCGGCCTCGCACCCGCCACCCGCTGCGCGCAAACCTCGCTTCGCGGCATCCCCTTTCGCTGCCTTCGGCGGGGCTGGCAGCAGCACCATGTGGCATACCCCCGGGGGGAGGTGCCGCTCCTGCAAGGGTTGGCGGGTTACGTTTTTTATTTTGTACCGGTATGTGTTCAGCTCCTGAAGAACGTAGTTGGTGGGTGCTTCGAAAAAGAATGATACGGCGCGCGTTCGTCTCTGCGCACTAGCTGAACTCTCCTGGTTTGGTACGTTGCATGTAGTACAAGTTTCTTGTTTTCTTCCGTGACCGAAAGGGTGGTTTCGTTCGTGGTGGCATGCTTACGTGGTTTCTCGGACGACTTGGAACTTCTTTTTCGACGTGGTCTCGCTTGGAACGTACAATAACTTCGCCCGGTCTGGCTGGAGTGGTCCAGGGGTTACCAGGTCTTAGGAATTCTTCCAAGCACGGTGCATATTAACCGCGGAAACCCTCATACTACCCGCCTCACAGCCTCAATGGTCAACCGGAGACCCTAAAACACCGAACCTCTAAACCACAATAAACGCTAGAAAAACTGCAGTCCAGCCCGACAATTTCGAAAATGCGGTATCCCAAGACGCCCGTGTTTAATACAGCGGTGTCTCTTTCATTGACGCGCACTCCACGTCAGAACTGCCAACAACTTACAGCGAAAGACCAGGTCCACGCGCGCATTACTTGAAGCAATGACCGAAGAAGGCTGAGATGAGCATAGCACCGAGCGGGCGTTCGCTTGTCGTTTGGTTTGTCTTTTTTCTTTTTTCTCAGACTGTCTCTCGTTTTTTTTACAGGGCTAACCTTGATCAGTTTCACCGTCATTCACCAGTCGATGCCGATCGTCTGTTTTTGGTTCGCCAACGCAAGGTCGCAACTTCAAATGAGTGCTACACACGGTACAGCTCGCATCGTTGTAACAAAACCATTAACATGTACAACAACGCCAGTGACGAAGTGCCATTGATTGGGTGGCTGAAGCAAATGCGTAAGGTTGGCTCTTTTGTAACTCCATTGTCGGCAACGTATTTTGCTGTTTCATTTGGATGTGTAAAACTAAAGACCGTTGGAGCATGTGAACCACGGATACACATGGACTCCCTCTCTTGGAAAGGTCGGCGGGAGGGGAGTTGCCGGTTGCTCATGTGATATTTGTGTGTTTCGTACTTGACCAACAGGTTCATCCCCCGCGCCAAGTTCGCCCGTCGGAAGGAGTTGTGTTCAGAACGTTTCTCACTTACGGGGTTCTTGATCCCTCTGCCCTCTAGGGCTTCTGGCGATTCATTACATGAGCTCAAGAGCCACGCTGGTTCTGCACTCCCAAAGGCACATCGAGCCTTCTTCCTCCTTTGTCAAAGATCTTGTTGCTTGTAGAATGCCAGTAGATGAAGGAGACACCGACTAGAACTACAAAGGAAGAAAACTGGTAAGCAGAGAGAGATAGCGGGTATGGAGGAGATGCTGCAACGCCCGTGAGCGGAAGCTTCCTATCATCAAAAAGAATGGTTTTACAAGATGAAAAAAATGCCAAAGTGTTCACCCCCCGTCTTGTTCCAACGACACAACTTTGTCAGACTGCACCAACGCGGTTGATTGGTTCGAGGCTGCGCTCTTTGTCGCAACGGATGAGAGTCGTGTCAAAAAACTGCTTTGCGCGGGCGTGTCACACACTGTCACGGTCCTCTGCGAGCCAGACTCGCGTCGAAATGTCCAGCGCAACGGTTCCCCCGATGGCGTCCAAGCTCCTTGGACATGTGTGCAAGGCTTTCGAGCCGCACCAGAAGACTAGTAGTTTCTGAAGACGAGCCAAGGTCCAGAATCAATCAGGCGCATAACAACAAAAGAGTGCACAAGCCATCTCCACGGGAGACTTCGTGGTATCGTACATAGAGCAATCGACATTCTTCGAGATTTCCTTGCGGAAAGGAACGGTTTGTGGGAGGCCGGTGAGTACTGCGTGAGCAGAGGTTGCATCCAAACGATCGAAGCGACAAGTGCCGGGTATCGTGAAGCAGCGTTCAGCCTAGTGAAGACGTGCGTACATCGCCAATTCGAAGGCACCAACGCGGTGAAACAGTCCAGATAGTTCTTCCGTCGGTCGACCCACTTTCTTCAAACACCGGCTGCATTCTCATGCTGTGGAGCGACACCGGAAAAATGGACTGGTTCTCACGCTTTCGCGCTCACGCCCATCGGCGGATACTGTGGAGATAGAATGTTTTCGAAGGGATGCCTCGACTAACTGGAAGAGGCGTCGAGCAGGTGTGCAAAACGTGCCACTGGTCTGCGTTGAGGCATGAGACAAGCCACTGAGAAGGATCGCGGCTGGCGGGATCGTTGGAGGGCGATATCAGCCGGTAACCGCGGACCGCCAACGAGTCGACGTCGACGACGGTTTCGGGGCCAGTCATCTCCTGCCGAGCCACGCAGGCGTTGGCCGGGCCGATGACCTCGAAAAAGGCCCGCCCCAGCGTCGCCAGCGACCCGCCGCCGCGCAGCTTCGCGACGGACAGCTTCAAAGACGCCATCTCCCCTCCGAGGGCCGCCGCCTTCCCCGGGTTCAGCGCAGTCTTGGATCGGGCCAGCAGGGCGGGGTTCGAGCCCGGCTGGGCGGCGCGCACGTGCTTGTGCAGCAGGACCATGAACTGGTCCCACGTGACCCCTCCCGCGCTGGCGCCGACGTCCATTTCAGCCGAATCGAGGTCGAAGAACTCCATCCTGCCCAGCGGGCCGTCCGCGCGCATCGAGGCGGCGAGGGCGAGCGGGTCCTTCGCCTGCAGGTTCGGGCCTTTGGTCACGAACGGGCTGTTGTCGAAGATACGCTTCGCGACGAGCGGCGGCACGCTGGTCGGCACCGCGCCCCGCGGCGAAACGGACAGCCCCCGGCCCGCCGGCGCGGGCGGGATGCCCCCCGGGCTGGTCAGGCTGCGCCTCACCGGCGCTTCCACAGCGGCCGCGAGCGCCGGGCTTCGTTCGTCCCGCGGCTGGTCCTCGCAGCCGTCGAGGGTACTTGCCATTTCGCTCTCCGCGGCTGTGGGTTCCGGCCGAGCGTCGGCGGCGTCTTCTTCGGCCAGTTTCCCGCTCCTCCGCAAGCGTCGTCCGTGCATGCCGGATGTCCGCGCGGTGAAGGCGAACGTCCCGTTCGCCGACTTGTCGGTGGCGGTGAACTCAGGGCTCGCCGCGTGTTCGCTCGCGTCTCGAGCGGAGAAGTCGTCCTCGTCGGACCCGTCGGCCGACGGGTCGCTGGTGTCGGTGCTGTTCAACCGCCGGACGGTGGCGTACGCCTGCAGTTCGAGGAGCTCGTCGCTGTCTGTCTCCGCATCCTCCCTTCGCGACACCCCGTCGTGGGCCTTCTCTCCCGGGCCCCCATCCGCCTGTGCGAAGGACCCCGTGAGATCTTCCGTCGCAGGATCCGGCAGCACCTTCCCCGCCGGGCTCGGTGGCTGTGCGGGCACAACCGCCGTGCTGCCGCGGGGGTCTTCGGGTCTGGCTGTTGCTCGACCCACGCCTTCGCCGGCACCGCCTTCGTCGCCAAGCAAGCCTGTCAGAACGCGGCTCAGCCGCGAGGGTGCGCTCGACAAGCGCCGCCCCCGGTCTTCTCTAGACCCGCTGGGTGCCTTCGGCGCGGGGCTCACGGACCGACTTTTCGCCCTCGCCGCCGAACCGCCGGCCGACCTCGCCCGACGCGCCGACGGATCTGGGAGTGGGTGGTCCGGGTGGCCGAAGCGGAAGGGCGGCGGGCGCTTGGGCGGTGACGCCGGCCGGGGTTGGGGCGACGTCGCGTCGTCTGCCGCCGCATTGGCGGCGCGCCTGCGGGCGGGGTCCAGGGGGTACGGCGTGATGGTCGGGGTGAACGGGTGGACGCAGGCGAAGGTGCGCTCCGACGCGAGCCGCAGGTCTCGCTTCTTCCTCTCGATGGCGCGGGCGTCGCCGTGCAGTGCAGCCGCGTGCTGCCTGGCGTGGGCAGACGTCGTCCTCCGAGCACCCCGCAGCTGCCGCACGGCAACCTGCGCTTCGGCCCGCTCCTTCTCCAGCGCGGCGATCGCACAAGCCAAGTCCCGCTCCCTCCTCGAAGCCACCCCCGACGCGTACAGCTGCAAGCACGCCTCCCCTGCACCCCCCTTCTCCACCCTCCCCCCCGCCACCCGGTATACCCCCGGATCAGGGCACTGCCCCTTCGGCTCGTGCTGCCCGCCTTGTCCCCACCCCCGCCGCTCGGTCGCCGGCCCGGCGATCGGCTCAGTTTGGGTGCGCGACACCTGCAAGCCCGCCGCGGCCCCGACGTGCCCTTTGGCCCTCTCGCGGGCCGCGGGCGGGGTGGATGATCTGCCATTGGTTGGGGGGCTGGCGCCCCGGGTGACGCCGGGGGGTGCGTCCCAACCCCCGCGGGTGGCGTTCGCTATCCGCGAGAGCGCGGCGCCGGCCTCGGCGGCTTTCTGGCGGACGTGCCTGGGTTCCGGGCTGCCTTCTCGGTGCACCTTGAGCACGTCCCACGTCGCGCGGGACGCGTTCTGATCATTGATTCGCCTCAACTGCGTGCTCGCTTGTTCGAGCTGTCTCCCGCGTTGCACTGCAGTTTCCGGGCTGTCCTGTCGGCGGACCCCTTGCGAAGCAGCCTGACGGGTTTGCCCTGTCCAGACACGCTTCCTCTGCCCCTCAGCACCGCGAGCGCCCCCGGCGCGTTGGCCAACGGGGACGCTGGTTTGCCGTCTCGGCGCCGGCTTGGCCGGGGGCCGGTCGTAGGTCCTCGGCTCTTGCGCGTCTTGCTTCTTCCTCCGTGAGGTGCTCCGGCTCGCGGTGTGCAGCTGGGGGGCGCCCCATGCGACCCGGTGCGTCGGCTTCGCGGGTGGAACGGCAGATGCCACGTGCTCCGAATTCCCAGGGATCGCGGAGAGCACGACGGCGCCGCCCGTTTCCGGTGGCGGCGGGGGAGGTGGTGCTGGTGGTGCTGGCTGTGGTGGGTTGCCATCGTGCGGGGCGAGGGGGGCTGGTTCTTTAGGCGGGCTTCCGCCTGGCCTCGGGTGTTCTTCCGCGGGTGCTGCGGCGGGTACCTCGGACGCCCACGCAATGCGGGACTCCTTGGACACCTCCTGCACCTGTTGTGCCGGTCTGGCCGACTGGGCCTCGTCCTCGATGACGATGGTGACGTCGTGCGTGTCGTCTGTCGCGTATCCGCCGCCGCCGTCCCGGCGGTGGGCGGCCTTCCGGCAGAACTGCACGAAGTCTTCGAGTCGCCGCTCCAGCGACTGCGTGCGCGCTGCGTCACGCGCCATTCCTGCGCATTGTCCGGTCCAGTGGGGGACGAGCGACAGGGTTGCTTCCTTTTTTTTTTTCCTGTGTGTTCCAGAGTGAAAAATAGCTTGAAACTCCACGGTTTTGACGGCATTTGGAATGTTCTTTCGTGAACACAGCACGTTTGCTGCAATAGGGAGGATGCTGGTTAGGACGACCTGGTGGGTTTTGTCCACGGACTCTACGTTGATCTCCAACGTGGTGCCGTAGTGTACGGGAGACCTCCTACAATTAGTGGGGTAGCTGGTCCGCTCCGGACTAGACGTACGGCCTGGCCTTCTTCAAGTCTTGCACACCAAGAGACACATCCCACTGAAGAAGATGTAGTAAATCGACCGTATGTGTCCAATAGCCTGCACTGGACGTCGCCAGATTCTATCACTGCAAAATCATCGGATGACGGAACCCAGCCAGAACTTCCCCAGCCACTTTCAAGTCCGTGAGCGCTGCAGCAGCAGCAATCCGGTCGCGCGCTGCTGCGTACTGTGAAGAAGGGGAAACGGTTCGTTTGTGTCTTTTTTTTCTGTAGTTGTTTTTCGGCTTCGGACACGAAACCCCTTTTTTTAATAACCGTGATTCCCGGTTACCTTCTGGCTGGACGAAAGGAGAATGAAAGGGGATAAACTTCATTGGTGGGGAAAGAAGTCGGGGAAGTTCTCTCCGTACGAAAAAGAAAAAAAAGACATAGGCGGTCAACTAAAGAAGAATCAGCTTGCGACCGGCGCGGACCGATGGGAAACGGAAAGAGGAGCTGCAGAAAGGGGGGTCGAAAGCAAGCCAGCTTCGCGCTTGCTTTTCGCGGTGGGTGTTTCTCAGTCTCGGAGGGTTGGGCGGGTACGAGAAACACAACCCTCGCGCACGTCCCAGCCCCCTCCGTTCCGCCGCCCCTTTCACTTTGAATCTCCTGTTCGCGTTTCCAGGCGCCGTTGCGTGGCCGGGATGTCTTCCTTCTCAGTCCGGAGGTTGATCTTAGTCGAAGAGACCGAAGTCCTCCATGGCTTCGTCGGACTCGTCTGCCGGCTCGGCCTTCTTCTCCTCCTTCGGTGCCGCGTCGGCGGCCCCACCGGCCGCTGCGGCCGGAGCGCCAGCCGGGGCTGCAGCGCCGCCGACGTTGGTCATGATGTCGCCGAGGGGCGACTTCGTCAGGAACTTCGCGAACAGCGCCGGGTAGAAGCCCTCAACCTCCAGTTCCGCGGACTTCACGAGCGCGCTGATCTTGTCGGCAGTGATCTCCAAACCCTCATCGTGCAGGATGAGCGCGGCGTAGCTGTGGGAAGGGAGAAAGTCGTTGTGGAATGACTTGGCAAGACCCTCGTATATGCACGTTTGATGCTAGCATCAAGTCTTCTTCGAAGAAATGCGTAGTTTGTTTGGAAGCGAGAAAAACAGAATGAATCGGAGTTGCCAACCTCCTCGCGGTAGTCCCCGTCCACGTGCGCAAGCACGGCTGCCGGCAACACGTGCACGGCTCAGGGTAGTTGAAGGCCTGTCAGTAGTCCCGAGGGATGATAGTCCTAATGTAATCCCTTACTAAACAGAAGGGAGTGCAAGACACCGATAAGACGAAGGTGCCCTCAGTCTTCTTCTTTTCTCCGCGCGCGGTGTTGTGTGCCTCGTTCTTCGTCTCGGGTTTCACTCGTAAACGCAGACCAATCCAAAGTTAAAGCTCGCCAGTGGGTCCTTTGGCAGGGGTGCAAATCCCCAGTTTAGCGGTACAAAAGACACGAAAGGAAGTTGACACGTGGTTCAAGCAACGCGAAACAAACACTAGCGACACGCGTTCCTTACGCTGGGCTCTCAATTTCATCACTCACTCTCTCATGTCTTCTGTCTTGCCGCTCGTTTCTTCATCATTGTCTGAAGTGAATGGGCGGCAGGTTGAACAGGCAGAAATGAGATGACTACATACGTGCAGGCGAGCTCGTCAGTCGACATGTTGTAGAGCGGTTTTGGTGTGTGTTGTGGAGAAAAATGCCCGGTGACCCCTCGTAGCCTGGTGGTTTCCAATCTTGGTTAAACTGTTGGGGGGCAAAAAGGTTGGCCTAAAGGCTACCACCAGCTGCACGCGCGTCTATCTTCAGCTTGGGCTTGCAACTGTTGCTGGAGTCTGCACTTTCGTGTTCCTACTTAGCTCTATTTTCCATCGGTGGGGCAGTTTTTAGCCGGCACCGGGAGGATACAGGTTCGCCGATGGTTCAGGCGTTTCGGTGCCAACATCGCTCCCGCTTCGGAGGAAGGACGTTGGTATCGGCAATAGACAGACACAGACCTTGACAGCCTCCTTGCTGACACTGATTGACCGAGAGCAGTAACAGAGCCAGATTGTGCAGAGCTCCGTGTCACAGGAGAAACAACCTGGCGTGACCATCTGGAATGGAATACCCGCAGTGGGCCCCCAGTTCGGGAACGAGAAGTGCTCACGCTGGGGTAAATCCAGGGAGGCAATGCAGTGGAGTGCTCCTGGGACGCTGTAGCACCATGTAGTAGAGATACCACACCACCACGTAGCCTCTAAGGGGCTCTAAGAGGTAGGTATGGTGATACTAAGGGTGTACGTATACACTACGACGTATGGTGCAGATGCAGTTCCAATACCACCCCAGGATGACCTCAGGGTCAGGATCCCGTGCGCGCGATCGTGGTGGCATCCACAACAGCTCGTTCCGTCTTCTCCCCGTTTTGGGGTTCTTCGTTGTTGTGTTTCACGGGGAGGCCTGCCCCCCGCCCCTGCGACCCCTTTCTGTCCAGCCGCACGCCATGTGTCTTGACGAGGACGACACCATCCAAGCGTCCCTCGAAGACCCGCGCCTTGCACCCTTTGATGCACGCGGCCGTGTCCAACAGAAAAGAGGGGACACACAGAAGGGAAAACTGGAAGTGGCGCTTTACTTTGTTTTTCCTTTGAATCCTTAACCTCATCAAATTACTCTAGCAACGGTCTACAGACAGTTGGTGGGGGAAGAAAATAATGAAAAAGAGTAGGGTGTTGGTGAGAGATTTGCATGGCGAGTGTGCAAGCAGGGTATGCGCACGCGCAGGTGGGTGCAGATGTGCTTGAAAAAGATCTAACGGTGCATGGACACCCTAGGGAGGCGGGCATCCGACTCTTTGGACGGGGGGCATAGAAGAAAGACATTTTAAAAAGATAGGAAGTCTCGAAGCAGTAAAAAATACTCGGTGGTGTCCCCTGTACTCACTTCGAAGGAGGCTAGCAGGGGGAAGTGTGAAAATGAGGTTTTGCCTGGAGGCTTTTCGTGTTATTCTGCAGATGCTTCACGCTACATTTCGTGTGTCCTCTTAATTATGGTTAAGTGCGCAGATGGTGTCAGCCGGTGAAGCTTCGACGCCGCAGCCGAAGCGATGATTGTTGACCCACGATTACCTGTGCCCTCATGCAGCTTATCTCTCCTCAGAATTCGCAACTGGGCGGCCACCTCGAGTACTTTTCACAAGAGCAGGTGCTTCAAGAGACGAAAAGCGGGGCATGTATGTTTAGAGCTGGTTTAAAGAAAAGGTTTGAAACGACGGGGGAAGGGGCTGCGCCTTTTCCTCCCTTGTGGCTCGGAGATGACGCGCATGCACGCAGCCGGAGACGTCAAAGCCAAATAGACGCGTGGTTGCATGTTGGGGGTTCTCAATATCCTTGCATGGAAACTTGCCACTTTAGGTCATGGTTGTCCTCTGGGCCAGAGGTGACAAGCTTCGTCCCAAGCAGAACGGAGCGCCACGAAGCTTGCGCTTTCAAGTAAGTATGCAGATACATAGACTGCAAGCGAAGCAAGTGCCGGACATTATTGGCTAAATTTTACTTCTTTCCTGGGGGATCACGCGACGACGTCAAGTGCTGATCTCCGCGGTATCGCATCCAGGGATTTCGGTCGTTGGTGGTCTTGTTTCTCACCTCATGGTAAGCGTACTTTCGGACACTGCATGCCGGATATAGCGCCGGCGGTCGTTCGGGCAGCGCCTTTGAACAACAAATCTTGCAAAAAAAAGCTGCAGTTTCCTCGTTACCGTTGTGTCAGGTTTATTCGGCTGTTCGTTTTGTCTTGCCACGGAAGAAAGGTAGCCGTTCCGTAGGTTTGCGGGAGACCGACAACGTCTGCTGCTGCGGTATGGGTGGGTGCTCGGGTCTAAGAGCGGAAAAGAGACCAGATGAAGGTGACGAGGGGCCCACTCGAATCCTTTGCTCGGCGGCTCTTTTTCCCCTAGGCCCGATGCCATCACAAAAGGATCTTAACAGAAGCTCGAAGGCGACCCTTTCTCACACGACGACGGGCACACTTGATTTCTAAAATGTGGGGGGGGAAGGGAAGGACGGGGGTTGTGAAAATGGGGACGGGTCATCGTCCGGCACAGAAGAGCCCAGTGGATCCGACGGGTAATCATCTAACCGTCTATCTATCAGTAGGTTGCCACGGTATGCGGCCGGCGTCACTCTTTTGAAAACATTCGCCTCCTTGCTGCGCGGTTTGCGTTGCGATCGGTGAGCGATTGAGTGAGGGAGTGGAGCCCTGCGGTATCACCAATAGGCGCTGCACGTCTTGCTCGGGAGGACGAAATGGGGTCAAGTCACTGATCGTGACTTGACCCGACGCTCCTTGTGGGCTTGATTGATGAACAACTACTCGGACATTGAATAGCTCGCGTACCCTAAGTGGCCCATGTAGAACCAGTAATCCACTTCGGGTTCAATGGAGGCACCCTACCGGACGCGTATCCACTCGAAGGCCGAGGATGGGCCGAAGGCGATGCATGTGCGCCTAATTTTGTGGGGGGGGAATGTTTCTTGGGTTTGAAGAGCGCGTGGTGCTTGCACCACTGAGGCCAGGTTATTTAACCGCGGATTTAGTGAAGGATTGTTCAGGAAACGGGGGGGGCGACCTGTCTGCGGCTGTTCGCAGGGCAGTGCGAGCAGGCTTCTCAACCAACGTCGCCGAGAGAGCTTTACAGTTGCGCTGAGCACGAGCAAGGAGACGGCGAGCCACGTGGCGGGCGGCTGCCGTTCGCGCCGACTCGAAGCTTTGCGCGGTCTCAAGGCCGTGCTATGATTCGCCTCGGCCCGTCTATTTTCTGAGGTTCACTCCGGATACGAGACTCCGTCTGCACGGGCAAGGCTCGTTCTTCGCCCCCGCAGGCAGAGTTGCGCGCATGTACCTGTCTCATTTAAGATCAGCTCTCTTCTTCTTCCTCGTCGTCGTCGTCTTTCTTCGTGACTCCATGCGATATGACGCAGGTGTGGATGCCAAGTTCGGGCGCCTCTAGTTCCTGTGTGTTCAAGACGTTCGTCGCGGTCGATGGCTATCAGATGCTTGCTTCTTGCCTATCACACCAAACACCCGATGAGCCGACTGAAAATAGGAACGTATGCGCAATGCACACGTGCCGACAGAAGTATACGCGCAATGCACACATGCAATTTGCCAGAAACACGAGTTTGTTGTTCAAACATCGTGGTGTTCGCTTCTTCGGGTCCATGCAAGATACCTCCCAGTTTAATTTGAGTATCACAAACGGGGCGCCCTCCATTTCATTTCCCTCTCTGGGATGGCTGCCGAACCTACAGAGAGAGAGTGTGTGTGTGTGTGTGGAATTCAATTATGGGTAACCCCTGCTGCGGAATATAGCCCAGGCTTTTAGCTTTCTCACGTCACAGCTGATGCTCCTGCCGTCTGCTCGCGGTGTCCGCGCGGTGTTCGGAACTGCAGCCTTGTTTGATCTAGGCTTCCTGCTTCGTGGCCCATGTGCTGCATGGCGCAGCAAGTCGCCGGGGGTAGTCGTCGCCTTTTGCATGCGCTGCACCGAGGCGCGTCATGCCTCGCACATCTCGCTGTCGTATTCACGGCTCGCCTCGCCGCTGGTCGGGATCGCTGACTGCTTGTACCCTTCTCCTGCTGCCTTCCCTTCCAATCTGCTGCTTTCTCCCACGTCGCCTTGTAGAATTGCTCCGGGTGTACGCTCGCCGCCCATGTCTCATGCGCCTTTACAAACGGGTTCGACTGTGCCATCGCGTCTGCGGTCGGGTTCCATTGGCTCATTGCCAGCAACACTGCTTCGGTTTGTGGGGCGAGTTCTGCCCGGCACGAAATGCCTTGCATGACCCCGCCGCCCAGCGCTGTGGCGCTGGTGACATTGGCCACGTGCCCACAATGCCATGCTACGCCACTGATCCGTGTCACCACGCTGGTGACTGCTCGTAGGGACTGGCTTTTCGCCAGTGCGCTGTTCCTGTAGGCATCGTATTGCGCGTTTACTGTCCCTACTTGCGCACCGGTTTCTGCTTGGACCATGTCCATGGCCGCGTTGCTCAACGCGTCCGCGTCGATGTTCCTTCTCCGAAGCACGTGTTCCAGGTTGAACGAAAATCGCGGCGATAGGTCGGCCATGTTCGCCGTCGCTTGCAAGAAATACGGTCGCAGGATGGAGTTGCACACGGCCGTCCCATTTACCGGGCCTATCACTACTTGCGAGTCGCCCCTGACCCTTACCGGCCCTTCCACGTTCTGCGGCTGCTCCCTGAGCAGTTGTATGCCTGCAATCAATCCGTTGAACTCCGCCACGTTGTTGGTGACACGTCCCAGAGGAATCTTCGCTTCTGCCATCTTCCTTCCGTCCTTGTACAGTACTGCTCCGGCCCCGGCTACTGCCAATGCAGTTCCGTTCTGTCGCGAGCCGCCATCAAAGTACAGGCACAGGCCTGCCGTCGTCTCGCTCCGTGGTAGTACCTCTCGGGCTGTTGTCGGCTTAACTGCTGAAGCTGCCGGCGGCTGGATTCGTCGGTTCGCCACCTCCGGCAGTCGCATACCCGTCGTGATCTCGAAGTCAATGGCGAGCTCCATGAATGTCACCGCGTGCTCCGAGCCGACGTGCGCTCTGCTTAGCCACCAATGCATGGCGTTCCACAATTCGCTGCTGTGCTTCCACTGCTGTGTGATCGTTTCGGCTTCGAGTTTTGGAATGCGGACCCTGACGTTCTCCACCCCCACGGGTATTGAGTTAGCCGATGGTGGTGAGATGTCTCCTGCTCCCTCTCATCACGTATTTGCCTTGCGCGTAGCACGGCCAGGTAGAATCGCTGTAGCCTGCTCACGTATTGGCAAGCCTGGCTGTGGTCTAGTGGTACTGGCTGTTGGGCGGGATCCACGCCATGTTTGTGTAGTGGTGCGACGCCACATATACTCAGGCAATTTGGCCACGCTGTCCTGTCCACGGAGTCCATGCCGTGCTCCTCCCGTACGTCCTTCCAAGCCTCACACTCCCACCACAAGTGCACCACGGTCTCCCTCTCGTCTGTGCTGCAATACGGGCAAGTTCCATTCTGCCCCGTCCTGCCTGTTGTGGCCACGGCTCCAGCTATGATGGACCGCAACATCCCCTGTTGGTATCCAGTTATTCCACTGTCCGGTGTTTTTAGGAGATGTCGCGTCACACTCCCATCCACTCCGTGTGCACATCCTCTCAGATCTTCCCTCCTGTGGCACATCTTTTCCATTTGTTGGCGTCGCAGCGCCTGGCGCAAGTCGTGCAGCATTATCGCTATCTGCTTCTCTGTCGCGTCCCTTACCTGGAACACGACGAGCTGGCCGATCTCGTTCGTATACTCGACGGCCAGAGGATTTGCCCACGTCCATCTCGCCTGGCTCAAGGCATCGCGCAACAACTTGTGCGGAGACCCAGCTGGCAAATCCTCTCTTCGCGTCCAAGCCACTTCTGCCAGTGCCCGTATGCACCGCCACTTCTGGACTTGCCTTACCCACGCCTTGATTCGCAAGTAGGCCGGGGCAGTGAAGGGGTCCAACCGGTGCCCGTGGTGAAGTACCTGCATGACTACTTCCACTGCTCGTCGACTGGGGCCGGTCCACAGGGCTGTCATGATGGCCTGACGCATGGTGTT
>JAPJBO010000338.1:0-221228 GCA_030068145.1 Diplonema papillatum
GATCCCATCGACTGCGTGGTAGACCATGGTGAAGACGCAGAGCTCGCTGCTCCCCCAAACAGTGGATTGGCGGTCTTGTCATTTCTGCCTGTTCCCTTCCCCATCATAACATTAAGCAAGTCAACTGCCTCGGAATCAAGCTTGGCTGTGCCAACTACATCTGCCTTCTTTCGGGTTTCAAACGGTGCTTTCAAGTGATCAAAGGACAGAACCCCAGGAATATGCAGGAGCAGTCGACGCAGGGCAAAAAGTTCGGTGTCTTTCGGGGAAACATCGTACATGCGCCCGATGCAGGTCTGCTTGTCACCGACTATGCTCCACTTCATTGCCATTCGATCATATTGGGCAGCTGCGCGCACCTTCCAAGTGTTAGACTTCGCGTTCCACGTGAAGTATCTCGGAAACTCCGGGTAAGTCAAAACTTGTGTCCCCAAAGCAAGATTATAGGAAGCTTCCCCTGCTTTGCCATCATCACCAGCCGCTTCCCCTGTTTGCCCCGATCGCCATCGTTCAACCACCCCAGCAGCTTCGGTGCAAACCTTGAAGTACTCCATCAACGGTGACGTCGCCCGACCGACCTTCTGCGCTATTTCCTCCATCTTGTCAGCGCTCTCCCATACCACTCTATGCTCACCAGGCTTGTGCACATCGAGGCGCTGTACTGGTGGCCAATGTGTTGCTATTTTCTGCTTGAATATGTAACAGGCGGCCTGAATAGCTCCGGTGTACTGGCCGGACATAAAATTATCCACATGGCGGCGCCACTTCATCTTGATGCTCTTCGGAACCCCATCGGCTGGAGCTTCCTCTTGAAGCTTTTGTTTATCAGACCCTTCATCGTCCACCTCTGGTTCCTCCTCACGCGTTTCCTGGTCTGCGTCGGGGGGGCAGGCATCGCCCGGCATTTCGACTTCGATCTCGGCATCGTGCTGCGCCTTATTGACATAATCTGTCAAGTACTTGATACTTCGCGAGCTGTCACAACACAGGACGTTCACTTGTGTCTTATACTTCAACAGAAGCTGGGGATTATATGGCACTACATCCCTGTTGGTGGCTTCAGTACGGGTGTGTGACAGAGCAGCAGTATTACCCCTACGGCGCCTCCGGTACTTTACGCTCCCATCTTCAAACTTTCGGGTGTTTTCCAAGAAGTCGTACGGAAACCGCGAGCGACATGTCCACCTTCCATTCTTCAAGATGGAGCAAGTGTGCGGCTTCTCCGGGACTTGGCTGACGGTCTTTCCATGTTTCGTTGACCCCAGGCAGCTCAGGTGAAGCATAAACCTTACGACTAGTGCATGCAATTCTGGTTGCGTGGCAACATCAGGTATCTCCGCGCACACACAGCGGTCAATCTCGAGGGGTGTCTTCGGAACATGACCAGCTGCATTCCACTGCACATAATGCATGTGGTTCAGACCACGCATTTGCCACTCGAGCGCATCTATGAAGTGCATTCGTCTACCGAGAGCCAGAGCGAGATCTCGAATAACACATGCTCGCTTGAGTTCAAAGACGCGTGCTATGTGAGTAATCCTATTCTCGGTTTGCATCCACTCTTCTTTTTGCGGAGGGCGGTTCAGCTCCGGCCACGAGCTGGTGGCATTAACAGTTATGAAGAACGTGGGCACCCCAGATTCGTTGACATACGCTTCAGCATCCCGGAGACGCTCATGGCGGGCTGCGGCGCTGAATGGATATGATGCAGGCAGTCGAACCTTTTCGAATCCAACATCCACAGGGGCAACGTCTTTCCCAGATAGAATGGTTCCCCGAACCTCGTCGGCTTTCCCCCGCATATACTTGTGCTCCCACCGACCGCTCCGAAAGTATTCCATTGTGTACATCTTCGCCCGCTGGTGCATGTCAAGAACCCAGTACTGACTAAGCCGACCTAGGTTCAGAGCTGGATTCTTCACACGAACGTTGATGTCGTCAACATCGCGGCGGTCATGCATATGATACCGGTTCCAATCGCCGGGAGTAATCTGGGTCGGGCCTCCTCCTGCTTTCTTCCTCGTTGGATGCGGCATGCCATATCGCCATCCTGTGCTGCTCCATATTTCGTCGGTGTCATCGCCATCGGGATTGTACTCGAACGCTGGAATGATAAGCGGGTATGACAGCGCTTCGTAGCCAGGGTCGGTCCAACGAATATATTGGACCTTTTCTTGACGCTCGAAATGAATACACATAAACTTCTCTTTCTTTGCACCGGGCCGATGAAGCGTCCTCTCTTCGACTGCGCCTACATCGCCCTTTTCTGCAAATTCGTTCCCGCGCTTCTGCTTCTCACGAGTGAGTACGAGGGTGATCCTCCCGTATTTCAGTTCTTTTCTGTTGAAACGAGCTAACCCATCTTCTACAGCTTTAAAGAACGCATTGTGCTTGTTCAACTCCCGGATGTGATCACGCAGCTTGTACAGCAATGCAACGTCGATAGCCAAGTGGTCAAAGTACTCTGGCTGGTTAACCTGGTTGACGAAGTACATGGCAAGACCTTGGGCTGGCCCACTTCCTGGAGCAACAGCGCTGTTCATCCGATGATACAACGTACCCTGCAGGGAGACATTGCGAATCCCGCACTTCCGCTGCTTCACAGACAGCCTGTTGTCCGCGTTGGGCAACACAACGCTGGCGCACGACAACAGGCTGTTATATATCCTTGCATGACGTTGGGCTGTTGGGTTCTGGAAAAGCAGGTCAATTTCGGGGTCGAACTTCATGAGGGGTAACTTGAGCACTCCATCACAGCAAATCTTGTGGGTCTCACCTCTATACCATTCAGCGCGACAATGGGGACACACGACATCACCGCAATCACCAACATCGTGGCTCATAGTGTAATCGATTCCGTAATCGGTATCATCTATGCTACGCATCGCCCAATTGACAGACGGGTCAAGCCCTTGAACTCCTTGAGGCTGTTGAAGGGAACGACGAGCATCAGAGCGGCGCTTGCTTTCATATTTGCGGCGCAAATCGTTGAATTCAACAGAGGCTCGAAATGCTTTATGCCACTCCTTGTCTTTCAGCCTCTCGGGGCCGCGAAACCCTTCATCCAGACGATGGATGACATGTGCTATCCGGTCGAGCTCACGTTCCGACTGGCGCACCTCTGGAATACAACGCCGTGACGCGCGTGAGTTCCGGTCGCGGGATCGCTCCTTCGACCGACTTTCCGATTGCATACGACGGGCTGACCGCGAAACTCGTTCGCGACTCCTCTCCTTCGATTGCCTGTCCGGGTTCTTTCGACTTGATGACCTGGACACCCTGTCGCGCGACCGCTCGGCACTCCTAACTCCAGGGAGGGTGCGGCGGGCAGCGCGATTCTTCTGGGCTTCTTCTCGCCTGGACTCATCCGAAGTATTCGCATGCTTACACGACTTGCTGTGGGATATCATAGCAGACCGGGTCTGAAACTGTTTCTGGCATTTCGGGCAAGTTCTGCTTGTTTGCGCGAACGTCCCTCCCCGATCTGTTGGAGTCTTCTTCGGGAACTCAGTACAGCCTTCTCGGTTCCTTCTATTTGCCTCTTTTAGCGCCCGGCACTTTTCGGAGGACCTGTGCTGCTTCATTCCGTTCTGCTTTTTTAGCACGACCCCGCATTCGGGACACACCTTTTTGCTGATGCCAGGTTTTGGGCCGCCGGCTTCCGATGCTTCTCCTGGCGCATTCTCGTCATCACCGGCCCCCTCCTTCGTTTCAGCATCCTGCCCTGACAACGGGCTGGGCTTATCCTCTCCGTCCATCCCCTGCATCTCGACATCAACCGGCACCGCTGCCTCAATGCAAGATGACTGTACCTTCTTGACGCGGGTTGCATACGAATCCTGCGGTGCGCGTTCCTGACGGGGGCTCCCAGTGACAACGGCTTGCCCGGGGCTGCTGCCTGCCTTATTTCCTGCGATCAGATTATCCCGGTATTCCCTGCGATTGCATCCTCTAACTGGGCATTTGGTGGCTGCATCTTTCTTCGCTCCCTTCGGTTTACTCGCTTTTGGCATCGGCACACTAGCAACCCCTGACAGCGGGATGGGTTTTCTGCCTCTGTCAGCTTCTCCCGCAACAGCGGTCGTTTCTGTCACGTTATTTGCCGATTTATGCTTCCTTGAACGAGCATACGGTGAACTATGAGGGGCCCTCTGGGGGCTCACAATGACAGCAACTTGGCCAGGACTCTTTCCCGCCATTAATTGCACCCCCATCGATTGGAGCTGTAGGATCTTCTTCCCGGCATCAGAGACATTCACTTTCTCGTAATGCCCGTTCCCGAAAGCGACGACTACGGGGGGCTTGCCTTCGGTGCCAATACGGATAACTGGCGCCACACCCCCCCTGACGACAATAACGAGCTTGCCCAGGATAGTTGCAACTATCTGAACCGTCAGAACATCCATCCACCTTCTCCCATTTTCAGCATCATTGGCGAACTTCTCCACCTTGGCCGCTGATCCAAGAACCTCGGTGAGCTCATCGCGGGTCCCCCTTACATGCTTCGCGACCAATTTCCGAAGTCCCAACACATTCTCCGAAGCTTTCGGATTTACAGCGTGCAACAAAGCCCTGTAGCCGCAATTCCCCCCTTCTCCGCTTGTGGGCAATACTGTGGCATTTGCTCCCTGCAGAATGCGGGCGCGGTCCCTCGCTGCTGAATACTCCCACACGTTGTGAAGTTGTTCGTGGGGGTGGAAAGCAGTGGACACAGATTTACGCCTGCATTCTGCGTGGGCTGGGTTGCTCGGCATCCTCTTGTCCTCGACTGCCCCGCAGAAACTGCATTGCCCGAACCCCAAACGCTGCGTTTCTGCAGACGGCAACGAGTCCTTTCCAACAGGAAGTTGGTGATCCTGCGCCAAGTGGTGCGCAAGATTACTCCGCGTTCCCCTGTGACTGCATCCCCTGACCGGGCAATTGACTGCTGCATCCGAATTCATCCTACCCCGCACAGGCCTTTGACCTTTGGGCCTAATTGAGCTTGTGTGATAAGAACGACCCGCTCGACTACCACCCGCAAGGGTTTTGGGCACCATTTACAGTTTGGGATAAATAATAGACGCCCATATACAACACTTGCCCATGATCGTCTTAGTCATACGACAACCAAACGATAACTGTTGCTTGCATTTGTGGATTGCACCTTACTAGTTCTGATGGTACCACCTGTCTTATTCGTACCTCTCTGTTCTTTCCCTCATTCCTCCAGGTTCCTCGTTAGCTGACGGCATCACCTTGGACGTCTGCTGAGTTGGGGATCTACTTCTATTCGCCATAAACCCGGCAGAAGGATTATGTTCCACGCTTCATCACAATTACCTTCTATTTACGATGCTTACAAGTCAAAAAGCCTCGGCGCGACATAAAACCGAGCCGATAACACACGGAGCAGATGACCGATGAAGGCCTGGCACACACCTACTTACAACATGGACTGTGCCTTTAAGGGAAAAACTTTCCACCCCTCGTCCAACAGCAGCTCAAGCTGCCCCTTCTCCATGCCCACAATGAGTGCACTTGATACGGGGGTCGTCTTGCCCCTACTTCTTTCACCGTAGGTTGAGCCAAATTTACGTGTACATGGCCTGCCGTGCCCTGCGGAGATGACGCTTTTATTGCGTTATTGGCTTTGCCCTTTGACAGATTGAATCAATGCCGCTCTTGATGTGTTGGTGCTCAAAAACATTAAACCGATTCGTCCACTAGTGTATATCCTTTTCAACCCTTTTTGCGCTAATTTTGATGATTAACCGTAGATCTAGTAAACAGGGAATACCCCATAACCGCTTTCATTCCGTCATCCCGGCACCGCCTACCAACACGATTTACCTGAAGCGCGAGCATTTTGTCTCCGAGGTGCGTCCGTCGACTCCTGCCCGTTTACTACCAAGGCGGCCGTAGAGCGTTCCAGTCTGCATGATCTCTCTTTTGCTCATCTTGCGCACTATCTTTTTCCATGTTGCGACGCTTTCATTTCGTTGCTGTAACTCGTGAACAAATGGCGGCAACGGACACTTCGAAATGGATGTGCGGAAATGGGTTGCAGCTGCGGACCCGAGAACAAATGCGAGAAGAATTTTTGTTCGCATTTTCAGGATAACGAAAGAGGAATTCTGGGCGATTTCACCTACCCTCGTATGCGGCAGTCCCCGACAACGATCGATCGGGCAGGAGGTGAATCGCCCAACTAAGCAGCTATTTGTGTACACTTTCTGATTTGAGAAAGATGGGACGGAAAGGGGAAGGTGGGTTTGCAAGAACGAGCTTGGAATGGCTACGTACGGACAAATAATGAGCGCGGAACATGAGAGTCTGCAGACAGGACAGTAATTCGAGACTGGTTTGTCGGACAGCTGTTCGTAGTTTGCCACAGCCAGGACCACCCGTGCTACCCTTGAAGCTTGAGAAGGGGGGAGGGGGGGAATTTGTGTATACACTTCAGGTTCCGATTTCGGGAGAAACAGACCTTGAAGAAATGTGAAAAAACGGGTTTGGTGTGGTACTCATTTGCTTGCAAATGACTCCCGACTAACGCAACGAGAAGACGAATAAATGTGAAAGTTCGGGTGGGGGAGAAAAAATGCGTTGTTATAGGCTTTCGCTTCTTCAGATGTAAATCTAAAGCCTCTCGTCAAAAGCACTGAGTGGTTTTGAGTACTTAGCATGCACTTTTCTGTAGGTCAGCTGATCGAGCGGTTATCCCTCCGCGCTCCCATAGATCGCCTCTTAAACTCGTCTTCGTCACGCACAGGCGGGAGTTTAGTGCCTCGCTTCTCCTTCGACTGTTCTTCCATGGCCGCGCTTCGATGGGCGCTCTTCTACACCGTTTTGATGTCGGCTCCGGCGGAAACAGACCAGTGCCTGCCGGTAAAACGACAGAGGCGACGATGGCGGTACCACTGGCGATTCCAGCAATTGAGGTTGACGAAGTTGCAAACATCGTTTACCAGGTCGTCCACAAACGGCGTAATATGGTGAGCCTCGAAAAGGTATCACTTCCTCTGTTGCACCGGCCAGCTACGAACGCCACGGCGGATGGCAAATGTTGTCTGTGAATTCGTCAAGAAATCAGCATTTCTCCGGAAGCACGACATCATCCGCTTGGTACGATCCAGCTTTCAGCACGCTGCAAAACCGGCGGAGAGAATCTTCGGCGATCCAAAAGCCCCCCCCTCCCACCATAGGCAAAAAAAAGAAAAGCAATCTTGCCTGGAACACACACGGGTAGACATGTTTCCCCTATTCACATTCACCCCTGAGATCGAACCCCTCACGTCTCCTGCGCTTTCCTCTTCTTCCCTGACTCACCCTCAAACTTCTTGAGGATCAACCGCCCCTTCACCTTTTTCAGAGTCCACTTCCCTGTGGACCCCACGAACTTCTGGCCGTTCCACTGGGCCCCCGCCTCCAAGCTTGCAGGTTTCCCTGCAAACGGCATGGCGGCATCTAGGGCATCGACAGTCACCCTTCCCCCCAATGCAGCAACATCCACGACCAGCGTCAGCCCCCACTTCCACTCCCAACCTTTTTGGTGCCCTTTCGGGCAGACGTGTTTTGACCCATCGAACGTTATCCCCATGAGGGTACCACAAACTGTGCATGCTTTGTGGAGGGGGTTTCCCTCCGCTTCGCCCATGCCGGCACCTGAGCACTCGGCCAGGACCCCTTGGACGACAGTCCAATGGTCCTCTGCCATCCCGGTCAGGTCCGCCATATTTAACGGCTTCACTGCCTTCCTGCGGGCAACCTCCTGACTCCAGGCCAAGTACTCCTGTTTCCCCTCCTTCTGCCACCAGAGTTCTTGGCGGGAGTCCGCTTCCCTCCACCCCCTTTCCGCATGCAGCCGTGGTCCGTTCCTCCCCCCGCTTACCCAAACGATTGCGCAGTAAATCTTACCGACTTCTCGATCGGCTGCTGCCCACCCCTTCCCCCAACCTTCGGCAACCTCGAGTTCAAACCTCTCCCGGACTTCACCGGGGGTCACCACCACAGTGGTATCCGGGGTCCCTTCAACTACCATCAGCCGTGTCCTTCGCACGGCTTTTCTCCCCGTTTGACCTTGGGAGCGCACGACCTCGGACAGCTTCGTCAAGGGCAGCATGTCCCCTTCCCACGGCTCTGGTGCTGGTTGCACCACTGTTTGAGCATCCATAGCGATGCTGGGGCCGTAGCCACCGTTTCCGTCGCTTACACCTACATTCGATATCAGAATGCAGGCGCCGGCGGACCGCACGAACGGTTCCCCGCCGAATCGGGTTATCCCGATCCCCCACAGGCACACCCGTTGGGTGGTGCCAGTTTTGTCCTGCAGGGTGAGGTCTTGCCTCCTCCACCCGTTCCCCATCTGCACGTCGCCGACGAAGGTGACGAGAGCTTTCATGCTCTTTCCCCTCAATCCCCGCCCTTTCCACGTGCCCGTCTGTCCTCCTCGTGCTTCGCCAACCACTTCCTCCCAATTTTTTGCGGCTGGGAGCTCCCGCAAGACAACCACGCCCCCTTGGTGTCCTGCGCCTTCCTCCTCTACCCTCCGAACCTTCGCCACCGGCGAGCTCGCATACGACCTAGTGAAGGCCGCAGAGGCGCACTCGCCGGACTGGCGATGGTCGTTCCCGCACAGTAGGCAAGCCCGCTCCGGTGTTTCAGACATCCTTTCTTTTTTTTTTGCCCCTTTTCTCCCTTGGAAGAATGGTAAATCAACCTAAACGAGTTGCGTAGGGGTTTGCGGAAGGAGAGTTCTTGAACGTGCTCTTTACAGACGCTAGCGTCCGGATTCCCATGTCCACAACTCAGAACAGACAAACGACACAGAAACTTGGTTTCTACTTCGTGTTTCACACTTCTTCCCTCTTGTGGGCAAAGTCATTTGCATGCAAATAGGTTTCGCAAACCTCAACATACGGGTCATGGCCAGCCACTATGCACGGGGGAATCACCCCCACTTCCACGAATCTAGCCTTCAGATGCGGTCGTGCCACTTTAAAATTCTCTGCCGAATCCAGCTGTATGGAACTCATTTCAACGAAAGGGAGAAAACAGAAATCGTGAAGACGGGGGCATTATCTTTCCTTCACCAACCGAGCTGGTGCACCTCGTCCTTCATGAAGAGTGAAAGTGGAAAAATTAAGTATCTCCGACGAATACGAAGGGTTGCTTGACCAGGCAAACGTTGTACTCTTTAACCGGGTTTCTATTAAACAGGCCTCACGACATGAATGACAGCAATCGGATTTCTGAACGGCATTCGTATGACAACGAATGCCTAAGTAGTGGAATCAACTTGACAGCGAACGGATAACAGATCGGCGCTCGAGCGACTGCTAATGACAAAGAAAACGGCCAGGAGACAACAAACTGCATACAGTGCCAGGTATACCAGCCAATGACCAACGACCGTCGCCAGTGATCGCCCTAGAATGAAAGAAATGACCAACGCGCGGCACAAGGACGACTACAATGTCCAAAGAACGGAGCTTGACTGAGTGCCAATGGTCAAAGAATGGCGCCAGAACGACTACAAATGGCCAGAACGGCGCCACAATGACTGCAAATGTTCAGAGATCGGCGCAACCATTGAACACTTTCGTTTGCCTTATCAGTCAGAAAACAAAGCTGTCGAAGATTTGTGCTTGATCATCAGTCAAAGACAGGTCTTCGGTGACAGAATACGATTTGAGAAACAACAACAAAGACTGCCTGTGTCGGCCGCGCTTGCAGCGCGAGAGACACCACGAGGAGGTGCAGATCAGATTGCTGCCCCTCAGTGTCAGGAACAGGCAATTACCCATCTCCTGGACTCCTGGAATGATGGGGACTTGCAGTTCCTTGCGACCACTACAGGGAGATCTTTTGTGTGTCTCCTGATTGGATGCAATCGGTCAAGAATTCATCCAAATAAAATGAATATCTTTCTTAGAACCTCTTCAATGGCACGCAGCTTCACGTACTTTGCTAAAGAACACGATTGGCGACCTTCCCCCGTCTTCAGAAATGGGGGCTCGTCATCCCTTTCGTAATCTGAGCTTCTGTTACACTTTATTCCGATGCATCGGTCAAAGGCTCACTAAAATGAGTACCCACAGCTTTTTCAGAACCTCTTCAAGTAACCGCAAATTCGCATACCTTGATTCTTTCCGCAAAAGACGGCCACATCCACCAGTTGAGAACCCCAGGCCCTCTGAAGCCCCTTCTTCTGCACTAATGACCTCCTCCTCCTGTCGAAATGGGGGGTCTTTATCTCCCGAAGTTCAGACCCTCGTAACAACGTCGTTCGCCTCAGCTTCGGGTTCCTGTCAGCGTTTCTTTGAATGCATCGGTCAAAATCTTACCAAAATGAGTACCGTAGATCTCCCAGAACCTTTACAATGACTCAAAATTAACATACCTTCTTTGCTTCCGTGCGAAACCCTACTGACGTCGTCGGACACCATCTTGTGCCATTTTCTTGTTCGTTACTTCTCGTTTGGTTCTTCTTCCTCCTGTTCGGTGTTCTCTTTCGAGTCGCACTCCGTCACAGGGGGGTGGGGGGGGGGGCACGCAATCCCGCCGCCAGGCGGGATTGCGTGTGCGGGTTTGCGGGTTTGCGGGTTTGCGGGGTTTGCGGGTTTGCGGGTTTTGCGGGCAAAATTCAGAATCCAGTTTCTATTGGTTTTCCTATGAACCAGACCCGCAAACCAGCCATTTTTTGGCAGCATCCAATTCCACAGGTCAGGTTACTATATAATTATGTGGCTTGTCCGTCTGTCTGTCTGTCGTCACAATGAAAAATTCCAAGCAAAAATTTCACCTTTGTCAAAAAAAAATTCTGAAAAACTCAAAATTCAGAATCCAGTTTCTATTGGTTTTCCTATGAACCAGACCCGCAAACCAGCCATTTTTTGGCAGCATCCAATTCCACAGGTCAGGTTTGCCCGGGTTTGCAGGAGGTGTGCCCCCCTCTATCTCTTCCAATCAGGCTTGGCAACACAGGACCCCCAAAGAACGCGCAGAATGGGAAGCAAAAGGATGAGTGGTGGGAGTCCTGTGTGTCTAGGGGCTTGTCTCTCACTCAAGGCTTTTTGTTGGCTGGCTTGCTGGCTGCTGACTTGCTGGTGCTGACTTGCTGGTGCTGACTTGCTGGTGCTGACTTGCTGGTGCTGACTTGCTGGTGCTGACTTGCTGGTGCTGACTTGCTGGTGCTGACTTGCTGGTGCTGACTTGCTGGTGCTGACTTGCTGGTGCTGACTTGCTGGGTGCTGGCCTGGGTGGGTGTCTGCTGGTACTGCGCTGCCTGCTATGTGCTTCCTGCTGGTGCCTGCGTGTGCTGCCTGCCGTTGGTGCTGCCTGCCGTTGGTGCTGCCTGCTGCTGGTGCTGGCTGGTGTGTGCCTCCTGCTGGTGCTGCCTGGTGCTCATAATATTTTTTTCCAAAACTTGAAAATTCGAAAAATATACCCAAGTATCACAGTCCCCGTGCCAAAGATTGTTGCTATGCGTGTGCTTTGTCTGTCTCTAATCTGCCCAAAACTTCCACCGATTAGGGATCATCAGAACTATGAACACGCAGACCTCGAAAGGTTTGCTTCCTCCTGTTTTGTTTCCACTGCGGTTAGCCACATACAATGTCGTGAGACAAAGTTTTTTCGGCCAGTTGCGAGGAACTGCCTGCAGGAGTTGCTCAAAGCATGAACGTCAAGGACGCTCAACAAAGCCTATGGAGGGGCTCGCATCTGATCCAAAATGCTGGCATAGTGACACGGGTTGATCTTGCTGACTGGCTCGACAGGTACTCCCGCGTTGCAAAGTGCAGCTTCCTTTCAACCCTTCAAAGATAGGACAAAGCACGCACACAAGAGACAACCAATGGCCATTTTCCCCTCCCATCCTTCCTCCCAAGGTTTTGGGTTCCTGGTTTGGTTCTGCTGATGCTGTGATTGTTACTTCTGCTAAAGCTGTGCTGCTTCTGCTGCTACTTCTGCTGCTGCTGCTGCTGCTGCTTCTGCTGCTTCTGCTGCTTCTGCTGCTTCTGCTGCTTCTGCTCCTGCTCCCTGCTGGTGCTTCAGTCTTGCTGATGTTGCTGCTGCTGCAAAAAAGGTGAATGAGTGAAAGTCCCATGTGCTGACAACGGTGGCTACCTGTTTTTGGGCCAAAAGGGGCCTGCCATGCCAGAACTGGGACATCTTTTTATTTCTTTACAATAAGAAGAAAAGTGTGGACAAAAGGCTTAAAGCAACCTTCACTTGACTTCGATGGGGTTTTTGCTGCCTTGCTGCTGATCCTCTTGCTGCTCCTCTTGTTCCTGTGTTTGGTTTTGCTGCCTTGCCACTCTTGCTCCTGCTGCTGTTGCTGATTTCCCTGAAGCTGCGACAATCCCGCCAACAACACAGTAACTGTTTACTTCCTGCTGATTTGCTGCTCACTGCTGTTTGTGCTGGTGCTGCTCTTGCTCCTGCTTCTCTTGTTGCCTTTCATCGAAGCTGTGAAACTCTCTCAAAACCAAACACTGCAGTAAACGACCTTCCCCCCCTTCGAAATGGAAAGGCTTGCATTTTTCATCGAAGCCCAGATTCGCAAACTTCGTCTGTGTTTTGATTACCTGTTTAGGTTTCTTTGAACTGAAAGTTGCTGTCTGCCTTGCTGCTGCCTTGCTCCTGCTCTTGCTGCTGTTCTTGCTGCTACTCTTGCTCCTGCTGCTCCTGCTGCTCTGCTGCCTTTCTCCGAAGCTGTGGAATTCTCGGAAAACCAAACACTGCAGTCAACGACCTTCCCCACTTCGAAATGGAAAGGCTTGCAAAGACTGATGTTCATTGCAAGCTTCGATTTCCACCTTAAGCGCTTCAAACAAACTTCGTCTGTGTTTTGATTTTCTGTTTATGTTTCTTTAAATTGAAAGCTCCTATTCTGTCTGCTGCCTTCTGTTGGTGCTCTTCCTGCTGCCGCCTTACCGCTGCTCCCTTGCTGCTGCTGCCTTGCCGCTGCTGCCTTGCCGCTGCTGCCTTGCTGCTGCTGCCTTGCTTGCCCCTGCTGCCTTGCTGCTGCTGCCTTGCCGCTGTTGCCTTGCCGCTCCTGTCTTCTTGCTGCTGCTGCCTTGCTGATGCTGCCTTGCTACTGCTGCTTTGCTTTGCTGCTGTCTTGCTTCTGCCGCTGCCTTGCCGCTGTTGCCTTGCCGCTGCTGCCTTGTTGCTGCTGTCTTGCTTCTGCTCCTGCCTTGCTGGTGCTGCCTTGCCGCTGCTGCCTTGCTGATGCTGCCTTGCCGCTGCTGTCTTGCTTCTGCTGCTGCCTTGCCGTTGCTGCCTTACCGCGGCTGCCTTGCGGATGCCGCCTTGCCGCTGCTATCGTGCCGCTGCCGCCTTGCCACTGTTGTCTTGCTTCTGCTGCTGCCTTGCCGCTGCTGCCTTGTTGCTGGTGGCTTGCTTCTGCTGCAGCCTTGCTGGTGCTGCCTTGCTGATGCCGCCTTGCTGCTGCCATCGCGATGCTGCCGCCTTGCCGCTGTTGCCTTGCTGCAACTGCCTTGCTGCTGCTGCCTTGCTGCGGCTGCCTTGCTGCGGCTGCTGCCTTGCTGCGGCTGCTGCCTTGCTGCGGCTGCCTTGCTGCGGCTGCTGCCTTGCTGCTGCTGCCTTGCCTTGCTGCGGCTGCTGCCTTGCTGCGGCTGCCTTCCTGCTGCTGTCTTGCTTCTACTGCTGCTGCCTTGCTGCTGCTGCCTTGCTGCTGCTGCTGCTTTCTTGCCGACCGATTTTACGCCTGGGAAGAGTAGGTGCGCAGCTCGGAGGCCAGATACGAAGTTAGGGGCTTTCACCCACAGCAAAGGAACTGCTTGCCTTGGCCGCGTTTCGAAAAACACGTTTCCAGGGGACACCACGAGGAGGTGGCAAGTCAGATTTTGTCCCCCAACCCCAAGACCACCCATTGAGAATTCCAGGGCCTTTGATGGCCAGCTTCTTGGACTTCACGACCTCTCAGGAGCACTTTGCTGAAGGAACACCGAAAACGTGATAGGCAACTGTTGCATGTCGAAATGGGGGGGGCACGTTCTCCCGAAGTTGCGACCCTTGAAAGAACGTCGTTCGTAGGAGCTTCGAATTCCTGTGACGGTTTCGTTGGATGCATCGGTCAAAATATCAACAAAAATATGCACCCATAGCTCTGACAGAACTCGTAACTTCACATACCTTGACTGCTTCCACACGAACTCTCGAACACCAGATTTTTCAAGCACAACTCCGACCCGAACCATCTTGTGAATTTCTTTTCTTCTTCTTTTTTTTTTTTTTTTGGAAGAATCGTACGGGGGCCTTCGAGGCAAACTGGGAAAAATGGGCAAGACAAGCAAGTTCCAAAAGGGGAAGTTCAAATACTTCGTTTGTGGGCCGACACTCGGGTATTCTCCGGTGTCTTTTCGATTGGTGTGACTCAGTCCCTCCTGCTGCAAATTTTGTGAAATGCAGGAGTGGACTTGTCACAGCCAACCGCACAGACAGCCTTGATTTTTTTTTAAACACCAGGCCGTACAGTTTGCCAGACAAGTAACCTGGTGCCTGACCTGGTGGGTTCTCCGGGTTCACTTCTTCACAACGAAAAACGGCACAACCACGAACACAGACAGGCGCGGTTTGAACCCGCACCAGTTGCACACTGCAACCGGCGCCTGCCCCACGGCACTGGGGACTCAGAAAAACGAAAGGAGAGTCGGCTAAGGGCCTGGAAAGGCCGCGGCTCAGCCACAAGCCGCCACCTGTCACTCAGACTGGGGCCAACTAATTCAAAAAACCGGGGGCACATTGGTAACCATCCCGATTTTACCCCGCCTTCACGATGAGAGGGCCACAAGGGAGTCAAACTTGGCAAGGCTCACCTGGAAGGTGCCTCTTTGCACCGCCCCCCCCGTTCCTGCTGGGCAGCTTGGGGCAGGATCTTTTACGCCCGGGAAGGGTAGGTGCGCAGCTCGGACGCCAGATACGAAGTAAGGGGCTTTCACCCACAGCAAAGGTACTGCTTGCCTTGGCCGCGTTTCGAAAAACACGTTTCCAGGGGACACCGCGAGGAGGTGGCAAGTCAGATTTTGTCCCCCTCTTCCTCCTGCTGATTAACCGCTGCTGTCTTGCTCTGGCTGCCTTGCTGCTGCTGCCTTGCCGCTGCTGCCTTGCTGCTGCTGTCCTGCTGCCGCTCCTGCCTTGCCGCTGCTGTCTTGCCTTGCTGCTGCTGCCTTGCCGCTGCTGTCTTGCTTCTGCTGCTGCATTGCCGTTGCTGCCTTGCCGCGGCTGCCTTGCCGTGGCTGCCTTGCTGCTGCTGCCTTGCTGCTGCTGCCTTGCTGCTGCTGCCTTGCTGCTGCTGCTGCTTTCTTGCCGACCTTTTTTACGCCTGGGAAGAGTAGGTGCACAGCTCGGAGGCCAGATACGAAGTTAGGGGCTTTCACCCACAGCAAAGGAACTGCTTGCCTTGGCCGCGTTTCGAAAAACACGTTTCCAGGGGACACCGCGAGGAGGTGGCAAGTCAGATTTTGTCCCCCAACCCCAAGACCACCCATTGAGAATTCCGGGGCCTTTGATGGCCAGCTTCTTGGACTTCACGACCTCTCAGGAGCACTTTGCTGAAGGAACACCGAAAACGTGATAGGCAACTGTTGCATGTCGAAATGGGGGGGCACGTTCTCCCGAAGTTGCGACCCTTGAAAGAACGTCGTTCGTAGGAGCTTCGAATTCCTGTGACGGTTTCGTTGGATGCATCGGTCAAAATATCAACAAAAATATGTACCCATAGCTCTGTCAGAACCTTTTCGCTGACTCGGAACTTCACATACCTTGACTGCTTCCACACGAACTCTCGAACACCAGGTTTTTCAAGCACAACTCCGACCCGAACCATCTTGTGAATTTCTTTTCTTCTTCTAGTTCCTGTTTGCGTTGTGTGTGCTGAATCCTGTTTTCTTTCGAGTCGGCCTCTTCACACAAGAGGCCGAACCTGGACAAGAAGGCCCACATCGAAGCACTAAGAATCCATCAAATGCACGAGGGGGCCCGCAGGGCCACCGAGTGCGGGTTTGCGGGTTTGCGGGTTTGCGGGTTTGCGGGTTTTCCGGGTTTGCGGGCCGCGATTGGCTGAATGCGTGACGTTGGCGTTGTCGAAGTGTGTCCATCCTGCGTCATTGTATGGGGTATCGTTTAACACGTGTACAGTGTAGTGTCCTGCGTTGTCTCGTCCTGCGTGGGCAACAACTGCTCTGAGCTTCAGCGGTTGTGCCTGGTTAGGCACCAGCAGCGTTTGGTCAGCTGCAACCGCTTGGCGATTCTCCCTTGTGTGCTGATTACGTGTTATGCGTAGAACGAGGCTTCCTTGTATCCTGCTGATGCCGTGTTGCATGGTCGTCTTATTGGAGGTTCCGCACTCGCATCTGTACGTGTCCGGTTTGTGTGGGGCACAGTGGAAGTCCAGGCATCCTTGTACCGTGCTTGCAACAGGGGCGATGACAGCCATGTCGTTCCAGTGACCGTTCGTGTTGTTGTGCTTGCATTTGTCAGGATTACTATAAATATTTGTGGCTTCAAAACCCGTCCGTCCGTCACAGTAAGATTTTCCTTGTTTAAAATTTACCTTCGTCGAAAATTTTTATAAAACTCAAAAAAAAAAAAATTCAATAGGGTCCCCTATAGAAATCCGCGAAATAGCCTATAACAGTCCAGGTGTCAGGATATTATAAATATTTGTGGCTTCAAAACCCGTCCGTCCGTCACAGTAAGATTTTCCTTGTTTAAAATTCACCTTCGTCGAAAATTTTTATAAAACTCAAAAAAAAAAAAATTCAATAGGGTCCCCTACAGAAATCCGCGAAATAGCCTATAACAGTCCAGGTGTCAGGATTGGTCGGGTTTGCAGCACAGGTTTGTAATTTTTTTTTTTTTCTCACTTACTTACAGGTACTGCTTTGAAGAATCCAGGGGCAGTCCAAGTGCCCCCCGATTTGGGAATTAAAAAATTAAAGGAAGAATTCGACATACTGTACTCACACTCTTGTGGCTTCCCCCTTTTGTGCATCGCTTCATCGATATATTGCTTCATCGATTCATTGCTTCATCTATTGCTTTGCGTTTCTTTGTTGACTTCTTGTGCAGCAAGCTGGACCCTAAGTGCAATGCAAACAACACACCTTTCGTTCTGTTTGTTGTAGGTGCTGTTGATGCTGTTGATGCTGTTGATGCTGTTGATGCTGTTGATGCTGTTGATGCTGTTGATGCTGTTGCTGCTGTTGCTGCTGTTGCTGCTGTTGATGCTGTTGATGCTGTTGATGCTGTTGATGCTGTTGATGCTGTTGATGCTGTTGATGCTGTTGATGCTGTTGATGCTGTTGCTGCTGTTGCTGCTGTTGCTGCTGTTGCTGCTGTTGCTGCTGTTGCTGCTGTTGCTGCTGTTGCTGCTGTTGCTGCTGTTGCTGCTGTTGCTGCTGTTGCTGCTGTTGCTGCTGTTGCTGCTGCTGTAGGTGCTGTAGGTGCTGTTGGTGCTGTTGGTGCTGTTGGTGCTGTTGGTGCTGTTGGTGCTGTTGATGCTGTTGATGCTGTTGATGCTGTTGATGCTGTTGATGCTGTTGATGCTGTTGATGCTGTTGATGCTGTTGCTGCTGTTGCTGCTGTTGCTGCTGTTGCTGCTGTTGCTGCTGTTGCTGCTGTTGGTGCTGTTGGTGCTGTTGGTGCTGTTGGTGCTGTTGGTGCTGTTGGTGCTGTTGGTGCTGTTGGTGCTTGGGCAATGGTATGTGTTTGTTTCTGCTTCCTGACTCCTGCTGACGCTCCCCCCTCATCTTCTGCTTCTCTATCTGCTGCCCCTGCTGCTGCCAGCTGTTACCCTGGCTGCCCCTCCTAGCTGATGCTCATCTTGCTTATTCCCCTGTTGATGCAGCTGCTGCTGCTCCTCTATCTGCTGCCCCTCTAGCTGTTGCTCCTCCAGCTGCACTCATCTTGCTTCGTCCCTCTTTGCGGCTCCTCTAGCTGCTGCTCCTCTAGCTGCTCCTGTCTTGCCTCCAGTGGTTGCTCATCTTGCTTCCTTCTTGCTGCTGCTCCTCGAGCTGCTGCTCATCTTCCTTCTTCCCTCTTGCTGTAGCTCTTCCTCCTGCTTCTGCTCCTCTATCTGCCGCCCCTCTAGCTGTTCTATCCTCTAGCTGCTGCTCATCTTGCTTCTTTCTCTCTTCCTCCTGCTTCTGCTCCTCTTTCTGTTGCCCCTCTAGCTGATTTATCCTAGCTGCTGCTCCTCTAGCTGCTACTCATCTTGCTTCTTCCCTCTTTGCTGCTCCTCGAGCTGCTGCTCATCTTGCTCCTGCTCATCTTCCTTCTTCCCTCTTGCTGTAGCTCTTCCTCCTGCTTCTGCTCCTCTATCTGCTACCCCTCTAGCTGTTCTATCCTCTAGCTGCTGCTCATCTTCCTTCTTCCCTCTTGCTGTAGCTCTTCCTCCTGCTTCTGCTCCTCTATCTGCTGCCCCTCTAGCTGTTCTATCCTCTAGCTGCTACTCATCTTGCTTCTTCCCTCTTTGCTGCTCCTCGAGCTGCTGCTCATCTTGCTCCTGCTCATCTTCCTTCTTCCCTCTTGCTGTAGCTCTTCCTCCTGCTTCTGCTCCTCTATCTGCTGCCCCTCTAGCTGTTCTATCCTCTAGCTGCTGCTCATCTTCCTTCTTCCCTCTTGCTGTAGCTCTTCCTCCTGCTTCTGCTCCTCTATCTGCTGCCCCTCTAGCTGTTTCTATCCTCTAGCTGCTACTCATCTTGCTTCTTCCCTCTTTGCTGCTCCTCGAGCTGCTGCTCATCTTGCTCCTGCTCATCTTCCTTCCCCTCTTGCTGTAGCTCTTCCTCCTGCTTCTGCTCCTCTATCTGCTGCCCCTCTAGCTGTTCTATCCTCTAGCTGCTGCTCATCTTGCTTCTTTCCTCTTGCTGCTGCTCCTCGAGCTGCTGCTCATCTTGCTCCGGCTCGTCTTCCTTCTTCCCTCTTGCTGTAGCTCTTCCTCCTGCTTCTGCTCCTCTACCTGCTGCCCTTCTAGCAGTTCTATCATCTAGCTGCTGCTCCTCTTGCTTCTTCCACTTGCTGCTCCTCCTCTATCTACTGCCCCTCTAGCTGCTGCCCATCTTGCTGCAGCTCTTCCTCCTGATTCTGCTCCTCTATCTGCTGCCCCTCTAGCTGTTTTATCTTCTAGCTGCTGCTCCTCCTGTCTGCTGCTCATCACGCTACAGCTCGATAGCAAGACCTCAAATTCCCCAAGAGTCGCGTCTGAATGATAAAGAGCGGCACAAGAACGACTGCAAATTGGCCGATAATCAAACAGCGGCACGAGAACGACTGCAACTGTGGGCGGCAATGACAGATGACAGATGAACGGAGCTAGACCACAAATGTCCAAAGAGCCATGCCTGAATGACAGCAAACGGCCAAAGTGCGGTACGAGAACGACTGCAAATGTCCATAACACCTGTCTTTTTTTCCTTCAAGGACAGCAGATGACCGCAGAACGGTGCCAGAATGACAGCCAATGTCCAAGGAGCGGCGCCAGAACGACTGCAGATCGCCAGGGATTGCCCCAAGAATGACAGCCATTGACCAATGAACAGCGTTAGAATTACACAAATGCCCATGAGCCACGCCTGAATGACAGTGAACGGGCAAAAGAGCGGCGCTAGAACGGGCCGGAGATCGCCCAGGAAGGACAGCCAATGACCAAAGAGCGGCACCAGAATGACAGTGAACGGCCATAGAGCGGTACCAGAACGACTGTGCCAGAATGCCAGCCAATGGCCAAGGAATGCGCCAGAACGACTGCAGATTGCCAGAGATCGCCCCCAGAATGACAGCCAATGACCCGCAAGCGGCACTAGAATGACTGCCTATGACCAACGAACGGCGCTAAAATGACCACAAATGCCCATGAGCCACACCTGAATGACGGACCAAGAGCGGCGCTGAAACGACTGCAATGGCCAAACTGCGGAACGAGAACGACTACAACTGGCCGGAGATCGCCCAGGAAGGACAGCCAATGACCAACGAGCGGTACCAGAATGACAGTGAACGGCCATAGAGCGGTACCAGAACGACTGTGCCAGAATGCCAGCAAATGGCCAAGGAGCGGCGCCAGAACGACTCCCAATGACCAAAGAATGCCGCCAGAACGACTACAAATGCCCATAGAGCCTGAATGACGGCGGTCGGCCAAAGAGCGGCGCTAGAACGACTGCAAATGTCCAAAGAACGGCGCTTGAACGACTGCAAATTGCCCAAGAGCAGCGCCAGCATGACTGAAAATGGCCAAACTGCGGCGCGAGAACGACTGCAACAGGCTGGAGACCGCCCAGGAATGACAGCCAATGACCAAAGAGCGGCACCAGAATGACAGTGAACAGCCACAGAGTGGTACGAGAACGACTGCAAATGTCTAAATCACCTTGCTTGAGGGACGGCAAATGACCGCAGAACGGTGCCAGACTGACAGCCAATGACCAGCAAGCGGCACCAGAATGACTGCCAACGACCAAAGAACAGAGCTAGAATGACCACAAATGCCCAAAGAGCCGCGCCTGAATGACAGCGAACCGCCAAAGAGCGGTACTAGAGCGACTGCAAATGTCCAAAGCACCTTTGTTTGAAGGACGGCAAATGACTGCAGAACGGTGCCAGATTGACAGCCAATGGCCAAGGATTGGCACCAGAACGACTGCCAATCGCCAGAGATCGTTCCAACAATGACAGCCAATGAATGACCAGCAAGCGGCACCAGAATTAACGAACAGCGTGACACGTGAATGGTATCGTTTGGCTGAACAGGAAACTGTCCAAACCTGTCAAAGAATCCTGATCAATCATCAGGCAAAGACAGTTGGATAAACAACAAAGACTGCCTGCGTCGGCCGCGCTTGCAGCGCGTTTCCGAGGAACACCACGAGGAGGTGCAGGTCAGATTTTTGTCCCTCATGTCAAAAACAAGCAATGAGCCATCGTCTGGACTTCGAAGCGGAGGATGATGAGGAATATCCTTTGTGTGACTCTTGATCCCTTTGAAGAGTTTCCTGCAGTTCACAGGGCCACCTTGCCAAAGGAGCTCTCAACAATGCGATGAGTGCCCCTGATGTCGAAATGGGGAAGAAGTTCCGATCTTCGAAAGAACGTCGTTCGTCTGTACTTCGAATTCCTGTGAGGGTTTCTTCAGATGCATCGGTCAAAACCATCATCAAATTGAGCACGCGCACCGCTCTCTGCACTTGTTCACTTAATCGCAAAAAAAATGGCATACTTCATTGTTTCCGGTGGGCGCCAAAACAACCGGCATTGAACCTCGTCACCCCGCCATCTTTTATTTTGGTGTCATGTTCTTCCGGTTGCTTTTATTACCTTTTTTGTCGTTTCAATTTGAATGGTTTCAACTTCTTCTTGCTCGAGTCGGGCCTCCCATAGATGAGAGGCCCCCTTTCCTGGACAAGACGGCCGCCTTCTTTCAAAGGTTCGGGATTCACGAGGGGGCCCGCTAGGGCCACCGAGTGCGGGTTTGCGGGGGTCCGCGGGTTTGCGGGTGTTATTCAGCTGTCCGGAAGTATCAAAATGTAATGGGCATACTCGTCGATGCCTTCATCGACGCTGACCGTCGCGGCCAGCGACTGCCGGTTCTGTGCATGATGGGGGGGGCGGCTTTTTGTGGGGGGTGGGGGGTTTTTTTTTAAGGTTGAGAACGAACCTGGTAGGGGTTGGTTGTTTATGATATGCGGGCAAAGTGCAAAACACCAATGAGCAGGGTATAAACAAAAAGGTTCAAACATGAATTAAATGCGCTTCTGTGGGCCGGTTCCCCGGCGGCACAGTGAGGCATCAATCAACGGATGATGTTGAGATGCATTGAATAAACGTAAGGACGTAAGGTACGACGAATATGAGCCTAGCACCGCGAAATAGTCTACGGCCCCGAAGAAATTATCCCCAACGGACTAAACACCCCAGTAGACGGGTTTCTGAAAAACGGCCCAGGAGGTCGTTCAGTCTTGTTCGAATTTAACGGGTGCGCATGCCACGGTTGTGCCTGCAACATCGCAACGATGGACGAGAAAGAAAGAAAATCCAAAGAAGAAAAAACTTTCGCAAAGAAGCTTAAAGCCCTCGAATGGGGCTAAATGTATATAGATATATACAATTGCGAATACACCGAACTACTTCTCTCTGGAAACTTGACCAACTACATTTCGGTGATGGAAGAGTTCACAAAAACCCCATACGAAAACTACCCCGTCTCTCTTCTTGCCACATCGGCATTCCGGTGCGTGGAGTTTTACTCTCTGATGGACCACATACATAGCGGATTTGCCCACAAAAAGAATTTGTTGTGTACCGATCAAGTACAACTGGAACAATACGCTCTCGCAGAAAGACGCCTGACTCAGAAAAGAAAATGGCTATTGTGGAACTAGAGTTTTATTTTTTTGGTCCCGGTTCCTCCGGTTCCTCCGGTTCCTCGGTCCCTTCCTCGATCCCTCCGGTTCCTCCGGTTCCTCGGTCCCTCCGGTCCCTTCCTGGATCCCTTCCTCGATCCCTTCCTCGGTCCCTTCCTCGATCCCTTCCTCGATCCCTTGATAGATCCCTTCCTCGGTCCCTTTAAATATCTTTGCCAGATCTGGTGCATTTAACCAACGATTTATTTAGAGTTACCTGCCGTTACGATTATACAAAAAATGGATTATAAAACAACTTCTTCCGAGCCCGTAATGGGTAAACCTATTATTTCCCGTTTCGGGGGCTCTTGCTCAAAAGTCAACAACCTCCATTTTGAATATTATCGTAATAATCAGTATTACCCTGGCGGATATTAGCCTGGCGAGTATTACTCTGGCGGATATTACTCTGGCGGATATTACCCTGGCGGATATTACCCTGGCGAGTATTACCCCGCAGGGTACTATGCAGGTAAATATTTTTCCCAGTAAGTACTATCCTAAAGGGTACAACTATAACTTATATAATTACACTAGGACCAACATCCCTAGTCCTCTCAGGTTACCAACGCAAAGTAAACTTTACTTTACCGAAGAAGGAGGAAATTATATTTTTTGATAAGATCGAAGATTATGATTTTTCTCATTTCAATGATGATAATGATGATTCCGCTGACAATCATAATAGCTATGATGGTGTGATCCATATAGTACGGTGAAACCATGGCAGAACTACGGAAGAACTACGGAAAACTGGAAAGGTAGACTTTAGACTTTGGCCCAAGCAATTTTGGGTTCAAAAATTTGGGTCAAAATTTTTGAGTCAAAAATTTGGGTCAAAAATTTTGGGTCAAAAATTTTGGGTCAAAAATTTTGGGCCAAAATTTTTGGTCAAAATTTTTGGTCAAAATTTTTGGGTCAAAATTTTTGGGTCAAAATTTTTGGTCAAAATTTTTGGGTCAAAAATTTTGGTCAAAATTCTTGGTCAAAAATTTTGGGTCATTTTTTTTCACAGAAAAAAAAATTTTCGGAGAAATTCCGAGTTTTTTGCACTGGGGCATGCCAAAATTTTCTAGCGTTTATTGTGGTTTAGAGGTTCGGTGTTTTAGGGTCTCCGGTTGACCATTGAGGCTGTGAGGCGGGTGGTATGTGGGTAGTAGGTATGCTTAAATACGGCTAGCCATGTTTGTAAGTGTTGCGACCGACACCAAGAAGAAATTCGCTTTGAATTTAGTCTTGGGCCCCCCACGCGCATGCATGTTGAGCAGGGGTTGCCATGCAGCTCGTATCGGTCTGTAATATGCGTTCTTACTTCCTTTGGGTTGAGGAGGACGTGCGGTGGGAGGGTCGGGTAGTAGAAAGAGAAGGTGAAGGGCTAAAAAAAAAATATTTCTTTTTGCGTAAGTGGCGACTGCTTGTTGTCCTCCGCAGTTAAGGTACTCTGAATACACTCTGGCATCGTGGCTGGTTATCTGGTCGTAGCTCCTGGTTTGCGGTGTTTAGTTTTGCACCACGGTTTGTGGTGTCGTAGGCTTGTAAATTGTGGTTTGTTCGGAGTCTGTCCGTCGCTGTGACAGTACGGGCAAATCTCCCTTTTGCCTGCTGAGCTTGCAGGCGTGGTGCTGTGGCGTGGTGGTGTGCGTCGTAGTTTCTTCTTGCAAAAACGCAGGTGGATGCTCAGGCCGTGAATGCCTTTTATTGCAGTGCCAGTTTTCGTCGTTCGTGTGTGGCAGTTCGGACATTGGAGTGCCTCCGTGTCGGGCGTGTGGCCCGGAGTAGGCTCTAGGCCACGCATTTCTTCGAGAATTTGTTGGGTTGGCGTGGCAGTGCCGCTGCTCTTGTCGGATGATGGGACGACGGTGGTGGATTGAGAGCTGCGTTGTGCGGTTTCGTTCCCCGTGCGCGTTGGGGCCTGAAGTGCGGCGTGCGGTGTTGAGTTTGTCATTGCGTCGTCGTCGAGGTGGCAGGGAACCGGTTCGTGTACAGGTTCTGTTGGGTCAAACGTATAGAAGAGTACATTCGTACTCTGGTCGGTGTAGCCGCGATTGGCTGAATGCGTGACGTTGGCGTTGTCGAAGTGTGTCCATCTTGCGTCATTGTATGGGGTATCGTTTAACACGTGTACAGTGTAGTGTCCTGCGTTGTCTCGTCCTGCGTGGGCAACAACTGCTCTGAGCTTCAGCGGTTGTGCCTGGTTAGGCACCAGCAGCGTTTGGTCAGCTGCAACCGCTTGGCGATTCTCCCTTGTGTGCTGATTACGTGTTATGCGTAGAACGAGGCTTCCTTGTATCCTGCTGATGCCGTGTTGCATGGTCGTCTTATTGGAGGTTCCGCACTCGCATCTGTACGTGTCCGGTTTGTGTGGGGCACAGTGGAAGTCCAGGCATCCTTCTACCGTGCTTGCAACAGGGGCGATGACAGCCATGTCGTTCCAGTGACCGTTCGTGTTGTTGTGCTTGCATTTGTCAGGATTACTATAAATATTTGTGGCTTCAAAACCCGTCCGTCCGTCACAGTAAGATTTTCCTTGTTTAAAATTTACCTTCGTCGAAAATTTTTATAAAACTCAAAAAAAAAAAAATTCAATAGGGTCCCCTATAGAAATCCGCGAAATAGCCTATTACAGTCCAGGTGTCAGGATATTATAAATATTTGTGGCTTCAAAACCCGTCCGTCCGTCACAGTAAGATTTTCCTTGTTTAAAATTTACCTTCGTCGAAAATTTTTATAAAACTCAAAAAAAAAAAAATTCAATAGGGTCCCCTACAGAAATCCGCGAAATAGCCTATAACAGTCCAGGTGTCAGGATTGGTCGGGTTTGCAGCACAGGTTTGTAATTTTTTTTTTTTTTTACTTACTTACAGGTACTGCTTTGAAGAATCCAGGGGCAGTCCAAGTGCCCCCCGATTTGGGAATTAAAAAATTAAAGGAAGAATTCGACATACTGTACTCACACTCTTGTGGCTTCCCCCTTTTGTGCATCGCTTCATCGATATATTGCTTCATCGATTCATTGCTTCATCTATTGCTTTGCGTTTCTTTGTTGACTTCTTGTGCAGCAAGCTGGACCCTAAGTGCAATGCAAACAACACACCTTTCGTTCTGCCACTGTTTGTTGTAGGTGCTGTTGATGCTGTTGATGCTGTTGATGCTGTTGATGCTGTTGATGCTGTTGATGCTGTTGATGCTGTTGCTGCTGTTGCTGCTGTTGCTGCTGTTGCTGCTGTTGCTGCTGTTGCTGCTGTTGCTGCTGTTGCTGCTGTTGCTGCTGTTGCTGCTGTTGCTGCTGTTGCTGCTGTTGCTGCTGTTGCTGCTGTTGCTGCTGTTGCTGCTGTTGCTGCTGTTGCTGCTGTTGCTGCTGTTGCTGCTGTTGCTGCTGTTGCTGCTGTTGCTGCTGTTGCTGCTGTTGCTGCTGTTGCTGCTGTTGGTGCTGTTGGTGCTGTTGGTGCTGTTGGTGCTGTTGGTGCTGTTGGTGCTGTTGGTGCTGTTGGTGCTGCTGATGATGCTGTTGATGCTGTTGTTGCTGTTGATGCTGTTGTCGATTTTTCATCCATTTTCCTTCTTCCCTCTTGCTGTAGCTCTTCCTCCTGCTTCTGCTCCTCTATCTGCTGCCCCTCTAGCTGTTCTATCCTCTAGCTGCTGCTCATCTTCCTTCTTCCCTCTTGCTGCAGCTCTTCCTCCTGCTTCTGCTCCTCTTTCTGTTGCCCCTCTAGCTGTTTTATCCTAGCTGCTGCTCTTCTAGCTGCTACTTATCTTGCTTCTTCCCTCTTTGCTGCTCCTCGAGCTGCTGCTCCACCAGAATTAACGAACAGCGTGACACGTGAATGGTATCGTTTGGCTGAACAGGAAACTGTCCAAACCTGTCAAAGAATCCTGATCAATCATCAGGCAAAGACAGTTGGATAAACAACAAAGACTGCCTGCGTCGGCCGCGCTTGCAGCGCGTTTCCGAGGAACACCACGAGGAGGTGCAGGTCAGATTTTTGTCCCTCATGTCAAAAACAAGCAATGAGCCATCGTCTGGACTTCGAAGCGGAGAATGATGAGGAATATCCTTTGTGAGACTCTTGATCCCTTTGAAGAGTTTCCTGCAGTTCACAGGGCCACCTTGCCAAAGGAGCTCCCAACAATGCGATGAGTGCCCCTGATGTCGAAATGGGGAAGAAGTTCCGATCTTCGAAAGAACGTCGTTCGTCTGTACTTCGAATTCCTGTGAGGGTTTCTTCAGATGCATCGGTCAAAACCATCATCAAATTGAGCACGCACACCGCTCTCTGCACTTGTTCACTTAATCGCAAAAAGTACGTGCGCTCGGCTAAGGCCGGCGCGTGGCGAGACTGGAGGCAGCAGTTAAAGTTCGGGGAACAGCAAAGTTCGAGCGAAGCTAAGTTCTGGAGCAAAGTTCTGGTGAAGCTAAGTTCGGGTGAAACAAACTTCTGGTGAAGCTAAGTTCGGGCGAAACAAAGTTCGGGCGAAGCAAAAACCGGATGAAGCTAAGTTCGGGCGAAACAAAGTCCGGGTGAAGCTAATTTCTGGGTGAAGCTAAGTTCTGGTGAAGCAAAGTTCGGGCGAAGCTAAGTTCGGGCGAAGCTAAGTTCGGGTGAAGCAAAGTTCGGGCGAAGCTATGTTCGGGCGAAGCTAAGTTCGGGCGAAACAAAGTTCGGGCGAAGCTAAGTTCGGGTGAAGCAAAGTTCTGGTGAAGCAAAGTTCGGGCGCAGCTAAGTTCTGGGTGAAGCAAAGTTCGGGCGAAGCTAAGTTCGGGCGAAACAAAGTTCGGGCGAAGCTAAGTTCGGGTGAAGCAAAGTTCTGGTGAAGCACAGTTCGGGCGCGGCTAAGTTCTGGGTGAAGCAAAGTTCGGGTTCTGGTGTCCGTGGTGATGCGGTAGCAAGTTTGGCCTGTGATGTCAAGTTCGGTGCGAGTACCCGGAGGGGACCTCCCCCGACTCCGTTTCCCGGGGTGCCCAAATACCGCGGGATACTGAGAAACTCCGCAAAAAACGCAAATTCCGGAACGCAACAAACGTCGAACAATCTTCGACCGAAAAGTGTCATGGGTGGGGATCGAACCCGGGTGCACCGGCCTGAAGGCCACCGCCCGCTCACTGTGCCACCCATTTTCATTTGGGCAGGAGGGGGAAAAGCTAGCTCCGCACTAATTCCAGTCAAAAACAATACACTTTCAAACTCGTTTACAGAAAAGTGGGGTTGGCTCGAATAGAGGCTATTCACATTGCATGTTCATAGGACCTCCAGTCTCGAAAAATGGCATACTTCATTGTTTCCGGTGGGCGCCAAAACAACCGGCATTGAACCTCGTCACCCCGCCATCTTTTATTTTGGTGTCATGTTCTTCCGGTTGTTTTTATTACCTTTTTTGTCGTTTCAATTTGAATGGTTTCAACTTCTTCTTGCTCGAGTCGGGCCTCCCATAGATGAGAGGCCCCCTTTCCTGGACAAGACGGCTGCCTTCTTTCAAAGGTTCGGGATTCACGAGAGGGCCCGCTAGTGCGGGTTTGCGGGTTTGCGGTTCGGGTTTGCGGGTTCGGCACGAGGACAGGGGGCGCAATGGCCCCCGGCTTGTCGTCGGCCTTCCCGCCTCCCTTCTTCCTGAGCAGGCTTTCCAGCCTGCCCAGGTGGTCCGGTGTGTCTTCGCCGGGCCGCCTGGCGCGCTCGGCATCCCTTTGCGCCGCGTATCTTGGCGGCCTTCCTCGCCCTCTGCGAGCCAAGGCCGCCAAGGCGGCCTCGACCCGCGTCCGGGTCTCTCGGGTCCTTCTCGGGCCCTCCTGCGAGTTTTTCGCGTTATTGATTTAAGGATCACGTTTAGGCACAAGGATCGCGGATTAAGAAGTTTTCAAAAGCCCTCACCCTCGAGCTCACACAGTTGGAAGAATATTGTAATTCTAAACAGGGGACTGGTACGAGAACGGCATACCTCCTCTTCCCGTCTGTGTCGTGCGTCGGCGGTGACGCCGCTGACGACACCCCCGTCACCGCGGGCGTCGTCTCCATCTGGCCTTCCGGCCTTGCTTTCTTTTAAATGAGACCTGCCAGCTGCGAAGGATCAAAGGAGGCCAATGTGCTGTAGCAAACACGAAACACACGTGACTCTGGTCTAGTGGCAGCATCCTGTCAATGTATTCGCCCCCCTACAATTCGTCCCTTCCACTCCGAGTCAAAGCAGCTGCATCGAGTATATCTTTCGACACGTACCTATCGTTCCTCCCTATTTCCTCTTCTCTCCACGCCGCTCGTGCAACGAACGAGAAGGATGCTGGGGCAGGATCGCACGTAAGTAGCAGAAACAAGCCCAATAATTTGTCAGCCGCCAATTTATAACTCTTTAGCCACATGCGGACGAACGGCGCATACATGCATCGTTTAATACCACGTTAGTCCTGTCCGAAGCCAAAGAATTGGCTGGCGTCTTCTGGCCTCTCGCACTGGCTTGGCTTGCGCTGACCCCTTCCTCCGGTAGGCTCGTGCATCAACATCAAAGCAAATGTTGGAACAAACGAAGGGGAAGAACATCGACCTTGAGGCAAACTATCACGCTCTACGCCTTCATTGGCCGGGACGAAGAAGCGGAGGTGGTGAGCAGGAAGGACAAACGGTACGTGCGTATGTTCGCCTGCACAAAGTTATGTTCTCGGATCATTGCTTTCTGCTTACACTCATACCAGCAGGAACTTGCCAATCTGCTGTAAAAATATCGAAACTGTCATCAAAACCTCCAAGATTCGATTTGCCGAACCTCGACAGTAGGTGGCGATAGGGATGTATCGATGTTTCCGGCTCTGGTGTCTTTTGCAGGATTAGTCTTTGTCTTTGCATTGCAGGAGCTCATCTCTGAATTTTCGCAAATTTGGTATCGATGCTCCTGGAAGACCAAAAGGCACTGTAACAGCCAACTGTTGTGCAAGCGTGTGAATAGAACCTGTGTTGCATTAATAATGTGAGACGTTAACATGCTGAGAACTAAATACTCACAGCAAAGTACCTGTCAGCAATCACGTGCAGACAAAGAATCTCTTGGCAAATCATACCAAGCAGCTCATCCTTTATCCTCTTTTCGGACATGGCAGTCTGTGTTGTGACCGATATTCCAGCTCTCCCTGCATTCTGTCGTTGAATGGCAGCAGCAGCAGCTTCGGAAAGAGACCTGTCGCTATCTGCTGACCCACTCGACTCCCCTATCGGTTGCATCTGCGCATCCCCTGCTTCACCGGAGGAATTTGATGCTGCTCTTACATCAGCAACAGCAGGACTCGGTCTTTGGGAGGCAAAACAGGACCTTGCGATGGCATGGGATGGTTGCTTCCCTTTTTTACCAGACTGAAGTCGCTGCTCGATTGCCATGGCTCGCTTTCTACTCTCTTCTTCTTGCGGGGATCGAACTTGAGAGAAATGCTGGGCTGTGTTCTTTTCTACCGCAGTCTCTGAATGCGGCAAGTTGGCCTTTACTGGTTCTTGTCTTGCATTGGGCTTCCCACCTTTGCCACCCTTTGCTTTTTTCATGGCTTGTGACAACCGTGCCTCAACAGCGAGTGCTCGCTGGCGCCGCTCATCTTCGCTGGTGGGAATACCACTGCCACTTTCTCTTGGGAGCTGCTGAAGAGTGGGCGAGTTTATCATGTCTTCGTCTTCTACCTTCAGTTCGTTGGGAGAAGAATCGCGGTCATAACATTGCAGCAGGTTTTCGGCTTGAGTGCCGCATAGCGGATTAGATGTTGCAGGAGTGGCTTTGCTGGGAGTGCTTGTTTTCTCTGAATCTTGGGCTTGCTCGGAGGAAACCGCATGGTCTGTCTGCTCCTCGGGTACTCGGTCATGAGCCAGTTTGCAGGGTGGGAGAATATCTTCAATGTTAGGAACAGGTTGCTGTGTTGGCTGTACCGTAGCCTTCTGCTTTCCTCCTTCTTTCCTCTTCATTCTTGTTGTTGCATGGGACAATCGAGCTTCCACGGCCATTGTCCGTTGTCGCCGCTCGTCTTCATCGGTGAGGATTGAAGGGCCATTTGGGCATGTTGTGGTGCTTTCTGTAGCACTGGAGCTGGACGTGTTGTCTAATATGGAGTGAGATGTTTCCTCTGGCAGTTTTGCTGAGGGTGCTGCTCTGGCTGGGGTTGATCCGATGTCATTTCTCCACATACCCGCCTTGCTCATGCCGCGCTTCTTGGCCATCTGCATGCGTGAGGCTGCCATGGCTGCCCGGTATCTTCTTTCTTCAAATCCTTCACTGTCATCAACTTTCTCGATGGAGCAGCTTTCGTTGCAATTGCCCGCTACTTCATTTCTTGATAATTCCTTTTCGTGTGTGTTCGATGATTCATTTTCGTGTGTATTCATCTCGATCGTTTCAAGGTGTGGAACCCTCACACTGCATCAATGTCTGGCGTCAAAGAATTCTCACTATCCATATACCCCCCCTCCAACCTCCCAAGACTCCCCTCTGGAAGTGGGTCGAATACCATCAAGCATCGTGGTGAGTTTTAGAAGCGGTGATGAGAAAGTGTTGTTTGTGCTTCCGGCAATTTTATTTTGATTGGCTGGTTCTTCCAGAGCTAGCTTAGAGAACCATGAGGCTTGCATATCACTCATTCCTCGAAAATGTGTCACAGATTTTGCTTTCTCATTTCCGCCATGTTTAGTACAAAATTTGAGCAAAATTTCGAAACTTTTTTTGGGATGGAAAGAGCTATCCACGGCAAGCATCGGCACCCTTTTGGAACTCGATATAGCCAAAATCTGACCCCCAGATGGCACTTTAGACGTTTTTGGGCCGATTTTCGGGCCTCAAAAAAAACACTCGGAGGAATCGAACCAAGTACCCCCAGAACCACAAGTGGGTGTGCTACCTGTTAGACCACAGGCGAAAAAAACGCGGCTCCGTTTCGTTTTTTTGTATTTGAACGATCCTTCCGGAAGTTCGCGTGACCCGTCAGGAAATCTGCGGAATTCTGCCGATACACCACTACTACTGAGCTCACAAACGCTCGACGCAGCGAGGAATCAAACCAGCGACCATTTTGTTGGTTCGTGCGAAATGAAGAGAAAAATATTTTCGGTTCATTCTTCCTTCGGTGCGGTTGCCTTCTGAGCCGTCGTCGCCGCTCCGACGTCCGAATTTAACTCTTGTTTAATAGCCTACCAAGCATACCTCGGCTACATTTCACAACTGTGCCTCGGTTGTGTTCCTTAACTGGATTGCTGGCGCGATGGAATGAGCTGCCCGTCGAATATGGCCGCCATGGCGGCTGCAGCTAGCCGGCGCGGCCGCAAGCAGACGGCTGCATGCGCAACCACCGTTTCCAGCTCGACCGGCGTGTGAGCACGGGCTTGCGCTGCCGTGGGCCCGATCGCGCTCTCCACACGTACAATCCATGGGAATGTCCCAATGGCTTCTATCCCAATGGTCCCTAGCCAGCAGACCGAGTAGGGAGGAACAGCAGACTGGAATGCATCTTCCCTCTTTCGTACACAGAGGCCACACGCGGAAACGCTGCCGACAGGTCGTTTCTTACCGACCAGGTGAGCCTTGCGCCCTTCCCAGAGGCTGTCTCCGTGACTCCTCCGGAAGAGTGCCGTGCGCCCTGTCCCAGAGACTGTCCATGTGGCTTCTCCGGAAGATGGCCTTGCGCCCTTCCCAGAGGTTGTCTCCGTGACTCCTCCGGAAGGCGCCTTTTCCCAGAGACTGCTCATGTGGCTTCTCCGGAAGAGGGCCATGCGCCCTGTCGACGCGCAAAGCTGACAGCCAAAAGGCAGAATCAAACTCTGCGCAATTGAAGGACGCGCTTTCCAACGCAGCGCAAAGTGGAAGCCCGCTTGAAAAACAGGTTGCTAGGCTGGAAGCCGATCTCAGTTACAAGGCGATCAGGAAGAGCTGCAGAGCACCGTCGATCTCAGGTGGACGCGGAAGAGTCGGCAGAGATGAAGGCGGCCCTACTCGATGCGAATCGGCGTGAAGTAAATGCAGGTTGGCAAAAAGAGGATCGTTTCGCAGCTCGAAGAAGAGCTCCGCATCTTCAAGACGGCAATGGACGACGTTGAGGAGAAGGCGCGGATCCGGACCCAGCGACCGGTGACTTCCCAAGAGGGGTCTTGCACCCTGCCCAGAGGCTGTCACCGTGACTCCTCCGGAAGAGTTTGTCCCGGAGACCGTCCCATGCTGTGAAGGGCCATGCTGCCCTACAAGGATGCTCTTGGAGTCCCACAAACTGTCCTCCGCGGGTTCCCCGGGAGCGGGTTGTGCGGCCCTGTAAGAAAACCTCGGCTGTCCCATGGTGCTCCGCTTTGACATTAGGAGGACTGCCCTGCAAGAGGCTTGCTACTGTTTCACAGGTGTAGTTAGAACGGGGGAAGCGTCTGAAGTTGCACAGCTTCTTCTTTTTTTTTTTTTTTTGGAACAACACAGGGGTTTTTCCACTCACCAGTTTCGGGCCAAACCCGTGGTGAAAAAAAATTTCACTCCGGCAGAAAAGTTTTTCTGCCGGTGTGGTGTGGTGTGGGTGCCAGTCGACACGTGCCTGTGTCTGTCTGTGTGTGGTACGCGTCGTTGACCTCGTAGCCCCATAAGCGGGGGTCCCTCTGGCCCTTCACCCCACTCAAGTTTGGGGTGCTAGCTCACTCCCTACCCTCTTGCTCCTCTTCAGATCAAGCAGGAAACGGATTCAGAGAACATGCAGAACAGCTACACATGATGCCGTGAACGATGTAAGTAGAAGATGTAAGTAGAAATCACAAAGGGTTCATGCTTCACCACCAGCCCACCACCCACGCCCACCCACACTGTCCACCACAACCCGCGCCCTTACCACCCACAACCCACGCCCCGACCACACACAACACGCACCCACTCCACCACCAGCGGAGTCAATACCCAAGATAGTACGGTTTTTCTTAGAGTTACCCATTATAGTACATGTTTCCTTAGAGTTACCCATTATAGTACATACCTCTTAGAGTTGATCAAGATAGTACATGTTTCCTTAGAGTTGCCCATTATAGTACATCCCAAGATAGTACGGTTTTCCTTAGAGTTACCCATTATAGTACATACCTCCTTAGAGTTACCCATTATAGTACATGTTTCCTTAGAGTTACCCAAGATAGTACATGTTTCCTTAGAGTTGTCCATTATAGTACATAGTTGTGCATTATTGTGCATAGTACGGTCTCTTATGATGAGACTTATCAGAAACCAGGAATTAGTTGTGGTCAGGGTCACTCAACAGCTCAGCAACAGGGCTGTCCAGGCCTTGTGACCCCGGATGGGGTTTTCCCCCTTTGTGTTCCTGTTGACGTCTTGTGTCAACAGGAACCTCCGAGAATTGTTTCTGTTTTCCAAATCCCACACGTGGTTGTTGTAGGCTTGTGTCTTGAACTTGGTCTTGACATTGCCTTGCAGGTGGGCCACACAGGCTGCGTGCACAACCCGACTGTTATCAGGGTGCACCCTGGCAAGTCGCCGTAAACCCCTTCTACGTACCCGAGAAAACTTTCCCAGGCGGTGTTCTGCTCCCGATTCAGTACTTCCGTACTGTTCGTCAACGACGCGCTTTATAGCATCGTACGCGACTCGGTAAGTCACATCTGGCATGATCTGCGACACCGGTCTTGCTTTGGAAAGCGCTGGCGACGGCATTCGCCGAGACCTTTCCATCGGTGAGGATGAGATGTTTCATCTCTGTTCCCACCACCTTGCTCAGGCATTTAACTGCCAGCGGTGTGATCTCGGTGCAGGAGTGGCGGACTCAAGTTGGGTTCAAGTTTTGGTTCAAATTTGTAGGTCCAAGTTTGGGCGGATTTTGGACCAACTTTGGGTCCGCACTGCGTGAAAAGCTCATTCTTACTTTTCATGCTCGCCTTTTGGTGTTCAAGAGCAGCTCTCACCATCCACGCATTCCTGCAACTTGGGGACCCAAGTTGGGTCCCCAACTTGGGTTCCCAAACTTGGGTTCCAAACTTGGGTTCCCAAACTTGGGTCCCCAACTTGGGTCCCCAACTTGGGTCCCCAACTTGGGTCCCCAACTTGCGACCCCGTGCCCAACCAGCAGCACCCATGGCAGGGCCATGCCGTGCATGGCAGCGGCCGGGGGAAGGGGGTCCCTAAAAAAAACGAAAAAAAAGCAGAAACTATCTCTCTGTGCATTTTTTTTGGCATTTTTGGGGTTCTCCCGGGGGTTTTCAAGGGTGTGTACTATAATGGGCAACTCTAAGGAAACATGTACTATCTTGATCAACTCTAAGGAAACATGTACTATAATGGGTAACTCTAAGAGGTATGTACTATAATGGGTAACTCTAAGAAAGTGTGTCACCCATTCCACGAAAAAGTGTCACAGATTTCGGCTTTTTTCGGATTTCTGCCGAAAATTTCCATCTGCAGGTCCGAAAATGGTCGGTTTCGAGATTTTGAGGACACGTTTGAATCCGTTGAGGACAGGGCTTTCCGAATATTTGGTCGGATAAAATTTTTGACCGACCCCCCCCCCGGAAATGGAGGTCGGCACCCGAAAAAATGGGGTCCTGGAGATCGGTTTTTTTTCTCTCTGCATCCAGGAGGGGGTCAGATTTTGATCGCTGGGCTAGCTGGCAGCTTGCCCATAATCGCGCATCCCAGAACTACTCGAAAACCAAAAGATTTCCCAAAAAGACCTCGAAAATAATTTCCAGACGGCTGCTTTTCACACCGAAAAATCGCAAAAAAAAAAATTCGGACCGGGGGAATCGAACCACGGCCTACAGGGGCCCAGGAGGGTGCGGTAACCGTTAGGCTATGTTGCCAAACCTCGGGCCAAAATTCGCTTTTAGCGCCTGCTCAGTTGGAATTCTTATCGGAAAGTGCGAGATCGTCATTTACTCGTTTCCAGTGTCCCAGGACGGTATTTCTGCTCTCTCAGAGCTTATTTCGCCCGGTTTGCGAAGAACTCAAAATGAGTCCAAAAATTCTCACTCGGTAGTGAACAAAAAGAATTTCCGCCGTTTTTTTAGCCCATGGTCCAGAGGTTACCACACCCACACAGGGGTTTGTGGGTCGGTGGTTCGATTCCCGCCGGAAATCGTTTTTTTGGGTTTTTGAAACAGCCCCAAAACCGACCTTTTGCCCATCTGCACGCCAGATTTTGGTCGCCACGCGAGCTGATTGCTTGCCCATAATCGCCAGGGATAGCTCTTTCCATCCCAAAAAAAATTTCCCAAAAATTCCAAAATTTTGACCCAAAACGGGCTGCTTTTCAGACGGAAAATCTGTGACACTTTTTCGTGGAATGGGTGGTGTACTATAATGGGAAATCCCACAGGTCCGCGGTTCGATCCCCGCGCGAAGTGTTTTTTTCGGTTTGAAGTTTTGAGAATTTTTCGAGACTGGAGGTCCTATGAACATGCAATGTTCACCAGAACTTTGCTTCACCCGAACTTCGCCCGAACTTTGCTTCGCCCGAACTTTGCTTCACCAGAACTTTGCTTCACCCGAACTTAGCTCCACCCGAACTTAGCTTCGCCCGAACTTTGCTTCGCCCGATCTTAGCCTCACCAGAACTTTGCTTCACCCGAACTTTGCTTCCCCCAGAACTTAGCTTCGCCCGGACTTTGTTTCGCCCGAACTTAGCTTGACCCGAACTTTGCTTCGCCCGAACTTTGCTTCACCAGAACTTAGCTTCGCCCGAACTTTGCTTCGCCCGAACTTTGCTTCCCCAGAACTTTGTTTCGCCCGAACTTTGCTTCACCAGAACTTTGCTTCATCCGAACTTTGCTTCCCCCAGAACTTAGCTTCGCCCGGACTTTGTTTCGCCCGAACTTAGCTTGACCCGAACTTTGCTTCGCCCGAACTTTGCTTCCCCCAGAACTTTGTTTCGCCCGAACTTTGCTTCACCAGAACTTTGCTTCATCCGAACTTAGCTTCGCCCAGAACTTTGCTTCGCCCGAACTTTGTTTCGCCCGAACTTTGTTTCGCCCGAACTTAGCTTCACCAGAACTTTGCTTCACCCGAACTTAGCTTCGCCCGAACTTTGCTTCACCAGAACTTAGCTTCGCCCGAACTTTGCTTCACCCGAACTTAGCTTCGCCGAACTTTGTTTCGCCCGATCTTAGCTTCACCAGAACGTCCGAACTTTGCTTCACCCAGAACTTAGCTTCGCCCGGACTTTGTTTCGCCCGAACTTAGCTTCACCTTCGCCCGAACTTTGCTTCACCAGAACTTTGCTCACCCGAACTTAGCTTCGCCCGAACTTTGCTTCGCCCGAACTTTGTTTCGCCCGAACTTAGCTTCACCCGAACTTTGCTTCACCAGAACTTAGCATTGCCCGAACTTAGCTTCGCCCGAACTTTGCTGTTCCCCGAACTTTAACTGCTGCCTCCAGTCTCGCCACGCGCCGGCCTTAGCCGAGCGCACGTACTTTTTTTTTTCACTAAAGGGGAAAATCCCTGAACACAGGGATTATTCTGATCCCCGAAATTCGGGAACATCATGGTTAAAAAGTCTGTAGCATGGGAGGAAAGATTTTTTTTTTCCACGTTGAGCGAGGTTTTTTTGATGACCAGTATGTGACCCGTTTCTGCTTCGCCACTTTGTTGTAGACCCCCACTTGCGGGTCTTGCGGGTCCTCTAGCCTCTTGTGTCACTGGCCTTGCAAGCACAAAAAAATTTCACCAGAAACTCCTGTGGTTAAAAACCCTTTTTTAACCGGCCTGTTTTGAGAGAACTTTTTTGTTTTTGGTGAAGAAACCTTTTTTTAACCGTGCAGGATAATCCACAACATACCACGTCAGTACAAAAAAGAAAGTTGGCAGTGTTGGAACCTGCCATGTAAAGATACAAAACAGGTCCTTCGCACACACACATACACGTGCTAAAAGTATGTCCGTTCTTAGAAGCAACTTCGACGGGGGCTCCTTCGACTGGTCTTCGATCAAGACGAACGGTATCGGTGCCCGGGAATCATTCGAGCTGAGGAAGACGGAGCCTCGATGAGTTCAAAGAGCCACGCCGGGGAAGGGTTGACGCACTGTTTCTGATGCGGCCTCACAGCCATCGCGTATTGCCTGAAGGCAAACTTGGTGTTCAAACGAGCAGCTCCTCTACGTCGATACCAACGATGTTCGAAACCGGGTTGGGAGGCCGTCGATTACCGCGCCCACGCTCCCCGTCTCTCGATCGTCTTCCACTTCTGAGGAGCCACGTGCAGACCAGGCAGCTGTCCCCCATTCGGTCCACAAAAGCCTCGGCAGCGCTTGCCCAAACCAAAACCCAAGAGGGGATCGGAGAGTTCGACATAAGAACGGCAAACTCGTGGTACCGAAGGTTGCGAGAGCCGACCAGAAGAGCCAGAGGATGGCCGAAGTGCGCCCAAACCAAAACCCAAGAGGGGATTGGAGAGCTTGACATAAGAATGGCAAACTCGTGGGTACCGAAGGTTGCGAGAGCCAGGTCCTACATGTTTTCCATCAACTGCTGGTTTGCCTCGAGGCCTTACGAATCCGCAGGCTGCGGGTAAGCCTCAACAACTGGAGGTGGCCAACGAAGAGGATAGGAGGAGGACACGGACGGGCTCAAGAGAGCCGCGCTCCGAAGGTAAATTCTCCAAGAGGAGAAGAACCGATACCCTCTCGAAGTCGGGAAACGGGAGAAATTCCGTATGAACGATTTCTCCGATCCTGCGCCAAGTCCTCTCCAACCGCAGAAACGAAGTCGAGGCCGCCCTCAGGAAGTCGACTACCTGATCAGCCCAGAGGTTGTCCAGGAGCTGCGTCAAGAGACGTGAAAACTCTGGCCGAGTGTTACAAAGACACCACCTGCTCGGCTATGACCTCGGTAGTAACTTGGGCTCAGCTATTCATTCAGCGGCCACGACAGTTGGGCCCGAAAATCTCAAGAGAGATGGGTTTCCTCATGTGGCTGCAACGCAAATTCGATGCGAAGGAATCCAGCCAGGCTCAGCCAGCCAGTACGTGACATACTGGATGATGGCCGACGTCCCCCCTCTCAAGGCCTTTCGGAGAGCACTGCACTTGAAGGAGAGAGAGCTCGAGAGAAGGGAGCTCCTAGAGATGAAACTGGTCTCCAAGAGCCAGGTTCTTCAACTGCTAGTGAATCCACAGGGTTTTACAAGGTCGTTGGCCACCCAATGGAGTTTTGTGGACTTGGAACGTCTCCAGGTCGGACATATAAAGGAAAAACAAGAGTTTTTCCTCGTACTTCTCGTAGGGGGGAAGACCGACCCTGCTCACCAAGGTCAGGGAATCCTCTTACCGAAGACGGGATGGGTGTTGCAGACCGTGATCAGCTGGTAGAGACGACAAAGATCAACTCTCCCACTTCCGGGCCTAAGCAGCCTACAGCAAGTGACTCAGACACCATCTTGGGATCACCAGCCACATGATTCGCCACCGTGCACTCGCCGAGATTTCCCGGGTGGGTGGCGAACAAGCGGCACAAGCAATGGGGAGACACGTGGACGTGAAGAACGTGAGGTTCTTTTCCCCGATGGAGACTTGGGAGTCGACGAGCGAAACAATCCAGGGGGACGGAATTCTGCAGCAGAGTTCGACCGCCCTTCTGGGCTCCTAATGAGGAAACTGCATACGTACGATTACGCCATGCGGTGGGTGGACCACGAGATGCCCCGAGGCTCCCGTGCCACCAAGGCCTGCTTTGAAGGTCTCGTCGACAGCATCACTGAATCGTGGGTGAACACTGACCTGTTTGCTACGAGACTTTCCTGCCTCAGATCAATGATTGATCATTGAGGACTTGCGGCGAAGAGTTCTCCTCCTTCGGTTCACACCGAGTGGATCGACAGCTTCATACTCGGCGAAGTGGAACACCCAAAGACGATTGTGTTCGCTGTGCGACCGATACGGAATTATACTGGGTGAGGAAGTCCAACCAACAACCGAAGCCTCGCTCCTTGGAGTGGAAGTAAATCTTCAAGACAAGAGGTGTAGATTGAGCACTACTTGTGGGTCCAAAACGTTGTGCCAGCCCTCCAACTGGTGCTTAGCTGCAGGTCCTCGTTGAGAGATTTTTGGCGAGTCGCAGGTTTATCATGTGGTGGTACCATGTTCATGGCTCGGCCACTTCACCACGTCAAGACGTTATTGACCTGGATGTCCTCCCTTTCCACTCAGGACATCGTTTGGGGCGCCCTCTGCGACATCCCGGACACTGTCCGTTCCACCCTCACGAGAGAGGTCGACATACTAGCCTCGAACAGCTTGACACGGTGGGCTAAAGCCGGAATGCACGGTTCGGACTGTCTCCGACGCGTCTATGTCCGTGTGGGCTTACGTTCTTACCGAAAAGAGCATTGCCCACGGTGTTTTCTCCAGTCACTATGCTATGAGTTTGCGTATCGGGCATCCGGTTCAGGTTTCAGATCGAGGTGGACAACACTACTGTGGTCGCCATCTTGAATATAGGTTATTCCCTGATGTCCGAGGCACAAGAACTACTCGATGAGTTGGATGAACTGCTGGACCGAAATGTTGTCGAGGCTATGCACGTCCCCGGATCCCTTAACGTGGCCGACAGATTCACCCGGATGGCCTACCAAAGATGTTGGTCTGGTCCCTCCTCTAAAAGTTTGGGGTTTTCTTCGACACAACCCATTTTGCTGGCCCTTGCCTGCCTCGGCCTCGTAGCGCCGAGGCTGGTGAGCTCGGACGGGGACAACGGCTACCCGGGGGAGTTGAAGGTCGAGTCGTGGCTGCTGATCTTGTGGGAGGCCTCGTCACCAACCACACCTACTGGCCGTTATCACAAGCGCTTCTCCGGTGATGTGACGCGTCGGTAAATGTCCCCCAGTTCCCAGTAAGAACTGGGGACCAGCGTGAGGGATATTTCGGCAGTCCCGACAGAGTCATCCAGCAAGAGCTGGAATACAGTACCAAGAGGCCACAACGAGCGAAGCTGTTATATGGGTCAATGCCAAACCCCCCCCCCCCCCCCCTTGCACTTCTTCAGCTCAAAAAATTTCTGAGTCAAACCCGGGTATTTCTGGGCCCAGGATCACCCCAAAAACAACTTCTGAGTGTTATTTCCTACCAGATGGGCCCCGTGCCATGCATAGGAGCTCACAAACCCACACAGATGGGGGGTATGGTACCCCCACCCCAAGGAAGATAAAATACACTGACTCAGCCTGAATAAAATAAAATAAAATAAAATACAATAAAATACAATAAAATACAATAAAATACAATAAAATACAATAAAATACAAGCACCATGTAACAGTAGCAGTTCTTCAGGTTTGCAGCCTGGCGGCCAAAAGTCTCGCTACATTTTGTTACCGTTTTGTAGATTTCCTTTGCTGCTGTTGGTTTTAGGGTGCCACAGCATTCTACTCGTACCAATCATTGAAAATGCTCAGGAAAGTTAGGCGTCGTTTCTCTGTGTTGTTTCTCTAACCACTCCGTGCTAATTTGAGCTTCAGCCGGCTCCCTCTGCACGCATTCAGCATTTCTGATGTACCTGGGCCCAGCAAGTTTTCCTTGGCATCTTGTTATGACTTTTGCGCTTTGCTTTACCTACAGGACAGTGCTCATAAGAGCAAAAAGTACTTGCGTGAATGTAACATGATTCCTATGTGCTCTGCTGGATGTTCTGCTGGAATGTAAAGACTGGCTAATACCGGTTTGTTTTGGTTTTACCCCTAAAAATGTGTGAACTTGCACTCTAAAAAGAGTTTCCCCCGTTGAAGTTGCTTAAACTGTGGGGAGACAGTGCCGAACAGCCCATCAAAATTGAACCATACCACGTGTATTCTATTTTTCAAATTTTCGGGCCTGAAAAATACATAAAATACAATAAAATACAGTAAAATAAAATACAATAAAATACAATATAATAAAATACTCTTCCTTGGCCCCACCCCCCCCTCCCGCATGATCCAAAATAGGGCCAAAAACAGGCATTTTTTCAGATTTTCCACTGTGGTCTGGGAATGGGCGGCAAGGGTCAGCACCTGGAGAAAGAAATGTGTATTCCGCTCCGGGTGACCATGCGCGCACCAAATTGGCCTCGGAGACTCCTGTTTTTACGTGCAGATACCTCACTGCCAGCCCCCAAGACTCCTGCCTGTTCACCGCACCAGCCACTGTCTGTCCGGTGTGCTATTAAGGGGGTTTGGGACGCATTTGGGGGCTTGACCACTAGTTTAAGGCGTTTATTTTCGGAATTTCTGGGCCAAAATACAAGCTGCAGAAATAAAACGACACATACCGCCATAAACTAGTGGTCAAGCCCCTAAATGTGTCTCAAACCCCCTTATTATCACACCGGACAGACAGTGTCTGGTGCGGTGAACAGGCAGGAGTCTTGGGGGCTGGCAATGAGGAATCTGCACGTAAAAACAGGAGTCTCCGAGGCTAATTTGGTGCGCGCATGGTCACCCAGAGCGGAATACACATTTCTTTCTCCAGGTGCTGACCCTTGCCGCCCATTCCCAGACCACAGTGGAAATTCTGAAAAAATGCCTGTTTTTGGCCCTATTTTGGATCATGCTGGAGGGGGGGGTGGGGGTACCATACCCCCCATCTGTGTGGGTTTGTGAGCTCCTGTGCATGGCACGGGGCCCATCTGGTAGGAAATAACACTCAGAAGTTGTTGTTGGGGTGATCCTGGGCCCAGAAATACCCGGGTTTGACTTAGAATTTTTTTGAGCTGAAGAAGTGCAAAGGGGGGGGGCAGCGCTCTTGTTAAGGATCAGCCACTTTGGCCGGATGGCCGGATAAACCAGACCCCCCCCCCCCCCCCCTCTACAGTGCAGTTGCCTTGGAGGCTGGGTGGTCAAAGTCTCTAAGGTGAAATGGTCAAAATTCCCTGCCAAAAGTGGGCCCACAAAATTTTTCCAAAGTGTGGTATTTGGGGTATTTGGGGCAAAAAAAAATTTTTTTTTTCTGACCGCCCACCGTGGTGACCACCTTAGAGTGTGACAGGTAGCGTCTCCCCCCTCCACAGTGAAAATAGCCTGAGGGGGGGGGGGGGGGGGTCAGCCGGCTGATGGATGGATGGATGGTTCTTAACAAGATGCCTGGGGGGGGGGGCTGTGCTGATACTAAGCCTGACCCCAAAACGAAGTTGCTAACCCTGGGTGGGGGTACCCCCCCCCCCCCCCCCCCCCCTGCACGACGCACTAGTTATGGGGTTTCACTAGTTATTAACTAGCTCAATGACTAGTGAAATTTATAACTTGCTCGGACATAACTAGCAACTAGCATATAACTAGCAGAGCTAGTTATATAACTAGCTCGTGCTAGTTATATAACTAGCTCGTGCTAGTTATATAACTAGCTCGTGCTAGTTATATAACTAGCTCTGCTAGTTATATAACTAGCTCTGCTAGTTATATAACTAGCTCTCCCAGTAGAATAACCAGTGAAATACAGTGAAACTGCATTGAGCTGAGTCAAAAAGGACGGTGTCTTCCAACTTCAGCGCTCAGACTGGGTATCCTGGCCCGCTTTTTCTTGCTATCTGCTGCTCGGCTGTCTCGGTTGTCTCTTCGTCAAGCAAGAATGTGACAATCGATCTAAGCAGAAAGGATTTGAAGAACTGTAGAAGGAGACTGTACACAAATTTCCATCAGGTTTCTGAGAAGTTTCCATCAATCGTATCCGGAACAAAAAGCTTCCCAACTTTTTCGCCATAAGAAATTTCCGCCCAACGTTTTTCGCCATAAGAAATTTCCGCCGGTAGTTTCTGCCATGAGAAATTTCCATCAGGTTTTTGCCACGAGAGAAATCTCCACCATAATAGTTTCCGTTGTAAAAAGATTTTGCCCACAATTTCCCGTGAGGAAATTTCTGCCGGTAGTTTTCGCGACCCCCACCAGCTTTTCGTGAGAGAAATTTCCACCAATAGTTTCTGTTGTAGAAAGTTTCCACCAACAATTTCCCACGAAAGAAATTTCCGCAAGTAGTTTCCGCCACGAGAAAGTTTCCATCAGGGTTCTGTCATGAGAGAACTTTCCACCAATAGTTTCCGTTATGAAAAAAAATCCAAGAGTTTCTGTCGTGAGAGAATTTTCAACCAATAGATGCTGCCAGTAGTTTCCACCGTGGTGCTCACCAGTGGCTTCACTTCATCACTAACAAAAAGGGACGTACAACTTTTTTTTGACACATCGGGGTTTCCCGGTGTCTGACACCGGGACACTGGGTTTTAAAGTCCTGGTCTTTCAAGCTGTGGTGGGCTTCAATGCATTTTACCCTAAAAACGCCTACAGGAGCTAGTTATATAACTAGCAGAGCTAGTTATATAACTAGCTCGTGCTAGTTATATAACTAGCTCGTGCTAGTTATATAACTAGCTTGTGCTAGTTATATATAACTAGCTCGTGCTAGTTATGTGCTAGTCACAAGTTATCAAATATAACTAGTTATAAAATAACTAGTTATTTTCACAAGTTATGTACCTTACTAGTGCGTCGTGTGGTGCAACCCACTGTGGACCTACTGTGGGACCCACCTTAGCTAAATTCTCGAAGGTGAAATGGTGGAAAAAGTGGGTCAAATTTTTTTTTTTTCGAGTGCTTTTTTGGGAGGATTTGGGCCAAAAAAAAAATTTTTTTTTCTTGGTCGCTGCTGAGGAAACCACCTTAGAGCGGTCACCACCCTGCTGCACACAGGCCCTGCAGGAGGGGGGGGGGGGGTCGTTGTATAATGGTCTAGCTTGAAGGGAATTGGAGAGGTTGAAAAGGTTTTTGTTAGGAGGGGGGGGGGGGGGGGGGGTTTAGGGGGGGGGGGTACCCACCCACCCCTCGTTGCCGTCCGGCTGACAACGATGCCGAGTTTAGGGGCCTTAGCATCAGCACTGGGGGGGGGGGTTTGGCATTGACCCATATGACAAGACCAATTTGCTACACGGCAAGAGCCAACAAGCAGACGTACTGAGAAAGACCGAAGAGTGGTCTGCGATCTTTCTCTACCAACGACTCACGTGAAAGGGGTGCACGTGCTCAACGACGCCTTTTCTTTTTTGGAACAACATACCACGCTGGACATGTCAGTACAAAAAAGAAAGCTGGCAGCGTTGGAACCTGCAATGTAAAGATACAAAACAGGTCCTTCGCACACACAGGCAGGGCTGGTGTTGCTGTCCGATAGCAAAGGGACCCCGAGGCCGAACTCCTTGAGGACTCGGACCGAGACGTGGGCGAGCATCACGGCGGCAGTGGCGAAGTGGAAAGAGGTGTCTGTGCTGCGTGGCATAGGACGCGTAATGACGTTCGGAGGGTGGGCCGGCTTGTGTGAGGGCGTTCCTCCCCTGCAGATGTTCAGGACGTGATAGCTGCAAGTTGATAAGGAGTATGCCCCGGAAGCGATGCCGTGGCAACAGAGATGGCGCAGATGGATGACACGTTGTACTGTGCGGTCGTGTATTGTGCGCAAGGACCCCGGTGAAGGCGGCCCGGCAGTTCCTCCAAAGATCGGTGCTGGGAGGCGCTCCGCGTGGCTGCGCTGGTCAGGTAGGATGCTAGCGGCACCGCGTTCCAGGCGCAGCATTTACAGGGCAGCATGTCAGATGACAGGGTGAGTAGCGACACCCCCCTAAGCCAGCACAGTATACCACGGGGCGGGATTTGGATTCGACGGAAAAGGACGCTTTTTCTCTCCCCCAGCCCCTGACACACAAAAGCAAGGGCTTTCAGCCCTCGGAGACCCTGCCTGACATGAGGGAAGGCCAACCGACAATTCAATGTCGGTCCCGAGTGTCAGGTCAATCTGCACCTTCACAAGGTCAGAACCCCCTGCACGTAGCTCGTCTGACGAGTGCCCGGCGTGTGGGGGGAAGCGTAACTTGCCTAACGGGCCGAAACGGGGGTCTCCGCGTGATGCCGACACTAAAGCACTCTCAACACCCTCCAGGGAAAGCAACCCGCCCTCTTCCAACACACCTCGACCCCTGCGACACAAAAGGAAAACAAGCGCGTGGCGTGCCTTCCGGCACAAAGCGGGCCCAGTAACGCCCCTACCCGATCTCACTTCGGGTGCCTCATGCAAAAAAAAAAAAAGAAAATGCCCAATTTTTGGCACAAAGAGCATAGCCGTCAGTGCACGTAACCATGACTCTTTTGGTCGCCGGTTCGAGTCCCGCTTTGGGTGTTTTTTTTCTCGTCGTTTCCACCATGCGGAGGCACATTTTGGGATTTTCCGCCAATTCTTTGAGGAATCGCGTAGTTCTGTCACGGGACCGTATCGGCACCCCCGTAGAATTCTGTGGCGAGTCAAATCTGACTTGTTCCTGCATGCCGAGAACAAAAAAGTCGATTTTCAGACCCCATTTTTTTTGAGACCCGGCCTTCATTTATCCGACCAGATATTCGGAAAGCCGTGTCCTCGGCGGATTCTATCGTGTCCTCAAAATCTTGAAACCGACAATTTTCGCACCTACAGATGGCAGAAATCGGCAGAAAGTCAAAGAAAGTCGTTTTTTATGACACTTTTTCGTGGAATGAGTGATATCTTGACTGCATACAGAGGTGTTGGGGGGGGTGTGTTCTGGTTTGCACTGTCGTTTCGGGGACTAAGGTGGAGCTGACACACCTCCGCAAATCCGGCTTCTGTGAAATGGGCGCTCTTCGGCATAACACGAGTGGATAATCCTGCTTCTTTGCCCTGAGAGGCCCCCAAACAGTTGTAGCTTGTATCCACACAGCCAGTGCTCCCGCTCATGCAATAACAAACAACCGGCCTTTTATGACAACAACAATTGTATTCAAAAAACATCCAGCAGAAACCCTCAAGACCTTTGTCAGGGAGGATGTGTGAATTGGCTCAGGTCTTCCTCAAGAAGAGAGCGGAAGGTTTTTTTTTTGTTCTCGGAGCAGGTGAGCGGGTCGTCAGCAGTATGTGCTGTTACGGGAACGCGGAAGTTTTTTCACACTGCTCGGTCGGCAACGTTCGCAGCCATCCCATTCGGATAACACTTTGTCATGGTGCAGTACTTCAGGATAAGAGCGACGGGCTTAATTCTCCTACAAGCTTAAAAGGCAAATTGCAAATGAGAATACTGGCTGACAGCTCTCACAAACAAGCCTTGTCTGGGTGGAGCGTCATAGGCAAGACACACAAAGCGGCTGAGCAATTCTTCGTCTGATGGCCTACTAGCCCGATGAGCCGCTGCTTAGCAACGCTACCAGAGCTGACACGTGGCTTGCGCCAACAACAACAACAAGGGCTGAAGAACCTGGGACATTGCAGACCAGACGCAAAATGAGCCGACTCATGTTTTCATTCCTTTGTGATAGACAAAGCGAATGGAGTGTATCAATGCAGTATACCGGTGTGTCCGCAGCTGTGCACCAGTTGTAAGCAGCTATCATCTCGCTTCCAGGTAGCAAACCCGTTGCTAAAAAAGCCCGTTGTGAAACAAGATTGAGCTTCATGCCGAAAGCTCTCAGGCGGGCAACAACCTCTTGGCGACTAGATTCGCTTGCCACAATAAAAGCGCTGCACTCAGCTTTACTGGTAGGCGCATCGAAGGTGGTCGCTTGATTGGACATGCAGTAGCCGGCATCTCTTTCTGAAAGAGATGCATAGTTTGGTTTTATTGTTTTACTTGTTTGTTGTCGACAAGAACAAACCTCGCTGTCAAAGGTTGCACGCATCTCGAGGTTAGAATGCCTATTTCGAGCCAATCTACTTTCGAAATCATGCTCATCGCATCGTTGTCCGCTCAAGCGCTTGCGCTTCAATTCTGTTTGTACCTCTGTTGGTCTGCGCTTGCTGGTCGTAGATGTCAAGTTGGATGGATCAGGTACCTTCAGGTGTTTGTGTGCAGGCATCTCGACTGCGGTGCTACTCGGACAACTCGTGGAGCTTCCTATGCTAATCTCAAGTTCAGGAGGTTTCCCATGAGCAACACATCCCTGCTTCCACTCGTCACTGATCTGATGCACTTTATTACTTGCTGCTTTCAGCTGTGAAACCAGACTTTGTTCTTCATTCCTTATCGCAGTTGATGGGTTCGCTACTTCACGCGCCCCATCCATCAGTGAAAGATTTGCAGTACTCTGTTGGTGCGGAATCCCGGAAACAGGTTCGCATTTAGTCTTTTCGTCGGAGAAACTTTCACAAAGCACACTGCGGCAGGCAGCCTGCGCCTTTACGTTCGCACCGCATTGCACGTTGATAACCTTGCGTTCGAAACAGGACTTTGAGGCATGGCTGTCACATGACTGAGCTAGACTCTCGCGAACAGCGCCAACTGTTTGCAACAAGCTTATGTCTGGAACCTCCAGGCAGACAGCACTGGGGCGTACAGCAACCAACACTTCCTCCACCGACGTCACGCAAGAAAGACAAAGGTGATGCGTCCCTACGACATGAATACGGACACCAGAGACTGTTACTTCGGCTCTTTCTGTGCACAAAGGACGAGATGTACCCATAAGACAGGTAAGACCTTTGAGCCCTGGATGATGGGTGAGACTTTGCATGTTATTCATGACAAGCATAGACGAGCACAATAAGGAGACAGCTGCCACAACTGCAACTTCAAATTCGTCTCTGAAGTAATGCATTCAGTACGCCCCGGACTCCCACTCCGGATTGCGGGAGTGGTTTTGCGGTCGTTTGTGCGGTCGGCCTCACTCCCTCAGTGCGGGAGTGGGACTCCCTCAGTGCGGGAGTTCCACTCCCGCACTTTTTCACTCCCGCATTGACTTAGTATATGGCTGCTGAAGTCCGTGGTGTACTATGGATATATCCACAGATGATGATCAATACGGTAACGTGGCAAGAGGCGGAAAAGAAAGGCATTCTTTGTTTGTTGAGTTGCTCTACTGCAGAAACTGCCGAATCAGGTAACGAAAAGACGTTTGTCATCGTGCAACTATCAGAGTTCTCCCGGATGCTGCAGTTTTTAATAATCAGACAGGAAAGACAAGCTTGCGTCTTGCAACAAGCTACGTGTGACACGCAGAAAACACTTTTGATGCATCCCTCGAAGGTGAGCGCTGATAAATGAAGGTCCAAATAAGACGTTGCGTCTTCGTTTCATTGTCATCGGCCGACAGCTGAATGCAGGTTTAAGGGCTTGTTGGAAGCCACAATCTGTCTTCACCCCACAGCCAGTTGCAGGCTACACCCTGTTGAAATACGCGACAAATGGCGGAAAGCGTTCGCCGCAAATCGCGTGCAGGTAAGCGTCGCTGGGCGCATCGAAGGCTCAGAGAAATGTGATGTGGCGAAAACCATTGTTCACGGAGGTGAACTCAGTCAGCAGCAGTCCTAGCCAACATATAACCGCGATTGTCTGCGAAAGGAAGCTACTTTCACTTTTCGTCGACAAACTGCATGAATCTTCCCTTGCGCTGGAAACCTTTGACTTCGGGCAGCAAGCTGTTTACAACCTGTCGGAGTGAAAGTGGACGAAAATGAGAGATTTGGTTGCCACCCCAGAGTATTAGGTATGAGTCAAAAAAGAACAGTTGAGAGAGGTCTTCGCTTGGATTTGCATACTAGGATGACTCTAACAGGTGGTGCAAATCGGATGTATCGATGACTAATGCATACCTCTCGTATACCGCGTACAACAACGCACAAAGCCAACAGCCCAAATTCGCGTCGGATATGCCCCTCGCTACAGCTGCATGTTAAGAAAAGAAGACTTTAGTTCGCGCTGGACCAGAAAATGGTCCAAGATTTGAACAGAATTAGCGGTTAGCAAATTGGAAATGCAAATAATAGCTGATGTTAATGTTTCGAGACTGGAGGTCCTATGAACATGCAATGTGAATAGCCTCTATTCGAGCCAACCCGGCTTTTCTTCATGAATAAGGTGTATTGTTTTTGGAAAGCGCTGAGCTAACTTTTTTTTCTTTCTTCCCAAAAGGTACGCGGGGGGCAGAGTGAACTCAGGCCGTTAGGCCCAGGTTCGAACCCTGCCCATGACATTTTTCCGGGCGAAGATTGTTTTCGAGGTTTGTTGCGGGGTCTAATGTGCCCGCAATTTGCGTTTTTTTGCGGAGTTTCTCAGTACAGTATCTCGCAGTATTTGGGTAACCCCGGGTGCAGTCTGGGAACCGGCCCCCCCCCGGGTACTGGCACCGAAACTGCCATCACAGGCCGAACTTAGCATCACTGGAACTTCGCTTCACTTTTAGCATGGCCCGAACCAGAACTTAGCATCACCCGAACGTTGCTTCGCCCGAACTTTGCATCGTCCAAACTTTGCTTCCAACTCAGCTTCGTGCGAACTTTGCTTCGCCCGAACTTAGCTTCGCCGAACGTAGCTTCGCCCGAACTTTGCTTCACCAGAACTTAGCTTCGCCCGAACTTAGCTTCATCAGAACTTAGCTTCGCCCAAACTTTGCTGCGCCCTGATTTGCACGGAGATTTCAAGCACGTTCTTGCAATCCCGCGCCCTGATTTGGACGGAGGGCAGCGAACACTCTCTTCATGATCTAGCTAATATGCGCCGCGGTCAGCTACGGACGTAAATGTATCCTCGGAAACGAAAAGCCATCCAAAAAGTACGTGCGCTCGGCCAAAGGCCGGCGCGGGGCGAGACTGGAGGCAGCAGTTAAAGTTCGGGAAACAGTAAAGATCGGGCGAAGCTAAGTTCGGGAGAAGCAAAGTTCGGACGAAGCAAAGTTCGGGTTCTCCAACTTTGGCATGAAGGGAGCAGCTTTTAAATGCTGTTGCGAACGACGTCTTGGTCATTCCCGACTCTAACGCCCTTCCCAGCTCCAGGCCCCAGTTTCCTCGCCGCGAAAACGCACCGGTGTTGTGTGTGGCTACCATCTGCCATGATCTCTTCGTCCTGAAGGGGTTTGTCGAAAAGAAAGGAAAAAAGAGCCGTGAACTACCCTCTCAGTAAGAAAACCTTCCTGAGGCCCCCGCCAGCGCCTTGCGCAGATTGGCAGATTCAGGACTTGTCTGCCGCGATGGCTTCCAAGATCGCTGCATGGATTCGCGCGGCGGAAAGCCTAAAAACACAGGCAGGCGCGTTGCTGCGTACGTGCGCAAAGCTCACGCCCAGACGTTTGATCGCTTCTACGACCCAGCTAGTGTGGTCACTACGGATGGAATAAACGGAGCATCTTACAACCACTTCGGCAACCAACGACTTCGCAGAAGGATGCACGGGACACTATCATCTCTGAGCAGCCGTCTGCGGCTTAGCAAATCCTATCGGATTGCATCGCTTACTCAGCCTGCACACAACTCTGATAGCGCTCGGAAGCTTTTCGACGACACCTTCCCGACTGACGAAGACCTTGATGAGGCAGGAGTTTCCAAGACTCCCTTCTGACCGATCAGTGCCCCAAGAGCGCTATATGGCACAAACCATGTCTCTGGTTGAGCCAAGCCACGGAAGCTGCTTCGTCCGGCCTCCGTCGCGCCAGCAGACGAGCTTCAGCTCCCACATCAGGCGTCCGAGTTGAAGATCGCCGGGGAATTATGGTTGCAGCCGTCCAAGCGCACCGCTTTCCATTTCGCCCCCGGCAAAGAGAGCATGCCTGGAGCAACGGTGCACAGACGACCACTTGCTATCTTGTGTGACCCTGGTGACCAAAAATACGCGTCTGCTCCCATGCCCCCTCCAAGAAGGCTTATGTCTTTTCACATGACAGACGGTGGTGTTTTGACAAACGGTGGCACCAAACGGGCACGTTTTTTTGTGCTCGAGCACAGCTTTTAAGCCCTGCGGAGACCATACAGGGGTTTATTTCATGTTTTTGCCGGGGTTTGCCCTGGGGTATGTAGTCATGGGCTCGTGTACGCGCGTTTTTCGCCTTAGAAAAAAAATACCCCAATGGGACACTTTTTTGCCTTAGTTTGACCCCCCCCCCCCCCGTATTTTTTTATTATTTGGCGTAGAGGTGTTCGTGGGGAGTACTTGGGAAATACTTGGAAGTTGATGGGAAATTAAGTATCTTACTGTGGATCAACGGGATCGAAATATTGACAATGTATGGTGGCTGGTGTTGTGGTTTTACTAACTTGCGGTGTTCCGTCTTGCAGAGTGCATCGTCACCTTGTTTGTGTAGTTTCGTTACAACAAGCGAGGGCATACGCATAAAAAACGATGAACGACAGCATGAAGTAGACGGTCCATCTAACGTAAAACGCAGTCAGCGTGTCGCTCGGCGGTTTCTTGGGTCGTGGTGACAATTTTTTGCTGAAGTGCATAAACATTGTTATCTTTCTTACCTTCCACTGATTTAATGATCAGTGAACTGTCTTGTCTTTTACTCCCCTTTCCTTCTCCTGGGTGGTTTCAGGACTTGGGAACTTCGTTTCGGTGTTGTGATTCTTTTTTCCGCCAGTCCAGGTAAAAGCCAGGTTCCTAACTTTTATGAAACTGGAAAAGGTGTCCGAGTGTCCGATGAAACCTCTTGTCAATACCACCCAACGACTGTAACACGCACAATGCCGGACGCTCGATGTCTGTCAAGAGCATGCATGGCACAGCCAAGTTTCAAAGGTGAGATGAGAGGCATCGGCTCACTCTGTCAAACCTTACCACTAACGCAAGAGCTGGAGTAACATTGTGATTTGGCCCCTGCTGGGTCACGACAGGTGAGTGGTAAACCTCGGTCAGGTACGTTCGGTGACCAAAGGGTTTATTCGCACCCCCACCGCCACCCACTCTCTACCTAACTTCCTTATGACTGCTGCCCCTTGGCGTCAACATGACGGGTGCACCTGGTTTTGCCGGGGCACGTTACTCTAAACTCCGCTACCCAGCATCTTCAGTCACTTCAGTTGGCCAAACGGTGGGGTGGAGTCTTCCGTTGTGCGCCAAATCGGAAAACCAACCTACACCCCTGGGCAAAATAGGGGCTAAAAAACACGTATGTATCGTCCAATCCAAGACGAAAATGCCGCTTCCCGCAAACCCGGTAAACCCGACCACCGCCAACGCCATACCGTCTGCTTCCTGTCTAAGTCGCAAACCCGCTCAAGCTTTGATCTCTAACTGCATCATGTACGGAGAAAACACCATGCTCGTTCGATCGTTAGTTTCGTTTTCGGGTTGACAAGCGCATACTGTCAAAGTCACTCCAAATAGCGTCATGCGCCGCAGGAACGGATGGAGTCCACGCCTGGTTCGCCAGCGCATTTGTTGAAAAAGGAGGTAGCAGGTCAAGCGACCGATGGGCTTGGGGGGGCGAGCCACACAGATCGGACACAGCCGCATGTAGGTGCAACACCCCGGCGACAACTTTTCCTTGATGGAGTTTTGGGCCCTGCACCAGACTAATAGCTTCATTTTGCCTCAGTTTTCCAAATTCCGTCTCAATAGCCAATTTGCTTTTCCCGCTCTAAAATCGAGAAGCCTTTGTTTGAGCCACCCGAACCTTCCAAAAGGGGGCACCGCCCCCGGCAAACGGTACGGTACGTTCAGGTGGAGAAAGATTTTGCACTTCTCAGTCCGTTTGCCGCGTTAAACATACGACCAACGTACTGGTGGCACTGTTTGCCATCTGTGTGACCCTCGCCCCGCTCCATCTGGTGCACACTCTTGAAGTCAACAGCCCATTTCAAATTCATCCACCACTCACTCAGATACTGTGTGCTGGTAAATCATTGGCACGAGTAGATGCAGACCGGAGATCACACGAACAAGGCACTCTCCGGGCTGCTTCTGAGCCTCGACTCTCAGCACCCGCGGCAGCCCAAACTTCTGCCAGCCAGCCCACCATGCCCAGCATTGCCCAGCCCCTGACCGCCAGCCAGCTTCCTGGCACAGCTGGCCTAACCCACGCCTCCCACGACTTTTTTCATCGAAGGTCGTTTTTTGCACTTTTTTCTTTTTTTTTTTTGAGCCGCCCGGATTTCCAAATTCCGTCAGCTGACGGAATTTGGAATGGGAAGCTAATGCCCTGCCCTGTACGAGCCCCTTGCAACACCAGCCATACTCCGTCTGTAAGGGGTTAAAAAACAAGGGCCGGGCTCGCCTCAGCTTCACTTAACGTGACTGATGATGGTAAGGCCAATGGTTGTGCGAGTTGGGCACACTCGCAGTGTGAGTGAGCCCAGACACATTGGCCGTACCATCAATCGCGAAGAAACGGGCAGAATTGCTCCTGCTAAAGCGCATCACCGACAGAGGCCTGATGATGTCGCGATGGGACGAGGCTAGGGTTCGAAAAGCGAGCGAGAGGGAAGAGAGACTGGTTGCTTTGTTGACAAGTCATGCCCCTCTGTTCATGATAGAAAAGGAAAGCCAGGGGTATTTCCAACAGGCCCAACTTCTGTTCAGCAAAAACAGAATTTCGAGGGGTGGCCAACAACACAGCTACCAAGTGTATGCAGCACTGCTGATTTTTGTTGCATTCATTAAATCAGCAGGAATATAAGCTTTCGCTTGGGTACGGAAAGAATTTTGTGGACCGCAGTTTTGACAGCTGACAGCCAACGATGCAACAGGTGGAACTGGACGCAGTATCAGTCTGTCAATGAGAGTGAGTATTGGCGCAAGTCGTTTTTGATCCAGAGCAAGTCAGCGACCTTCGCCGATGCAACGGCGGCCGGCTGCGGCGCCTGTCTGAGTGTAAGTAACTTCGCTCTTTCTTACAAAAGGGAGTTACCTCATTGCATACCCGTTTTGAGGCAGTGACGACTCACAGGATCTTGTCAACCCTGTAGAAGTCTTCTGGGTGAGTGCATCGAACTCCTCATTGACCTAGCATGGCAAATATGTGACCGGAATCCTACTTTTGATTGCACAAATCAGTGGGCAAAAAGCAGGGCCCTACGCTTCGAGCGATTCAACCCATGACTTCACTTCGGGTGCAAGACCGTGTTTCCGATGAGGTTCAAGAAGATACTCTCGCGACTGCATTTCGTTGAGGCGTGATACCGCTCTGTCGTGTGGGTGGGTCACAAGAAAGTTAATGTATGGTTAAGCATACATGTAACCCCCGACGGGGGAACCATTCCACGACGGGGGTTCACGGGGGGGACACGGGGGATTTTCACCCCGTGAACCCCCGTGGCCCCCGTGAAACCCCATCGGGGTTTTCTGGGCGCCTTTGGGTGGAAGATGTATGGTTTGAGTTAAAATGCAAATCTGTGGCAAGAATCTCTTCGCACGTGACGGCCCTCCCTTGTCCGACTTTGCCTCCCGCTGAGTTGGCTTCGGTGCCCTTGAGCCGTGGTCCCCCCATCAATCGCGGCGAGGTACGTGTTGCCTTCCGGAAGAGTAACGATACCGAGATGGGAGGCGCATCTTCCGGCACCAGGGAACGGCCGAGTACCTAGGACGGGCCGACATCACCGTGAATTATTTTGCCTATGCATACGTGCTTGCACAGCTCTCTTCCACACCGTCTGACAACCATGCCGCGCAAGAATGAACACATCAGGCATCCAAAACGCTGCAACCTCGAACCCCCGTGTCCCGTTTCCTTCCGTCGCGGCCCCCGTTGCACACCCCGTCGGGGGGATTTTACAACAGGATTTGTTGCGGAAATCCCCCGTGACCCCCCGTTTTTCCCCGTCGGGGGCTGAGCCCGGAACCCCCCGTCGGTTTTGCAACCCCCTCGGGGGTTGTATGGTTACAGATAAAACAGTGGTGTCACCTGAGGGGTAATCGCAGGGCCGCCCACGTGATAAAGCCGCTGAGCATTGGGAACTTTTAAGTACAGGACCAGCGGCAGCCGGCTTATCCCGTGACACCTTTTCATAATTATTGGTTTATTATCTACTGTGTAAAAGAGTACTGCTGGCTCTCTTTCTGTTGAATTCCCTCGCTAGCCGGGAATAGGCACTCCAGTGAAATTGGAAAATATTATGTTACCGTTTCAGGTTAGGGTTTTGGGGGCATTCGGGCCAGCTTTGGTTCCGCAGATCGTGCTCGGTTACTTGAAGGGCGCGAATAGTCGGTGAGCGGTCTGGTTCAGATGGAGAGGGCTTTTGTCGGCCGTGGGTGTGGTTTGTTTAGTCGTGGATGCGGTTGAGGACGCAAAAAAAAAGGACTATCCGATCTCTGAAATGACACGTAAGGGAGGGTAAGGTCTTTACACGAGCTGTCTACACAAGAAGAAGGGCCTGTAGTTCAGATCTTGGAAGAAATCGTCGGGAGGAGAGTTAGTCCATACCTGCCGAACGCGAAAACCTCGTCGCTTCCGGTGAAAAGCGCAGTGTCAGCAGCGTTTGTTATACCAAATGCGTCAGCAGACTCCAAGTCAATGGAAGCCAAGCCCTCAATACCCTTGCCTGAGAACAATGCATCCGGCAGAACCGCTGCCGTACACAGGAAGTTGCACTTGTTCTCATACAACTCGTCGACGAGATAAATAAAGCGACGCGCCTCAGTCCGCTGGGAAGTGGTGGGTGGGGGTTTCGGTCTCTTCTGTTTCAACTTTTGTTCTGAATACCCGAAAATCTGGTCAGAGGCAGTTCTTGGACTGCCTCTTGGCTACGAAAGAGACAAAAGTGGTGCGTTTGATTTTAGCTTATGTCCCATGGCAGTCTACCTGGCGGTTACTGGCTGTTGCTGGCTGTTACTGGCAGTTACTGGCAGCGCAGAGCAGGGGTGTACGTGATTTAAACGCTGGGTGTACTTAGCAAAATTTGACCTCCACCCAGATTTTTTTTTCATTTTTGTTCGGCAATGTATTCTCCAGGTTTCGGGTTTTCTGAGTTTGGAAGAGAGGAGGGGCAACAAATACTCTCGTTTTTTTCCCTCGTGGTAGCATCTGCCCGCGCGAAAGGCTCTGAAAAAAGCGCTCCTCGAAAAACAGGCGCACATTTCGCTGAACGTACCATCTGTCTTGCACTCATCCTCATCCACCAGTCTTCGTCACCAGTTCTCGACAACCTCTTTCAGAGTTGCAATGGCTTGGGAAGTTCATGCCTCCTCGGGGCAACCTTCCAGACCGTCATGTACCCGCTTTTCGTGTATCTTTGTGAAGTTGGGCGTTGGATCATCCGACAAGCTGGATGTCAGCCAAGTTCGTAGCGCGATCAGCCGGCTTGCTTCAGCCCCACGGACACCGAGTTGCCAGAAAAGATGACCGTGGCGAGTGTGATGTATTCCGCAATTCTTGCTGCATAATGGAACAAAGGAAGGTTTAAAAAGGTACCCGACGAAGCAGCAAGCGGTGGCACTCCCAGTGAATCTTCCCAGCAGCTTCCGGAAAAGCTCCCACAGCGTCTAAACGACGCTGGGATTCGCGGCGGGCGGAGGCGCCTCGAGCAAGGTGTGGTGGAAAAGGAGCTCGCAAGCTGGTTGAAGGAGGACGTTGTTTCACCAGCTGCGCTTCCGCGCGTGTGGCCGGTGTAAACGGGAGGAGGGACGTTCCAGTCCGCACCTCACCCCACAGCCTTCTTCTCTGCTGGCAAAGAACCATTGGGATAGGAGTCATTGGGACAATCCCATGGTACCGCGTGAATGGCGCGATCGGGCCCACGGCAGCGCAGGCCACTCCTTCGTGCAGTCGAATCGGAGCGAATCGATGCGAGCAGGCCTTCTCGTTTCCTCTTTCTGCCAGCCACCAGGTCCTCCTGCTTGGACTTGTTCCACAACAGTCTTTCTCGACCTAGACGCACTGACAATCAGATTCGGCAACGGTGGAACCGAAGGCAACTCTCTGCAGCAGACCTTTGTCGAATGAGCTCGTCCCGCGTTTGGATGATTTGGAGGACCTTATTCATCTTCCCGCGCATCCCTTCCAAAACAGACGGTCCAAGTGCCAGATTTCTCGTCACACTTGCTACCTCCTCATCGGGCAGGCAGTACCGCACAGGCTCGTAGTAACTTCCGGCGGCAACCCGATGAACGACGCTCCGGAGACAGTCGGCATCTGACGCCGTGGAGATGTCGGGTATTAGAACGGTTCACTCCCTTCCCCCCGTAGTAACGCGTGCAGGGCAGTGTGGCTCCTCCACCAGCCGCACCAGGCCGCGCCAGAAAACCCTGTATGGCGCGTTTGGCGCGATTGGCGCGCCCTCAGTGTTTTCACCAGGAATTGACTACTTCTTCACTTTGGGATCATCATTCGTCCATTTTCTCGGCGATCCCGGCGTGCGTTCCGACAGGTTTTTGATCCGGTGAGAAGAAAGATGACGAAATCTTCCAGAAAACCTGTTCTCAGAGGGTGTCAACCTATTCTGGTGCCCTCCCACACCCCCTGTCCTTCCAGGGCCAGTGAAAACCAACGCTTTTTCCAGGGGATCGATCCCTGCAAGCAGCCTTTTTGGACCGGTTTTGACGGGTGCAATGCGGGTGTAATGTACGCTGCAGCAATGAAATGCCGACGAACCACAATAATCCGCCTACGTTTCCGGGTCTATTTGGCACCGTTCTCTTCACCCGAGAAACGAGCGAGCAAAAAGTCGTCGGAAAAAATTTGCCACGTAGACCAGCGGGAAAATATCACCACACTTTGCCAAAACCAGAGTCCACTGTTTGTGCCCATTGAAAAATGACCCAGGCTGGGTATCAATTCCGCCGAGGCACACTTTTGCCCACGTGGGAACCTAAATTTCCTTGGGGCTACAGGGTGCGCCAAACGCGCCGCGCCGCGCCACGCCAAACGCGCCACCACACTGTGCGGGGGAAGGGAGGCGATTCGTAGTCCACCTGTTACGGGAAACCTTTGACATTTGAGTCAAAAATAAACGCAAAAATGTCCAGAAACTGGGTTTGGCACCTCAAATAAAACTTCAAAGTATCATGTGGTGGTGTTTGAGTGTGGGCAAAATTTTCGGGTTCTGGGCCAAAAAGTTGCTAAGTACACAGAATGTTCTTTTTTTCAGAAATCCCACTGTACCATGGCAATCTACCCGACGGTTACTGGCTGTTACTGGCTGTTACTGGCAGTTACTGGCAGCGATGACCTGTCAAACGCACCAAAAAGGCATACATCGTTAAGAGTCATCGCTGGGATCCCCGTCACTACAATTGTATGAAAGTTTTTTGCGATTGCACCGTAGTCTGCTGTGCTCATCGGCATCTTGCATACATCGTCGAAAGTGAATACTGCCACTCCATTAGCAGCACCTCTCACAGGGACGTCACGGCCGAAGACCTTTACAGAGCTAGGTTCTAGGGGCTTGCCACACACCAGCTTCTTTACAATGTCCATTATCTTCTTTTCGGATTGCGCCGTGAGCGGTGTCACGTAAGTTGTGTCGGCCAGCCGAACCGACTCGGTGCGGTAGTCGGTGCCGCTGGCCATTTCATGCGTGACGTTGTACTTTTTAAGAAGCTTAATGAATGGAAGGAAGATGTGCCGGTTCAAACCCCCTTCGTAAAGATCGTCGGGCCGACGGTTTGACGTAGCTACCATCACAAGGCCGTTGTCATAGAGAGCGGTGAACAGCCGGCGCACGATCATTGCGTCCCCGATGTCTGTAATTTGAAACTCATCGAAACAGAGCAGGTCTACATCCTTCGTGATCTCTCGCGCGGCTGCCTTGATGACATCGATCTGCGGAAATTGCTTTTGTGATAGGTTGACTCGCGACGCCCCAGATTTGCAAACTATTAAGGGGACAATTCCTATTATTGCACATTTCTTAACTTTTTGCCCATTCTAGAACTGTTCGTACCGTTTTGCTTACAGAACATTCGCTAACTTTGTGCCCATTATAGAACTGTTTTTAACGTTTTGCCCATTCTCGATAACTTTGTCCCCCTTTATAGAACGCTAACTTTGCCCATTAGGGCAGACTATTTTTATTCTTTGATCCGCGTCCTCACTCACATAGGTATCAGGGAAAGCCTGCTACACGGGAGCCAAGCTTCACGTGTTCGGCGGTACTGCAGAGCCACGGGTCTACGGGTCAAGTGGCTACCGATTTCCCAAACCAAACTAAAGCATCAAGGCGTGGCGCACCTTGGGGCTTGGCACTCGCGCTGAACATAAGCTCGTCGAGACGGTCAGCCGCAGGGCAGACCGGACGGGGTTGTAGCACTGTGCTGCCTCCGACTCAAGGTTTGCAAGCTGTGTGGTTGACCGTCACGTTTCTGGACCAGGAGCGGCCTTTTTCTTCTTCTTCTTTTCTGATCCGCGTCCGGCTACTGGACGGGTACCAGGGAAAGCCTGCTACACGGAAGCCAAGCTTCACGTGTTCGGCGGTACTGCAGAGCCACGGGCCTACGGGTCAAGTTAGCTACCGATTTCCCAAACTAAAGCATCAAGGCTTACCGCACCTTGGGGCTTGGCGCTCGCGCTGAACACTTTGATTCTTCGGCGACTTTTTGCACTGGGAAATACCGTCGTCTGCATGTGCTCAGGCTTTTTAGTTGTACGGAGGGAGGTGAGTCTTCAGCGTAGAGCTGCTGCCACCGACAGTAGTGGGCGTCTAGTCCTGGGCCTTGCGTTGTGTACGCGACTGCCTCGCGAATACCATCGGGAACCGTTTTGTGTACCTGGCAGCAACCGTGCTGTTCGGTGTACTCGGCCAGATTTGGTATCGTACCCACGTTTCGGACGGAATGTGGGCATCGGCCGGAACGCTTCTGCACTTCTTCCATGAAAAGCCGGATGCTTGCGGGGGCCTCAAACGTGAAGCGTGAAACTTCTCCATGACGCCTCTCGTCCACGACAGTACCGCACTCCTCAAGAACGCGGCCCATGGCGTCCCAGTCGTATTTGGACGACGAAAGCGCGTCTTTTGACGAGCTTCGGAATGCAACCTCACTGAACGCCTCGGGGTTGAACCCGCAGGGGGTTCGCATCTCCAGTCGCGAACACTTCCTCTTCGGTAGCTTGAACGGGAAGGGGGGTTCGAGGCGGAAGGCTATAGGAGACTCGCTGACGCCTCCGCGGTGTTCCGGACGAGCGGAACCTCGGCCTCCGGAAGGTACCGCATCAGAGCACTCAGCGTGGTATGACGCGACACGCTCTGAATCACTCGCAGGTCGACCCCGCTTCTCAACAGGTGGAAAAGGGCGCCCCGCCGGAGAGAATGGCCGGTGTGGGAGAGGTTGGCGCGCTTCAGCACACAACCCGCCGAAAAGGGATGTTCGGAAACAGAAGGCGGCCGGGCGGCGTCTGAGACAGCAGCGAGCGAAGCTCCTGGTCCTGAGCTGGCGGAAGAATCACGCCCGTAACCTGACCTAGGCGGAAAGGATCCGACTTCGAACCCACCCAGTTTACCGCCCAGAAACCGGCACCCTCGGTGATGTGTTCGGCCTTCCTCGTCAGGACGTCGTCCACGCGCGCAGCCCCCTGCCATGCCAAAGCCAAAGCAACCCGGACACCGGGATCCGACTCTAAACGAACGGCATGATGCAGCTCGTCCTTCGTCACCGGCACGGCCTGCTTCGATGGCTTCATCGCGCCCGCCCGTTTCAGAGATCTGACGAAATCCCTGACGAGCTGGCTGTCGACACCCAAACGCTTGGCCGACTGAACGTTCACGACGTACTGCACCGCGGAAGCTGCGCAGATATCCCCGCGGGCAAGCAGCCGGGTCACAAACAGGACCAGCCCGTCGGGACGTCGAGGGGATCGTCGGACATCGCTTCCCAGTGGCGCCGGAACCCCAGGAAACGGCGGTACACGGAGTGGATTCCGCGACGTGCTACAGCGCAAGGGCATCCCTTATGTACGTGTTCGCGGTCCGGACAGGACGTTCCCGCTCGCAGGAGAGCGGGCTCTGATGGGAGAGGACGTCCGCGTCGCCCCGCCACAGGAGGTGGGAAACGGTCCAAGGCACCTACTGCCTGGCCCTCCCCTTCGTTGAGGTTGTCCGCTGAGGGTGCTGGGAGTCGGGGTGAGCTTCGCCCGAGTGTTGGGTGCGGGACTTCGGGCCGCACTTCCTGGACGGCTTGGGGGCGGGCTGCTCCTCGGCTTTCTGCAAGGCTCCGAAGATACGGAGGGAACCCGCCTCGTGCTCGTGGCGGTGTTGGAGACCGCCGGCCAAGAACCAGCCGGCCTTTAAGGCCGTCTTCAGGACCATCATGCGGTGGATGGTGTCCCTTCCCAGCTCTACCACCGGGCGTAGGAGTCGTCCATCAGACGCATGATGGACGTCGAGTGGCTGAGCAGGTGTCCTGCGTCGTTGGCGACGCTCGGGACGGCGTCGAGTATATCCGCGAAGAAACCGCGGATGTGGACGAGCGCGAGAGACCTCTCGAGGAGAGAGGCTCACCCAGAGCTCGGGGTCGAGGAGCTCTGGTCCGGGAGAGAGAAGCGTGTGGGAGCCCTGGACCGGCCCGCCTCCCCCCAGCGAAGACGGGTCCTCCGGAAAATCCGGAAGAGGATGGCTGGCGTAGGGCTGGCGGGGCTCGGCGTACGGCTGGTGGCTGAAGGAGTTGCCAAGTCTACGAATCAGCCGTTTTTTTAGCGTTTTTTGCAGAAAGATGCGTGCAACCAACGCGGAGGAGTCGGTTCTGCATTCAATGCAAGCAACCGGGCATCAACACTGTTGACAACGGCAGCGGTAAGTGACGAGCCTATGAAATCCATTCAAGAATGGGGTGAAATACCAAAAAGTACAGTTTCCTGAGTTTGTGCCCAAAACTTGGGTCCCAAACTTGGGTCCCAAACTTGGGTCCCAAACTTGGGTCCCAAACTTGGGTCCCAAACATGGGTCCCAAACTTGGGTCCCAAACTTGGGTCCCAAACTTGGGTCCCAAACTTGGGTCCCAAACTTGGGTCCCAAACTTGGGTCCCAAACTTGGGTCCCAAACTTGGGTCCCAAACTTGGGTCCCAAACTTGGGTCCCAAACTTGGGTCCCAAACTTGGGTCCCAAACTTGGGTCCCAAACTTGGGTCCCAAACTTGGGTCCCAAACTTGGGTCCCAAACTTGGGTCCCAAACTTGGGTCCCAAACTTGGGTCCCAAACTTGGGTCCCAAACTTGGGTTCCAAATTATCATATATATAACTATCGTTTCCAATCCTTGCTATAATGGGCACAAAGTTAGCGAATGTTCTATTATAGATCATACATGTAATCCCCGACAAATTTGTCGGGTAAAATCGGGGAAAATCGGGGGAAATCGGGGGGGTTTGCTGGGAAAAGGTTTTTTTTCGGCCCATTGGCATGACTACCAATTGAAAGGCTGAAGAGAGAGAGAGAGAGAGAGACGAGTTAGAGTGCAGGGACCATCTCTCCGGGGAGTTTCCGGTCTCCTCACTTCTCTTCATATGCTGCTACGGCGGGCGTAAGTCGCTCCGGAGGCGCGCTGCAGGTTGCGGCTCTGCTACAGTGGGTGGCGGCACCGGAGTTGGTGCTGCAGCGGGCGCTCTGGCCGGCGGGTGAGCTCGTCTCGGCGGGGGATCGCCGCCTTGTAACGCTGCGGGCCCTCTTCTTCCTCGCGACTGCGCGGCCTACAGTGGCGGCTAGCACCTTGATGGGAAACTTCAGCTTCCATTGAGCGAAGGCTACGTCCTGAGGGTACACGGGTTTGGCGTCATTCCAGCTGTCTGTGGAGCAAACTGCTTCTATGCCGTTTAACATCGCCTCTGTCCTCCGTCCAGCTGCAAAACGTGGACGGTGTGTGAATCCCGGCATTGCCGGCGCACCCAGGCAGCGTAAGAGCATACACCCTGGCGCCACTTCCCGGGGAAGGCTGAGGCCCCCGTGTCAGCAAAGCTTAGGTCGTTGATGGCTCGTGCTAGATATCCTATCTGCAACCCTTTTTCGGCAAACGTTTCCCCAGGCAGCTTGGATCGCGTGTAGGCCTCACCAAAATCCAAAGCGAGTTCCACGCCGGTCGTAGGGAGAGGGGGGGTGTTGACCCAACGTAGATTCCTTAGCCAGTAGACTAGCGACGCCGCGAAGCGCGTCCCAATCTGCTTCGTGAGGAGCTCACGGCTGTCCCTTGCCAGCTCAACGTCATATCTCCCTGCCGCGGCGGAGGCAAGCTCCCAGGGGCGCGTCGTCGCGATATTGTGCTGCGCTTGCGCCATCTCGATGGAGATGGTCCCGATCAGCTTCTGGACCCTCTCCACGAGTACCGGCGGGGTTCCGATGGGGGGAATCCCCCGTGTGCTCAGGCATAGGGGCATATTCTGTGCCGCCACTCCTGCGACGTCGAGTCGGCAGCGTAGATTGACCCACCTGCCCCCTGGTCCCGGGCATTCCCAGAAATAGTGTAGCAGGGTCCCCGGCGTCCCACCGTCGCAGAACTCGCATACGCCGTCATCCGTTCCCCATTTTCTGTTGCACCACTCGCGAGAGTACACCGCTCCTGCGATGCATTTGCGGATTGCAAAGCTGAGCCTGTCCTCCGTCGCGCGGTTCTGCCACAGTCTGTTCAGCAGGCGCACATCCACCCCCCTCTCGATACCCGAGTAGCCTTGCCTTTGTGTCGTCAGGTAGCGCCACGCTCGAAGACGCAGGCCCTCACGGACGAAGTGCAGTGTCTCCTTCCCGGAAAAAGGCACGGTCGCACCTTCGAACGATAGCAACTCGAAACTGTGCCGCTTCGCCGGCAGGAAACGTATCTCCCGAAGGAGATTGGATATCAGCCCGACGGGGCCCTTTAAGGAGGCGTCAGCCCCGGATACAAGAAGGGCATCCATTCGCAGCCGAAACCTCTCCTTCTGGTATTGCTTCGCGGCGGTGCGGAGTGAGCTGTACCCGGAGGCGCATGCCGGATCGCACAAGTGCGCCTTCGCAACGAGGGTAAGTGTCGCGAGGGGGCTCTTCGCCCGATTTGAGCGAGGAATCAAGCAGGCGGAGAGAGCCGTGCGAAGAACGGAGTTGTTCGCAAAGCCACCGGCCGAGTTGGCGCAGTAGGCCGCGCCGTAGTGCGCGGATGCCGCGATCGTCTGCATGACGCGGAACTTGGTGCGCGGCTTCAGTGGCGACGCTTCTAGCCTGGCTGCGGCTTCCACGGTCGCGTCAGACCTACCGTTGTCCACAGGCCCTTCTGTGCCCAGGGGAACGCCCAGAACCTTAACGGTCTTCACCGACTTCACCGCCTTGCCTCCAACCTCGAGACGGGGGCCTTTTTCCGACGTCGAGAAGGAGGCACACTTGCCTTCGTTGAGAGCGAGGCCGGTCAGACTCCCGAATATCGCGGTGACTTCTATTCCTTCCTGGAGCAGCTTCGCGAGTCGCGAGAGAAGGTACAAGTCATCAGCAAAGGACTTCGGACTCACTCGTGCCCGGCTGACCAGGGCTTTCGAGAGCACGCACAGAAGGGCGTTGATCAGGACCACGGAGATAGGGCAGCCTTGGAGGATGCCGTTCGTGACCTTGAATTCATCGCCCACTCCCAGCGGGTACTTGAAACGACGTCTGAGGTGCTTATAGACGTGGCGCAGAGGCGCCAGCACACGCTCATGCAGCCCCAGAGCCTCAACTAGGCCGAGTACCAAACCTTGCGGAACGCGGTCAAAACATTTCGCAAAGTCGAGCGCGATCCCATGTAGCGGCGTTCCGTTAATAAGGGATTCCTCTATCGACAGCGCGATGTCCATGATGACGTCGTCGCAGGAGTGCTACGCTGACAAGCACCCGCGGTACAGCCCACGACTATTGGGCATCCTACACGGGGGAGCATCCGGCACTGCAGTGCTTCGCTAAAATGTGTCTCAAGCTTTCACCGACCGACACACACGCGGATTCGGCCTTCAGTACACTGAACATACTCGGAGAGAATAAAAGACGCCGCCGGTTGAAGCCGGAGATCATCGCAATGCGCGGCACTGATGCGATGTCGCAGGTGGGATTCGCGAAGATGGTTGAGTGCCATGAGTCATCTTCAGAGGAGTCGGACTTGGTGAGTAGGTGTCATGGCCTGTGAGAAATAGCCGGAGAAAAATTATTCTGAGAGTATCCCAGTTTCGAAACACGTCGAAATAGTTATTTAATGCGATGTATGCACTTGTTTTCCCATCTCTTTGCCTTGCAGACAGGTAGAGTCCAACTATAAATACCCCCGATTTCCCCCCGATTTTCAACCCATTGCCCCCGATTTCCTTACCGAGTTTCCCCCGATTCCCCCGATTTCCCCCCGATTTCTGCTGAGCCATCAGACCCCCGATTTTCCCCGATTTCCCCCGACAAATTTGTCGGGGGTTACATGTATGATAGATGGACGCCTACCGTAGGCGCGTGAATTTGGTAGGCGTTTCGTAGGCGCTTTGTAGGCTCATGGTAGGCGCTTCGTAGGCGCTTTTCGGCGCCTACCAACCCTAAAATCTTGTTGGTAGGCGCTTGGTAGGCGCGGTAAGCGCTTTGGGCAATGGGTGGTTCACTGACTCAGGCTACTTTTTGGCTTCGGCTACTCCAAGGGCTTAGCAGACATGCAATGTTGAAGGAAATGAGCAGCATGTCGTCTCTTGACAATCAATCCACGGGGACTGCGCTCAACTCCTAGAAATCCCGTCCCAAATGGCCACGCCCATGGATGACTATGTGAGAGGCAGGCCAGAACGTCGCAGAACTCCATCTTTCTCACGAGATTTTCCACCAAGATGCTGGCCGCCACCATAGGCCGCGTGGTGGACAAGGAGGGGGCCCCCGGCAGCAACAAGACGACGATACTCCGCTCCCGCCCGCCAGGATATCTCGGGCTGTACCCACAGCGCCGTCACCCACCGTGCCAGAGCGGCCGGCCGCTACACGCCTACGACGGAACGACTTCCGGCCACCACCGTAGCAGTACGTGAGGAAGTGAGGAGACAGAAAACTCACAGAGAGATGGTTTCTGCACTCGTCTCTCTTTCTCACGGGCCCCGACGCAGAGCGGAGTGTCGGCACCACCCCCTGGGCTGATACCAGGGACCGTTTGTTGTTAGTCAAACGTCTACATAGTCCTATGTCTGCACAGTCAAATGCCTGCTTACTCAGATGCCTGCTACTTGGATGCCTGTTTATTCAGATGCCTGCCAGTCGGCCAACTCAAATGCATTTGTCCTCACTTCGTGTTGGACCGGGCCACCGACAACTTAACGGCGCTAAGTTTGACCTCGTCGTCCTCTTCTGACGAGGGCATCTCGGAGGCCTCCTGTCTTGTGGGAACTGCTGGGACTACTGTGGACTTCCATGCTCAGGTACATTGGCGTCCAAGGAAAGCTTCGAAAGGAGGCCCCTGCCAGCACCACCGTGCCCTTGCTGAAGAACTTGCAGACATCCGTGAACAAGGAGGTCGTGAAGAAGACTGACGCGGAAACTGAGTGTTTGAATCGAAAAGAAAACAGAAGAGCGTTTTACCACCTTGCGCGGTATCACAGGATTTTTGGCAGCCGCTGCTAAACAGTGCATGCTAATCCATGTGGTTCATGTACTTAAAAGAACTCAATGCTAAACAAGACCTGTATTTGGGCACCACGGGAAACGGAGTCGGGGGTCTCCCCCCGGGTACTGGCGCTAACCTTGCTACCACACGCCGAACTCAGCGTCACCAGAACCCGATTTGCTTTGCTTCACCAGAACTTAGGGTCTCCTCCCCGGGTACTGGCGCCGAACTTGCCATCGCAGGCTAAACTTGCTACCGCACGCCGAACTCAGCTCCGCCCGAGTCAGCATCACCAGAACTCGAACTTTGCTTTGCTTCACCAGAACTTAGCTTCACCCGGTTTGGTTCACTGGAACTTTGCTTTGCCCGAACTCAGCTGCGCCCGAACTTTGCTTCGCCTGAACTTTGGTTCACCAGAAATTTGCATCACCCAAACTTAGCTTCGCCCGAACTTTACTGTTTCCCGAACTTTAACTGCTGCCTCCAGTCTCGCCCCGCGCCGGCCTTTAGCCGAGCGCACGTACTTAACTTTTTGCCCATTCTCGAAAACCTTGTGCCCATTATAGAACATAGATGGACGCCTACCGTAGGCACGTGGTAGGCGGTAGGCACTTTTCACTTTTTCAAAACCTGGGATTTGTGGTAGGCACATGGTAGGCGCTTTTTTCAATGGAATTTGTTAGCGCGGTAGGCACTTGGTAGGCGCTCGGTAGGCGATTTTTGGGCCTTCGTGGCTCCAAAAACGCGTGGTAGGCGCTTGGAGGCGCTTCGGCTGTCGACCGAAACACGAACGGCCTCGCACGGCCTTCCCTCTTTGTCCGCGACTTCTTTATTTTCTTTTTGTCTCCGAAGTAGCCTTCACACTATGTCTAGAAGGCACCCTAATTACGCGATAAACCGTGCTACGCTTCTGAACCCCGCCACTGCTTCAGTGCGCAACCACCACCAGCGAAGCAGGCCGAAACTACCAAGATCCTTGTCGAAGCTTTCAGAAAAAGCTGCTTACAGCAGAGTGCAAGGCCGAGTTCGAACAGTCGGCTACTTCGACAAAAACTGGTCCGAAAGGGGCATGGGCTACTGGGCAGCGGAAACGGCTCACCCACTCTTGAGGGGGTCGCAGTCACTGTTGAGCATGAAACCATGTGTCACCGTCGACAGGTGGGTTTTCAAATGGACCTCTTTTTCGAACAAGAGGAAGATAGCCTTGAATCGGCAGGGCTCATAATGCGAACACAGTTCTTAAGCGACAACTTCTGCTCCACGGCGTCATGGAACAGGCACCAGACCTGGTCCATGTTCCTTTGCCGCTAGAGAGAGTCAGCAACTTGTCCGCGACAGGTTTCAGCAATGGTGCGCCTTGCCCACTTCGGTCCCAGAGTCGTGTGGGTGGGCCTGGCCTTGGTCCTTCGAGTGCTGCTTTGGAAGGTGGTCCAGGGTCTTTCCGGGTGTGTCGTTGAGTCCGGCAAGTACGTCATGGGCATGCAGGCCTGATGTGCAGGAATAAAAGAGACGGGGGGGAAAAAGGAAAAGGTTTGTGCCCTCTAAAGAAGTTTTTGGCGAAGGCGGGGGAGCAGACGACAACATGTACAAAGTCGCCCTGCGGATCCGGCACGCAGTCGAGTGACGACAACATGTACAAAGTCGCCCTGCGGATCCGGCACGCAGTCGAGTGGCGTGCACTACGAGAAGTGCTTCGATCACCTTCGAGGTTATACTGTGTGGACCGATGGAGTTCAACGTCTTGCTATTGATGCACTGGTTGCGGTCTGATTCGAGCAGCAGAGGTGCTCAAATGCAAGGAAGTAGTGCGAGCGTTGGCGTTCCTGGAGGGGTACCCAGTGTGTACGATTCGCGGATGCTGCTAGCTTGGGAATTGAGGCGGCCCAATTCACGCACGAGAAGACGCTGAAAGTGCAAGGCAACACGATAGAGAGACAGCACGTCGAACGCTTGCGAAGTTGAAGAAGGAGTGCAAAAGCGGCGCAACACCGACACGGAAGAGACAGCAAGCAGACCTCCCAGGGCGGGGAGAGCCTTTGGCAGCGAAGTACCGAAGTGTGTGGTGGAACTGCTTATCAATACAACTCGTCCCTCTCGGGAAAGATCAGTCGACGACCGTATGCAGGTGGGTGGGGGTCTGCGAAGGCGTGACTACCCGACACAAGGAGGACTCTCTAATAGAGTCTATCTAGCGTTATCTCTCTGTTCTGTCCCAGCCGCCATAGCCACCAGTTCCTCCTCCTGCAACCCTGCTCTCAGCATGGCCATCGTGACTCATTTTGGTTATCAACCTTACTCCTCGCTCGGGTTACCGTCTTCGCCGCAACTGTCCGCGCATCCACGTCCACCCAACTACCAACCGAGCTGCCCCGGCAGCCCCATTTCCCCCCCGCCAAAATCGGGCTGAGTATCGGGGAGTTTCGGGAAGTGTCGGGGAGTTTTGGGGAACTTACCAGGAGCCCAGACCAGGTGGACGGTTGTTGAAAACAATACTGTTCTAACGATTCATGGGCGGTGAGCATACCGAAGGATCTTTCTTTTTGATGTTGTGCATCCGCAGGTGCATGTCGAGCATGAATGAGTTGAAGTGCACGCGCTTCTTCCTTTTTAACGAGATTTTGTCGTAGAACAAGTCCATAAGAAAACTCTTTCCGCACCCAACGCCGCCGCACACGTACAGCCCGCGGATGTCGGAGAATGATCTCTCCACCGGCGCAGCTGCAAACAGCGACGAAAAAAACCCTTGTTTTTCTTCGGCTGCCGCTACTCGCTCAAGATGTTTCACGATCTGGTTATGCACGCGCTGGAACTCTTTGAGCGCTCTTCGCTGGCTCGGGTCTGGTCGAACTTCCTTTTCGGCCACGAGAATGTCATATGCAGCCATAGGACTTGTCGACTCTAAATACTTGTGTGACACCTGTGGCCACCATGACAGAAACTCCGCCTTGTCGATCGTCCCGTTGCTGTCCTTGTCAATGTTGTTGAACAATTGATGCAGGGAGTCGTCGGTAAACTCCGCCACGCCTGTTTCTTCGACAAAATACTTGAAGTCCTTGAAGTCCAGCCGCCCGAGTCCCACTGGTTCACTTGCGTACCTTTGATACATTGCTTCATTTAGCTCCGACGTGGCTCTCTTCTGGAGTGTTTGAGCCTTCGAGACCATCGTGTTCACCACAGAACTGTTCGTTCGTTCTTGAGTCGCGCGCCAGGGTGCACATCGGATGGTGCACGCGACGGCAGCGCGCTTCATGATGGTGTTCCCTTACACCTGGCCCAGCACCTTGGGGAAACCTGTCTCATGGGTTGAGTGGCTGCACTTGAATAAGACGACCTTTCAATTCTTTATCCGATTCTAGAAGTAATGTTAAATTTGTCGGGCTAGGGAAGTGGGTATTGTTCAATTGTTGGTTGGACAAAACCCCCACGTCTACAGCCCACAGGTGTCTAGTCAAGCTTGGTTCCAGATTCTGAGCAAACAATGAATGCACTCACTCGCATGGTTGTGTGTTTTTACGCACTTCCTTCAAACCTAACGGGAGTGCGAATAGTACGCTGCCATCATTTGACACGAGGGCACACTCCTTGCGAGTCTACAGGAAACTTGTTGCGCAGGCCGTTGCTTGTGCAACCCGAACCTTTTTGCCCAGTTCTTTGAAGAAACGGCAAGAAACAGCGTTTTAGGTAGTCTCGAGGCATCCTCGAGGCTGCCAAGGCGCATTTTGCGGTCATTGGGCCTCCCAGCTGCTCTGTTTGGGGATGCAGGCTTTTAAAGCTGTTTGTGAACTCGAGAACCGATTTTGCTTGTTGGGGGCTATATAGCGGTTTTTTCCGCCGGCCTGCTTGACTCGCTGCATACATGGCGCTAACTTGCGGCGAGGCAGACGCTCGTGAAGTGGTGTAGTAGTAGTAGTAGTAGTAGTAGTAGTTTGAACTTGCTATGCAGCAACAATCTGTGACAGTAGACTGCAGAAGCCGCTACAGACTACCTCTTTGCACGCGTCGTGTCATGCTTCGGTCGCTTCTTTCCCCGCGTACTGTTTGTCTCCGGTGCGCGCTTCACGTCCGATGTGCAGTTTGATGACGAGGAATCAGATGATTCGGCGCACTTCCTTTCTCCCTCGCAGGTTGTTTCCACGGCTCTCGACTCCTGAGCCTGCTCGTCTTCGCGGCACCGCTTCGGTAGTAGTATGTGTCGTCTGCCGAAGCAGCCGGAGACAGCAGGCGCAGAGGGCAGGTCTTGCTTTACTTTTCTCTTCTTCATGGAGACCCGCCCAAACGCAAAATCGGTGAAGTGGTGGTTAGCGCCATGTATGGACTCGCTGTTGCTGATTCCTAGATGTGCCTGCCAACCGTTGGCATCCAGAGCCTGCAATGATTGGTATTCCTGTCGAAGTCTCGGATACAGGTCAAATACATAATTCTCAAGTGGTTTACACATTGTCGCGAGAATCATTCTCGCATCACGAGTTGGATCGGCATGCCTAGGGCTGTGGTGGCTGCGCGCGTACGCACTCCTACATACCTGGCTATCATACGCATGCATACGGCTGTGACTTCTCTGGCAATGCTTTTTCTCCTTCTTCCAGTACGAAGGAGGACCGAAAAGGATACTTAAAAGCAGAGCTTGCGTGAACCCCTTGCCGACGGACCCTACGTCCGCCGCAACGGGCAAGCGCGTTTTACTCCCGTGCGCAGTGAGTGTCAAATAGCTCACAGTGGACACCTGTTCCTGGCGATAGTCTAATACAATTGAACTTTTTCGGGAAATCGGGGGATCCCAACCGTATAATTCATCGAATTGTAATGTTACTGTACGGCTGACACTTTCGCACTGCACTGAGTGAGCCAGACAGTGAGGCGGTTTCAGGGCCGTTTCGGCTTTTTGGAAAAGCCATGATTTTTTTTTTTTTTCCCGACGACAACTAGTGTCAGACTAGCCTACCCGAAGGCAGTTGATTCCTTTAGGCAAGATTTCTCTACCGGCGGAAGTTGTTTGGGTTAACGTCTTTTTTTTTTTTTTTTTTTTTTTGTCTCGCGCCGTCTCTATAAGAAAAGAAGAATTCGTAGTCCCGCCTCGTTCGCCCTCTAGGTGTCCCGCTCGCAAAGATAAAACCAAAGCTCTCGATAGTGTCCACATTTCTCATATCGGCTATTTCGGTGCCGGGCTTCTTAGACCGAATACGTCGTGATCAGCGTCGACCATCGGGCGGCGAGCGGGTCATCGCACAGGGCTTTCACGCGTCTCGCGACGTGGAGTACCGCCGGCCCGTGCTTCAGCGCAAAGTCTTCAAGGAGCTCTTTTACCACCGGCGGGCGACGCGTTGTGGCGCTTCGGATGTCCGACACTTCGTTGTGTGTGTCGTCGTCGGCAAGCAGCACGTGTTCTGCGGTCGCCAGCTCGCAACACCGTCTACATTGCACGCGGGTTCCCTTCGGCAGTTTTTTTTTTTTTTAAAGGTGAATTTCCCTTATTATATCCCAATGGGACAACAAATTTTGTTCCCTTATATCCCAATGGGATTACCTTGGGCAAGGCAATCCCATTGGGATATAAGGGAACAAAATTTGTGGTCATGACGATTTTTGGGGGACCCCTTTAAAAAAATTTCCCGGGGGTCAAAGTGACTATTCGGGGACGTTTGGTGCCGTTGAAACAAAAAAATTCCAATTCTGAGGCTGCGTTTACCTCCAAAATGAGGTTTCAATTTCTCAAATTTTACTGCCACTTCGGCCCTTGTGGTCATGCGGCCAGAGGAAGAGGAAGCAACCGTCGTAACAAGATTGGCAGCAGGACCAGCACCAGCAATTTCAATCCTGGAAGCAGTCAGCACATGTTTAGCACTGCCCTACTTCGCATCCGGTTGCGCTGCAGCTTCTTGCATGTTGCGTGTTTTACGTTACGGATAAATTGGCCGATTTTTTCCATCTGCATGAGCCCCGCGTGCTCGTGCACCCGTATCCTTTTTTACACTCTGCTCAACGACGCCTTTTCTTTTCGGGAGGGCAAAGAGGGAAGGGAGGGGTAATATTGCATCGTCCTGCGTAAAGTCATCTGCACCATGATCGACGGAATTCGCTCTCTAAGTACGGAGTCAAGTCTCGTCTGTATACGCGATGCGGTTTACCGAAGCCATCGAGCGCCACGGCCAGGGATGGATACGTTTACTCGCTGATCGATGCTACGGCAGTTCCGCAAACCCACTATGCAGCCTGAGTTCAGCCCCGCGCATCTACGCTCACAAGGCAACCCATGATCACTTCGGTGTGAGGGATCAGTCCTGACCGAGCCTAATGCCTGCCGGGCGCCTGCTCCGTTGCGGTGTTTGCTTTTCTGACCAATGCGTTCCACGTCTGAAGGGTCCTTGCGTTAAGTTCGCGCCTTCTGTGGGTATACAGACTTGATCACGACTTTTGGAAACGAAGCTTACTCTTGAGATCCGGTGTGGAGGGCCATTGTTACCTGACAAAACCCACGAGGGATCAGTCCTGACCGAGCCTATTGCCTGCCGGGCGCCTGCTCCGTTGCGGTGTTTTGAAAACTTGCTAACTTTGTGCTCAGCGGTCCTACGAATCATGTTCCACGTCCTGTGATTCGTACTTTCAAACTTAATCCATGAATCATGTCCTACCTCCTGTGATTCGTGTGGACTTTTAACAACCTTGTACCTTCCTACAGCAGGACAGGTTCTGCATCTGTTCATTGGGTAACTAATTTTGTTCCCGTTCTTCCCATTGAAAGAAACCAAGGACCTAGAAGACCCACCCTTCCTGTTGATCTTGCAGCACCAACCGCCAGGGCTTGGTCTGGTCAGGCAGTCCAGGCTGGTCGGACTCTGGGTCAGCCGGACTAGACTGGGCAGGCTCCAGCCTCCAGCCTGCCAAGCTTGTCGGACTGTCTGGTCTGTCCAGGCTGTCTGGTCAGTCCGGGCTGGTCGGACTGACTGGTGGTCAGGCTGTCCAGGCTGTCTGGTTTGTCCAGGCTGGTCGGACTGTCTGGTCAGTCCAGGCTGTCTGGTCAGTCCGGGCTGGTTGGACTGACCGGTCTGGTCAGGCTGTCCAGGCTGTCTGGTCTGTCCAGGCTGGTCGGACTGACTGGTGGCCAGGTTCTGTGGTCAACAAATTTTGTTCCCTTATATCCCAACCAACAAATTTTGTTCCCTTATATCCCAATGGGATTGCCTTGCCCAAGGCAATCCCATTGGGATATAAGGGAACAAAATTTCAAGTGTTGGGATATAAGGGAATTACACCTTTTTTTAAATCAGGCTATAACAGGCTATAAGCTTCATTTTGCCTCAGTTTTCCAAATTTCGTCTCAATAGCCAATTTGCTTTTCCCGCTCTGAAGTCGAGAAGCCACCCGAACCTTCTAAAAGGGGGGGTCCGGGGGGCACCGCCCCCGGCAAACGGTACGGTTCATTCAGGTGGAAAGAGTTTGCACTTCTCAGTCCGTTTGTCGCGTTAAACATACGGCCAACGTACTGGAGGCCATTTCAAATTCATCAGATACTGTGTGCTGGTAAACCATTGGCACGAGTAGATGCAGACCGGAGATGAGATCACGGAACAAGGCACTTGTGTCAACTCGGAAAGAATCTGTCAAGAATTCCGGGCTGCTTCTGAGCCTCGACTCTCTCACTCGGCTCAGCACCCGCGGCAGCCCCTAACTTCTGCCAGCCAGCCCACCATGCCCAGCGGCGATCCACCGATGGCCAGCCCCTGACCGCGAGCCCAGCCCCTGACCGCCAGCCAGCTTCCTCGCACAGCTGGCCTAACCCACGCCACCGGACCCCCACGACCTTTTTCATCGAACGTCGTTTTTTGCACTTTTATTTTATTTTTTGAGCCGCCCGGATTTCCAAATTCCGTCAGCTGACGGAATTTGGAATGGGAAGCTAATGAATTAGGGTAGAAAGTTTTTTTTTTCTGCCCATGTTATTTTGACACCCAAATTTTCCGCGCGCGCGCGCAAAAATAAAACTTTTCTGGTGTGATCCACCCTGGAGTTTTTCCGGGTTTGTGCCGGGTTTGTACCGGGGGGGGGGGTCCGGGTTTTTTATTTTTCTCTCCCCAGCACCCGCTAGCACCCTTGGTCGTGGAGATTTCAGGCTTCGCGGTGGACTTTGCCACGTTTCATGATCGTCTGGTGCTCGTGGGGGTTTGTCCCGCACTTTGCGGTCCCTCGCCCTTCTGTCATAATCAGCCTACGGGCTTCGGTATCGTGTATATTTTGTCGGTTTGAGGCCCCTTCCGTAGCTTGGAAAACGGAAAGAGAAGCAAGCATCTCCATCGATTCAGAACGAGGGACAGAAGTTCCCACGCTCAACCCGCTCGGCTGTGCCATCTAAACAGAAGTCGGCAACAAGCGGTTCGGACGGGCGGGTTCCCCGCCCATCAAGTACAACCGGTTTTCCCTCTCGCCTAGAAGGTGCTGTCGGATGGCTAAAGATGGCCTGAGCAGACTGCTACCTTTGGTTCCGCATCCTTTCAAACTGTGGCTGACCAAGCCGCTGTTTGAGCTCTGCAGGGGTTTCGATGCACTCCAAAATGCGGGTACCAACAGCCCCGGCAGCTGGGAGGAATGGCTACCGAGCATGGGTGCGTGGCGTTCGTGGACGCGCAACTGCATGCAAACAAGCGTCACGCAATTAGCAGAGGCAGGTCACCACTCGTTCTGCAGTGGAGTTAGCATTAGCTCAATGTGTCGGGAGCAGTAGTTGTCGACTGAAAAGTACCGCGGATGCAGAACATCGATGCAGACGATGATGCCGCAAATGCAGCTTTCTGCGAGCAGGCAAGATGGCAAGCGAGAGAGCGTGCCGTACCCCAGGCAGGTCGCTCGAAAACGGCGACCCGAAATGGAAAATTCACCCCCAGGAACAATACCCAGCGGACTGGAAGCGCAGGCAGGCCCGGATGGAAGCATGAGGTGAAGCAGATGGGACAGAGGAGCGGAAAAACGGGGCCGCACCAGTGGCAGACCCGGACGTTGGGGTTAAACAATCGAAGAAGAAGTGTAAAGACGAGGAAACACCGACTCGGGCACACCGGCCGAGAACAGCCAATCATGGAACCCAGGGCACAATGGAGGCTACGGCGCGGTGGTGAAGTAACGAAGCTCGCTCGCTAGCATCCGGCAAGAGCCAGCATGACACATGAATTTGGAATTGATGCTTCATTTGGAAACAGCGAGGGCAGAGGGTTAATCTGCTTGTACTAGGCTCCTCGGTTCCCGTAGTATCGGGGGAGTTTGAGGCAATTGCTGGCTGGTGGTCGGTTGTAGTCCGTTGCGTCAAGCACAACCGGGCTTGCCCTCTAGAGGCTTTGGAAAATAGTGGTTCCTGTCTGTCAGAGATGTGCATTCAGCGCTGCAATGGCAAAGCATTCCAGGTACCTTCTGCGGTGGACCTACATATTAATTGGTGTTGGTTTTTACTCGACAGGACCCTGGTGCCGTCGGTTTAGCTTGATTGCAGCGATCACCTGCCATATAACCTGAAGGGGTAGTGCAAAATAAAAAATCGGACCCCCCTTGAGTTTTTCCGGGTTTGTGCCGGGTTTGTGCCGGGTTTGCACCGGGCATATGGATCACACCATTTTCGAGAAAAAAAAAACTTTTCTCGGCTGGGAAAACACAATGCCCCCGGAGGGGAGAAACGAAGATCTGGGTCCTCATGAGGACCAGGGGGAGACCGACAAATCCAGAACACCGAATTTCCGCGTTTAGAGGCAGGGTTTAACGAACACTGAGTAATTCTTTGGGAAACTTACAAATATATGCGCGATAAACTGCCGAAGAAACTGTGCGCATACAAAACGTATGCGCGAAAAGCTGTTTTTTTTACAAATATATGCGCGAAAAAACTAAATTTGACAAATATATGCGCGGTGCATATGTTTGTCAGTTTTAGTTTTTTCGCGCATATATCTGTAAAAAACAGTTTTTTTGCGCATATGCCACAATTCTTGTTGGGAGACCCTTTCAAAAGAATTTCCCCCCAAAGTGCCTATTTCGAGTGTTTAGCCTCAAAGCCATCAAAAGTGAATTCAGACGGGTTTTTGACGCCAAACACAGCATCGCGAGAATACCGTATGCGGGTTTAATACGAAACGTGTAAATGTTTCTTAGCTACTTTTTTGGCCAAAGTGTTTCTTAATTAACACGTTTCGTACTAAAAACATGGGGGGCTGACGTACTTAGTGAAATTTGGAAACTGTTGAAACCCCATGATGATCCCCCATTTTTGTTCCCGAAAATCTTCGGTTTTATCGAGCCTTTGAGCAGGAAAAACGTATCGCGGTCAGAGTATTAGCGACTAGAGCGTTCTGGCACTTGTGCATGAAGACGACAGGCGTGGGCGGGCTCTGGGATGCAGTCTGTGAACTGCAGCGCCGCAAACAAGGAATGGTTACCGCAGCTCCAATCGTCTTGTTGACATCCTCGAGCGTCCGTCTCTATGAACCAAGAGTCGGTGTCGGCGGAAAAGACCGTTGCAAGGTGGCTGACTATCTTGCTTCCGCAAAAGTCAGAAAGCGAGCAAGATACAACGCATCTTCGGAGCGATCGGTCAGTTGTTACAAGCATCCAGTGCCAACCACGAGTTCCGGACACGGTAGTGTTCACGAAGGTGTTCCTTTGGCGGGCACGCGTCAGTGATGACAGGGTAAGCGGGTCGTATGGAAGGGCAGCGCAAGCAAAGGCGGAGTTGCCCTTCCATCACCAGGTGATTGCCATCCAGCTTCTTCTCGTGCTCGCCAGCCCCAAGACTAGCATGAACCGCATCCACCTCCACAGCAACGCATTCATCGTTTGCCAGTTCTTCAAGCTCTTGGGCAAAAACAGCGAAGTCAGAACGTTGATGTAATCTGCGCATTCACTCAGTACGAGACATTCGTTGAAGTTGAAGGAGTTCGGCGAGAACGTTGTCCCCGCAACCGGTGACCTGGGGCAGTGTTGGCGGTGGCTCTCGGAGCTCCTGCTGGCTCTTTCCAGCTCCCGGCTCTTGGAGCCAGCTCGGGAGCTGGAAAGAGCCAGCAGGAGCCAGCAGGGCACAATAAAAAGCCATCTCAAAATTCCGGGCGAGTTTCGTGGTGACCGGGTTGAGTGACGCGAATTTACTGGAAGAGAAACTTTCCGATCCAACAGGAGATGAAGCCGACCAAGGTTTCGTTGAAGACAGCCCCCAGGCAGTGTTGGCGGTGGCTCCCAGCTCTTGGGAGCTGGTTCTTCTGGCTCTTTGGGAGCTGGGAAGAGCCAGCGGGAGCTGGGTTTCTGGTGACAATTTTGCTCGTGCGTGCAGCAGACCTTTTCTGACGATTTTTAGCTCGCGATAAGCTCCGATGAAGAGAACCGTGAAGAATGGACCCGGGGACCAAGAAGTATGTGCGTGGTTCCGCGGGTCTTTACAAGATGCAGGGCACCGGACATGGAAACCACCAGGTTTGTGACGGGAAGGACGGGAATCGATCCCCTGGGCGGTGCCGTTTTTTTCGCTGTCCACGGAGCAGACCTTTTTCAACGACTTTTTGCTCGCGATCAGCTCCGATGAAGAGAACCGCGAAAATTAGACATGGGGATCAGAAAGTACGTGCGTGGTTCGCGGGTCTTTATGATATGCTGTGCACCGGGCGTGGAAACCACCAGGTGTGTGTTGAGAAGGGCGGGAATCGATCCCCTGAATGGTGGCATTTTCCTGCTGGTCCACGTAGCAGATCTTTTTCGACGAATTTACGCTCGCAATCAGCTCCGATGAAGAGATCCGTGAAAATTAGACCCGGGGATTACAAATATGTGCGTGGTTTGTGGGTCTTTGTAAGAGACAGGGCCCCGGCGCGGAAACCACCGGGTGTGCATCGAGAAGAAAGGGAATCAATCCCCCGAGTGGTGTCATTTTTTTTGCTGGTCCACGCAGCAGACCTTTTTCGGCGTTTTTTTGCTCGTGATCAGCTCCGATGAAGAGATCCGCAAAAAAATTAGTATGGCGCTTCCGTTTGTTTGTGCGCACTAGCGGCTTTTCACCTGATTTGGTGAGTTGCTTTTAGTACGCTGCCAACTACTAATTTTTAGTACCAACAATGCATTGTTAACACAAAAAATAGACCCGGATATCCAAGAAAATGTGCAAAGGTTTTCTCGCGTTTTGGGGGAATTGTCAAATCTGCTTCGCATGGGTAAAGGGCTGACACGGGCGAAGAAATCGGTGCATATTTCTTTTTTGACGGGTCCAAATTTTCTGTCAATTTTCCTGCGTCCTTTTTTTACTGTCGAGCCCCAGTTTACTCCAAGTACAAAACCCCTCAAAACCCCTATGGAAGTGCAGTGTTTAATACGAAACGTGTTAATGTTTCATAGCTTCAGGTCCGGGGCGTTTCTTAATTAACACGTTTCGTATTAAACCCGTTTCGTACTAAAAACGTTTCATATTAAACCCGCATACGGTATAGGGTCCACGATGAGTGTACTATACAAAATGACATACACTCACACATTTGTAAAAATGCCATGAAGTTCGTAGCCTAATGTAGGGCCCACAAAATGACTATTTCGGGTGTATGATGCCAAAAACAACAAGAGGTTCCACAACGGATGTACCATGCAGGGTCAAAACCTTGTGTCTTTTTGGAAATGGCCAAATTTTTCCTTCCGGAAAAAAATTGGGGTTTCTGAATTTCAAAATTGTGGAACAAACTCTGCAGTAATTTTTGAGGAAGTTGAGCTAAAGTTTTTTTTCCAAATTTTTTTTTTGGGGGCCATCGGCCCCGCGGGAGCGTTTTAAAAAGACACAAGGTTTTGACCCTGTATACACAACATCATATGCCAGGTTGCGCCGGAGGCGCAACCTGGACACACAAAAAGCGCCAGATCAACGGGTCATGGCGTCGTGCGCGCTTCGAACTGAAAGCGAAGCCACGCAAAGCTCCCGGTGAGTGCGGGGTCGTACAACTGTGCGATTTGCCTACTGTTCGCGAAGTAACCCCCCATTGCAGATAGAACCAAGCTAGAGTGAAGTGAAGGCGCCATTCCCGCAGGTTCCGGACAACTCACTGCTGCTGTACACGCCAGCTCTTGCTCTTCGTTCCGACACCCTTGGCCGTCCTCATATGATTAACAAGAAATCGAGCAGGAGGGGCTGGCAGTGGGTTGGTGGTGTAAAATGCCGGTTCCAGACGACGAGTTTCTTCTTCTGCTGCAGGAGGCGTCATGCAAGGCGGAGCAGATTGCAGCCATTTTGAGCCTTCCTGTGCGTTGTGATCTTTAAATGTGCCCTGCGAAAGGTCCCGAGACCGCATACAAGGTGCCAACCTGACATGACCAGGATTTAGACCCAAAACCCCGGAAAAAAGTCGAGGGTGCCCGGTCGGTAAGGGGTTAAACTGCTTTTTTGTAGCAAGAGAACGTATTTGTAGTGCGCGAAAAAACTGTTTTTCTTAAGTTCTCTTATCGAGTGATCCTGCTACCGGAAGCAGCAGAAGACGAGCAACATCAGAGACCGCAACATCAACAACGAAACCAGCGGCGAGGGTCAAAAAGACGACACCGACGCGAGCGAAGAAGCGGCGAAGAACTCTGCGTCGAAGCCGACAACAAAACGGCGTAGAGGAGCGCTCATCGAAGCGCGGCCATCGCCCAAGCGCCGTGAAGAAGCAGAGATCGACGCGCAACCGATGAACCTGAACGAGCAGTCGAAGGAGAAGCGAGGCACCAAACGCGCGCCTGAGTGCGACGATCAAGACGACCTAAAGAGGCGAAAGCATGACACACCACGTGCAAAGAGATAACTAGGTCTCTGGAACGGCTTATTGGCAACTTCCAAAGCACAAGGCCCCAACAGCATGACGTTTAGGGGACGCGCATCCTCTAAGTCTGCGAGTCGCCTAGAAGTCGCCAAGCCCACATTGTTCATCGTCCAGGAATTTGGAACTTTGTCGTAGGCTACCTCGAAGGACGCTGAAACGCGACTTTTGCGGTTGGCGTAACTTACTGGCTACAGTACTGTAAGATCCACAGGCCATCGTCCCTAGGTTCGTGTGTGCGTGCCTGCTGGTAGGACATTTGGTGACTTGACCGCGCAGAAGGCGCAGAAAAGTGAGACTCTGGTGTTTCATCTCGCAAAGGCCCCAGAACGTTGCCAAGCTGACCTGCACACAGTAACAATCCGTTGTCGCAAGCAACTACAGCACCACAAAGCACATCCTGGAATGGGCGACCAGTGCGCGGTCGAAAGGCCCAGAAGGAACCCGACATACTTGCTGAGATGTGAGCCATGTTGATTTGTCAGCTGCTTTTGTTTGCCTGTAGCAGATTTCTGGGAAGAGTGATTGCACAGGTGCAGATGCCAGTTTCCTTCATAGGCCAATCTCTCCGACAACACAAACCTGTTGTAGCGAACTTTAACTCTAAAAAAATGCATGCACAATGAAAGTTAGAAAGAAATCCTTGTATGAAAGTCATAAAAAAAGTTGCGTTTCCCGGGTCCGGGGTCCCGAGCTACATACAACCCTGCACCTTTCCTGTTAATAAGTTTTTTCCAAAAGTTTGTTTTTTCCTGAGGTTTTGTTTGGAAGATTTTGCGCGCGCGCGAACATGGGCACAAAACCGTACACCGCGAGAGTAGGAGAAAGTAGAAAGGGAAACTAGAGTTTTCGTTGACCGCACTACCCTGAGCCCAAATCCTGGACGTGGTTTCAGGTGGCAAATTTGGCAAATGATCATGATCAGAAAGTCCTACTTGGGCGGTTCAGTTTCCTCACACATTGCATGTGGCTAAAAAAAAAAGTACGTGCGCTCGGCTAAGGCCGGCGCGTGGCGAGACTGGAGGCAGCAGTTAAAGTTCGGGGAACAGTAAAGTTCGGGCGAAGCTAAGTTCGGGCAATGCTGGTGAAGCTAAGTTCGAGTGATGCTTAGTTCGGGCGTTGCTAAGCGCTCAGGCTGCGCTGGTACTAAAAAACAGTTCGGGCACGAAGCGAAGTTCGGCCAGGGTGTAAAGTCCGGGTGAAGCCAAGGTCGGTGCTCGTACCCGGGGGGACACCCCCCCCGGACCCCCCCCGACCCACCGAGTGCGGGAAAAGTTTGGCGCTGGTACCCGGGTGGATTCCCAATACATCACTCATTCGCATCTTTTTTCCCAATACATCACTCATTCGCAACTTCTTTCCCAATACATCACACACGGTCAACTTCTTTCCCAATACATCACTCATTTACAACTTCTTTCCCGAAACATCACTCACCTGCAACTTCTTTCCCAATACATCACTCATTTAAACTTTTTCCCCGATACATCACTCATTTGCAACTTCTTTCCCGATACATCACTCATTTACAACTTCTTTCCCGATACATCACTCATTTGCAACTTCTTTCCCGATACATCACTCATTTGCAACTTCTTTCCCAGTTCGTCACTAATTTGCATTTGGTAGTGATTGCAACACAAATTGTATTCGGTTCTTGTCTCGAGTTCAATCCTCATTGCCACCATCGTCATGCTGTCTCTCTCAAGCTGTCGAGTCGACTTAGCTGCAAGTAAGCCACTGCAAGGAATCAAGAAGAGCGAATGAAATGCGTCTTGTAGTGCAAACAAAGCCAGGCGGCCAATGAAGGGGATCTTTGCTGAAACGGCACAAGAGAGAAAAAGAAACGAGAACTCAGAATGCCCAGTGTGGCTCCTGCGCCAGCCGCGCCAGAAAACCCTGTTTTCTGGCGCGTTTGGCGCGATTGGCGCGCCCTTAGTGTTTTCACCAGGAATTGACAACTTTTTCTGGCGCGCCCTTAGTGTTTTCACCAGGAATTGACAAATTTTTCATGTTCATTCGTCCATTTTCTCGGCGATCCCGGCGTGCCTTCCGACAAAATTGTTGTTCGATGAGAAGATCGATGACGAAATCTTCCAGAGAACCTGTTCGCAGAGGGTGTCAACCTATTCTGGTGCCTTCCCACACCCCTGTCCTTCCAGAGCCACTGAAAAACAAGCTTTTCACAGGGGATCGATCCCTGCAAGCAGCCTTTTTGGACCGGTTTGGACGTGTTCGCCATGGTAATCCATGGTACCCTGCGGCAATGCAAGGCCGACGAACCACAGGGATCCACTTACGGCAGGGACCATGCTAATCTTCTCTGTATCGATCTAATTTAGCGGGTGTCCCATTTCTGGTACGCAGGGAAAACCTGCTACACGGGAGCCAAGCTTACGTGCAGTGACGGGCTACGGGTCGATTACCCAACTAAGGCATCAACTTGATGATCAAGTCGTGAGGCGCACCTTTGGGGCTTGCCGCTTGCGCTGAGCACAAGCTCGTCGAGACGGTCGCAGATCGGACGGGGTTGTAGCACTGTGCTGCCTCCGACTCAAGCTTTGCAAGCTGTGGTTGACCGTCACGTTCCTGGACTCGGACTCCGGGCTGGAGCGGCCTTTTTCCTTTTCCTGATTTCGGTCAGTTTTTTGAGTCACTGTACACAAATTAAATCCTCGTCGAATGCATTTTACGTTCAAGTGACACACCTCAGGCCCCTATTATGTTCTTTTCCGTAGCTCATGATGACATTCGAGTGACACGACACTGTCAGAATTCGGTGGAAACCTGACTTTGAGTCTGAACTTCAGCCAAACGCAAACGAGTGACCGAACGGGAAAGAAGTTGTAAATGAGTGATGTATCGGGAAAGAAGTTGCAAATGAGTGATGTATTGGGAAAGAAGTTGCAAATGAGTGATGTATCGGGAAAGAAGTGTACATGAGTGATGTATCGGGAAAGAAGTGTGAATGAGTGATGTATTGGGAAAGAAGTGTAAATGAGTGATGTATCGGGAATCCACCCCTGGTACCCGGGTGGGCGCCCCCCCCGCCGCCCCCCGGCGAAGCAAAACTTCGGGCGGAGCTAAGTTCTGGTGAAGCTCAGTTCGAACGATAATGAGTTCGAGTGATCCTAAGTTCGGGTGGAGCTAAGTTCTGGTGAAGCAAAGTTCGGGCGCAGCTGAGTTCGGGCGAAGCAACGCTCGGGCGAAGTTAAGTTCTGGCGAAGCAAAGTTCGGGCGATGCTAAATTCTGGTACGGGCGCAGCTGAGTTCGGACGAAGCAAAGTTCGCACGAAGCTGAGTTCTGGTGAAGCAAAGTTCGGTTCTCGTAGCAAGTTTGGCCTGTGATGGCAAGCTCGGCCGCCCGACTCCGTTTCCCGGGGTGACCCAAATACCGCGAGATACTGAGAAACTCCGCCAAAAACGCAATTTTCGGGCACATTTGACCCCGAAACGCAACAAACCTCGAAAACAATCTTCGACCGGAAAAATGTCATGGGCGGGGTTCGAACCCGGACTCACCGGCCTGAAGGCCGGCGCCCGGTCACTCTGCCACCCGCATACCTTTTGCGAGGAAAAAAAAAAGCTTGCCCGGCTCTTTCCAAAAACAATACACTTTTTTCATGAAGAAAAGCCGGGTTGGCTCGAATAGAGGCTATTCACATTGCATGTTCATAGGACCTCCAGTCTCGAAAAACTTTCTACCCTTAGCCTGCTTCACGGGAGCCAAGCTTCACATGTTCGGCGGTACTGCAGAGCCACGGGCCTACGGGTCAAGTGGCTACCGATTCACGTTGGGGCTTGCGCTGAACACAAGCTCGTCGAGACGGTCAGCCACAGGGCAAAGCGGACGGGCCCACCTGTGTGACCCTCGCCCCGCTCCTTCAGGTGCACATTCCTGCAAGCAACAATCTATTCCCAATTCGTCCACCACTCAGATACTGCGCGCTGGTAAATCATTCGTACGAGTAGGATGCAGACACGGAATAAGGCTCAGAAAGAATCTGGGCTGCTCCTGAGCCTCGACTCTCTCACTCGGCTCAGCCCCCGCGACAGCCCCTAACTTCTGCCAGCCAGCCACCATGCCCGGCGATGCCCAGCCCCTGCCCGCCCAGCCCAGCCCCTGACCGCCAGCCAGCTTCCTGGAACAGCGGCCTAACCCACACCTCCACCGGACCCCCACGACGTTTTTCATCGAACGTCGTGTTTTGCACTTCTTTTGAGCCAATTCACCCACCCCCTGATCGAGCGTAATCGAGTGTAATATTTTGGATTAGAATGCAAAGAATCTGTGGCGATAATCTGCATCGCCGACGGCGCGGTTATCTCTTTGCACGTGAAGTGTCATATAGTGTAATCGAGTGTAGTAGAGTGTAATCGAGTGTAGTAGAGTGTAGTAGAGTGTAGTCGAGCGTTGTAGAGTGTGATCGAAATTGACACTAGTATTTTGGGTTCGACCACTGGTGGACCCCTGGCTGGCCCATGAGCGACCATGTTGACCACTGTCTGGCCCAAGAAGTGCCAAGCACAAGCATACGAGGGACGGAAACCGCAGGTGTGGGCCTTCACCGTGGTGGAGCCAGGCTAGATTCGGGGTGGCGCCCTGGGAGGGACAGGGACGGGGGTAGTCACGCCTTAGTCCCAGGGCCTCTCCCCACCCATCTGTATGTGTTCTCCTGGTCATCGCTACCGCGCTGACCTTTCCCTCAAAGCCCGCTGCCCACTGCCCTACAAGAGACATGCTTTGCACTCTCTGAATGCCCATTGACTGTGCTCCGCTTCAGCCGACTGCTTTGGAAGAGGTACTGTGCTCCGTTTGGTGCCGACTGCCCTGCCAGAGACGTGCTTGCAGACAGAGGTCGGCCGCCGCTACTTTGGTTTTCTCTCGCGTCTTCCCAGCTCCGCCACCTTCCCAGCGGTTTGTTTAGTGTCAGGTTTTAGATAATTTGTGTGAGGTTTCTATCCTCTCTCGTTATTTCGCACACAACTTGGATGCATCCCTCGGGAAACCCGCCCAGGTGGTGAAACCCCCAAACTTTCTAGTACACACCAGTACGAACTGGGGGAAAAAAATATTGAAAACCGGCCTGATTTTGACAGTAGCTGGTAGGTAACTGGCAGTACCTGCTAGGTAACTTTGCTCGATACCAAACGCGCCAGCATGACAATATATAAATATAGCGAGGCTAGAATGAGCACAATGCGACCAATGAGCGGCGCTAGAATGACTGCCAACGGTCGAAGAATAATGCTAGAACTAGAACAACCGTCGCTGGCCAAAGAATAGAATTCGAATGACTACCAATTCTCTTCAACAGCGGCGGCAGACTGACAGTGAATGGACAAAGGGCGGTGCTCTCGTGGCCAATGAACGGCACAGAACGGCGTCAGCATGACTGCCAATGGGCAGAGAGCAGCGATAGAACGACTGCAAATGACCGGAGACAGTGCCAAGAATACCAGCCAATGACCAACGAGCGGCGCCAGTGATCGCCCAAAGGATGAAAGCAAATGACCAACGCACGGCGCAAGGACGACTACCAATGTTCAAAGAACGGAGCTAGACTGAGTGCCAATGGTCAAAGAATGGCGCCAGAACGACTGCAAATGGCCAGAGAACGGCGCAAGAAAGACTACAAAGGCCCAGGGAAACAACAAACGGCCCTTGACCGACTGAGAATTTCCAAAGACAGGCACTAGAATAACAACAAACACCCAAAGATCAGCGCCAAATCGCTTCATCACGTCCACAGGACGGAGCCAGAATAACAGCAAATGGCCAATGAGCGGCGGTAGAACGACTACGAATGCCCAGAAAGCGGCGGCGGAATACCACTCGCCCCAGACTCGCCTTTTGATTCGCCCACTCGCCCCACACTCGCCTTTTGATTCGCCCACTCGCCCCAGACTCGCCTTTTGATTCGCCCACTCGCCCCACACTCGCCTTTTGATTCGCCCACTCGCCCCACACTCGCCTTTTGATTCGCCCACTCGCCCCACACTCGCCTTTTGATTCGCCCACTCGCCCCAGACTCGCCTTTTGATTCGCCCCACACTCGTCCCACACTCGCCCAACTCGCCTCACTCGCCCCAGACTCGCCCTCCGTGGGCCATGGTGGCACACGTCGAAGAGAGCACTCCGCCTCGATTCCGACGTGTTTGCCGCTGCCACGGTGCTGATGGGGATTATTTTGCACAGAAAGCTAAAGCCAAAAGGTGCTTGGGAACAGCTGTATTTTCCTCTTCTTTTTTTCTCGTAGGTTAGATTCGATGAATGCGATGGACCGCTTGCGAAGCGGACCACTTTAACGACAGATTTTCCGCACTCAGACTTGTGTTGCACAACCTGGCAAAGATACATCTCGACTGCACTCCAGCGATGACATAAACAGTTCGTTGAGGCGACCAGTCGTTCTCGGAGCCTACGGGTGCGTGAACTGCACACGAATCCTCATTTTTCCGAGAAGTGCGATGGTGGTCATTGGGCACTACCTGTAGAAGCTAAGAAGCATCACACAAATCGGCAAGAACGAACTTCCCTCTCCACAGACGTAGTTCATATAAACGGATAGATTGCGCCTACTACGGGCTTCTTCATTCAAGACGCATAGCTGCATCGATCCAACAACATATTTTGTATCCTCATCGAGGAAGCAGCCGTCGATACCAGGAGGCCCACCTGAAGAACACGTTTCTCTCGATAAATAAATATCTATGATTTCTCATCGTACCTACGCGGCTCCATTTTAACGAAGCAAGAAGTGTCCTTAGCAGACGTACTTGCAACAACGCACACGCCGGGTTGTAGGCTAGTAGCCGTGGTGGTTGGCGCAGCAGGAGACAGCAGGTGCAGGGGGGGCCTGGGTGGGGGTGCAAAACTTTGTTCATCGGTTCCGTTTATTCTCGTGGGGACCCGCCCCCGGGCAATCCCCGACCGTCTAATTTCGGTCGCTTTGTGCCCGGTATTGTTTTGATGAGGAGGTTGGCCGCCGCTTGAACGACACGGTTCCACGAGGATGCAGTCCTGCTTTTGGTGCGCAGTCAGTCATCACAGGGCCCCAAATCTCGCCACATAACGTAACACAGAGTTTCTTGGTTGTTTTGGAAACACTGGGTAGCGACGTCAGAAGGTAGATACGTGATGAACCCCCCTGCCACTACCAGGAGTGACGACAGAGCACTGCAGGCAAGCTTGTGTCTCAATAGTCGGATCTGAGTGCTGTGCGCGTGTTCCGGAATCCGGACTGGTGACACCGTTCTTGTGCGTGGTCACGATCTTGACGGATCGCAAAGACTAGGCCCTCACCTTCGTTTTTTTTCTTGAAGGGTTTGGACTGCAAGCTTGTGCCAGACTGTGGCCTGGTGTTCGCTGGCAGCCTGAAAAGAAATGCGTAGTTTTGTTTTATTCTTTTACTTGTTAGTTGTCGAAAGAAAAACGCCGTCTGCATCTGTTCTTGCAGATAAGGAGCATCACAAAGAAGCACGTGAGTACATGATTCTGTTTATCTGAGCCTTAGGTGCTCTGGGTACAGTATCCCAGGCGACCAAGGTGTATTTCCTGGTCTTACAAGTAATGCGTTGGAGCCCAGGCACAGCATGCTACTACCTTCCTGTACGCACATCCAGGAACCCAGCAACTGAGCACTGAATACAAGCCCATGCCAGCGGCGGTTTGCCAGCGTGCCCCAGCGCCAATACGGCATTGTCTCGTTCTGCGCGACCTTCTTCCTGCTCGTAGCAAAACTAAATTCACCTTTTGGGGTGACAGTCCGCAGGGAGCAAGAATCGCATCAGAACGGGCTCTGACGCTTCGCAAACTCTTCTGGTGTTAGTTCAGGTAGTGCTCATCTTGCCATGCGCTTTGCTCCAATTCTCACAGTAAACCATAGTACCGCACTCCGCAAAATGCCAAAACCGCTGTTGAAAACCCTTCTTGATATTACCTTGGTCGCCATAATATTATTATGGACAAACAAAATGAGTATTTTCATGTCATGATGACTAATCTCATTTTCCAGCAAGTAATTGGGGTACCAGCTCTGACCTGGTCCCGCGAGGGAAAGACCGGTAAGCTGATCCAGATCTAAAAAATTCCACAATCTTCTTTAAGTCTTGGAGAAACAAATAATTTTCCTCCTGCGCACCTCAGAGTGTGTCTTTGCCTCCTGCCAGCACTTTTGTGGAGCTGAAATACTAAAAACCGTACACCGCGTGAGTAGAAGAACGGAGAAAGGGAAACTAGAGTTTTCGTTGACCGCACTACCCTGAGCCCAATTCCTGGACGTGGTTTCAGGTGACAAATTGGTTGCCAAATGATTATGATCAGAAAGTCCTACTTGGGCCGTTCAGTTTCCTCACAAATTGCAAAAGTGGCTAAAAAGAAATTAGACCGTGACCCAATACGAATGTGTGAAATCTACATTTCCAAAAGAAAACAACAAAAAAAAAAAAAAAAAACAGTCACCGGTCTGTGGTTTCACGTGCACCCGGCGAACGAGCAAACTGACCAAAGTCGGTTACCCCCCTAATTTAGTACCCTGTTTTGTTGGTGGTTTCCAAGTAAGCGTTTGACCGAATATCAGTGAATGAAGTTGAGGGATGGGGCGTGTTTGGACGGTGATGGCAGAACTCTATTTCAAGAATCCAGCCGCCACCATCTCCGGTGTCGATGTGCTTCTCGGCACGCGTGCATAGTCCGGCAAACATAAATGAAGGTATCTTAGACGGCCGATGGTGTTTGCAAGGGTCGGGACTGAGTGCCGCTTGAAGCATTTACGACAAGGCTTGAAGGGGGTGCGATGGAATGTGCTTTGGGAAAAGGGGATGCCTGTTCGTGGGAGGGGGGCAAACGCACAAATCAAAGCAAAGACCTTTCTTTCTCTTTCTGTTTTTGAATCTTTCTCGTGTCTTCACTAGTTGTTCTCTTTCTGATGTTCGTATGACCTCCCTGTTTATAAATAACGCTAAATAGTGGTTACTGGGGGGGGGGTCGAATACAGAGACCTTGAATAGAACAGGCATCTTGGAAATTTGGAAGAAATGTGAAAACGGGTTTTTGCCTAGAGGCTTTTCGTACGTCACTTATCATGCAAGCCATATCATAATCAGTCCCATCGTTCTGTGTACTGGAACCCCTCTTTATACATTCCAGCTAGGAAGAACTGCAAACAACGCTGCTCCAGAAGAAAACCATTACTACATCAAAAACAGGTAGGTGACTTTCGCTTACATCCCACCACTTCAAATTTTGTTCCTTTATATCCCGATGGGACAACAAATTTTGTTCCCTTATATATCCCAATGGGATTACCTTGGGCAAGGCAATCCCATTGGGATATAAGGGAACAAAATTTGTTGGTTGGGATATAAGGGAACAAAATTTGTGGTCATGACGATTTTTGGGGGACCCCTTTAAAAAAAATCCCGGGGGTCAAAGTGACTATTCGGGGACGTTTGGTGCCGTTGAAACAAAAGAATTCCAAATCTGAGGCTGCGTTTACCTCCAAAATGAGGTTTCAAATTCTCAAACTTCACTGCCACTTCGGCCCTTGTGGTCATGCGGCCAGAGGAAGAGGAAGCAACCGTCGTACCAAGATTGGCAGCAGGACCAGCACCAGCAATTTCAATTCTGGAAGCAGCACATGTTTAGCACTGCCCTACTTCGCATCCGGTTTATGTTTGCGTGTTTTACGTTACGGATAAACTGGCCGATTTTTCCCATCTGCATGAGCCCCGCGTCCTCGTGCACCCGTATCCTTTTTTACACTCTGCTCAACGACGCCTTTTCTTTTCGGGAGGGCAAAGAGGGAAGGGAGGGGTAATATTGCATCGTCCTGCGTAAAGTCATCTGCACCATGATCGACGGAATTCGCTCTCTAAGTACGGAGTCAAGTCTCGTCTGTATACGCGATGCGGTTTACCGAAGCCATCGAGCGCCACGGCCAGGGATGGATACGTTTACTCGCTGATCGATGCTACGGCAGTTCCGCAAACCCACTATGCAGCCTGAGTTCAGCCCCGCGCATCTACGCTCACAAGGCAACCCATGATCACTTCGGTGTGAGGGATCAGTCCTGACCGAGCCTAATGCCTGCCGGGCGCCTGCTCCGTTGCGGTGTTTGCTTTTCTGACCAATGCGTTCCACGTCTGAAGGGTCCTTGCGTTAAGTTCGCGCCTTCTGTGTATACAGACTTGATCACGACTTTTGGAAACGAAGCTTACTCTTGAGATCCGGTGTGGAGGGCCATTGTTACCTGACAAAACCCACTCATGCAGCCTGAGCGCATCTACGCTCACAAGGCAACCCGTGATCACTTCGGTGTGAGGGATCAGTCCTGACCGAGCCTATTGCCTGCCGGGCGCCTGCTCCGTTGCGGTGTTTTGAAAACTTGGTAACTTTGTGCTCAGCGGTTCTACGAATCATGTTCCACCATGTCCTGTGATTCGTACTTTCAAACTTAATCCATGAATCATGTGGACTCTTAACAACCTTGTACCTTCCTACAGCAGGTCAGGTTCTGCATCTGTTCATTGGGTAACTAAATTTGTTCCCGTTTTTCCCATTGAAAGAAACCAAGGACCTAGAAGACCCACCCTTCCTGTTGATCTTGCAGCACCAACCGCCAGGGCTTGGTCTGGTCAGGCAGTCCAGGCTGGTCGGACTCTGGGTCAGCCGGACTAGGCTCCAGCCTCCAGCCTGCCAGGCTTGTCGGACTGTCTGGTCTGTCCAGGCTGTCCGGGCTGGTCGGACTGACTGGTCTGGCCAGGTTCTGTGGTCAACAAATTTTGTTCCCTTATATCCCAATGGGACAACAAATTTTGTTCTCTTGTATCCCAACCAACAAATTTTGTTCCCTTGAATCCCGATGGGATTGCCTTGCCCAAGGCAATCCCATTGGGATATAAGGGAAAAAAAATCAAGTGTTGGGATATAAGGGAATTACACCAAACAGGTATTGTGGCCATATTATTCTGCTCCTGTGTGGTGGTGTTATCTGACTCTAAGGTTTAGACGGACCTTGCACAGGCAGTGTGTAAAAGCCCGAAGCTTTTACGCATGGAAGCCAATGCAGAAGTATACTTCGAATTTCCCCCCCCCCTGGGGAGCCCTCCGCGCAAGGAGGGCTCCCCAGCGGGGGAGGCGGGCATGCGAACTGGGTTTTTTCCTCCCTCCGCGTCTGAGGGCTCCTCGCAGAGGAGAGCGTCTAGCGTTGCGTACGGCATCTTCCCGCCGCGCGGAGGGCTCCCCAGCGGGGGAGGCGGGCATGCGTACTGGGTGTTTTCCTCCCCCCGCTCCTTGCAGAGGAGAGCGTCCAGCGTTGCATGAGCCACCTTCCATCCGCGCAATAAGGGCTCCCTAGCGGGGAGGCGGGCTATGCTGATTTTCCTCCCTCCTTGTCTGACATCTTTTCTCTGAGGGCGATATTATTTGCGCACGTCTTGGTCTTACTGCATTTCTTATTTGAGAGCTCCCGCACAGATGCAATGCCCGAACTCCCGCAATTCGTCGCATTTTCAAAAAAAAGAAACAAAGCATTGGTTCTGCCGGAGTCCGGCGATTGGGCAACTGTGTCGGAATCTCCATAATAACAAGTTGAGGGATACGTCCTCGTTCGTTTGTGGGATGAGTCCAACAGGACCGACAGCAGTATTTCTGTACTGCTTTCCCAGTAATGAATTCCGCAGTCACAGCGGGTGTCAAGTTGGGATGTCAACAGTGTCAGGAACTTCGGGCTCTTGATTTTGTTTGAGAAGCTGATGCTTCTCTGCTGCTTTACTGTGAATGTGTGGGTGCGGGCAACCGTCGCCTCTAGGGCAGCTTCCGGAGTAGAAGTCCGGGCATTTTTGGAAAAATTCAAGCTTCGTCTTCCAGCAGGCCTTGCATTTGCGGCACCGCAGGGAGATCGAGTTCTTCTTCTTCGAAATGCGCTCCCACTGGTTGTGATCGCATGGGGCCGTCATGGTTACAGTCATTCGCGGTTTGTCATCAGGCTCTCCATCCTGTTCAGTGCCGATGCCAGTAGGAGACGTGCGTGTGTTTGTGACTGCTTCACTCGGACGTTTCAGATTCATGGCAAACGAGTCGTCTGGCTGCACGCGCTGCTGTTCTGCTGAGTTGTCAGGAGGACCAGGTCCATTACGCGTTGGATGGGGAACTTCTGAGAAATCGGGATTAAAACGTGCTTGCTGTTGGGGCTCCGAAAAGTGTTGCAGGCTTCCGTAACTATGATGACTGTGATGATGACTGACCGTTACTTGGATAAAGTGCGGACCCTGTGCGGCAGCTGCACTGCCCGTTGTGTGCCGATGGTGAGGAAGGTGTTGTTGTTGCTGTGATGGTTGTGTCTGCCCGAGGCCGTTTTGCTGGTGGGGGTCGATGGGAGCTACGCGTCCAGCCAAGGCTTGTGGGCTTGCCTGATCGTCGTGAACAGGCGACACTGTCTTGATCCGGAGAAGATCGTTTGACATGATGCCGTCACGCGGTGACACGTCCGGTGGCGCTTTTGATATTTCTTTCTGCAGCTCTTCCAACTCGAGCCGCGTCATCACAGCGGGCGCCGACGAACACTGCCGCTTCTGTTTGAAAACGTGTCGGTTTTGAAGTCCGATACCGCTTGGTTCGGGCAGAATATCGGAGACCGTCAGGGAGTCTTGGGAACTTTCGAGGTGCCTTCTAGCCCCTGCAGCTCTTGCTTTGTCGGCATGGCTGTGAGCACTCAGATGAGAAAAGGACGAGTGGCAGGCAGATTGCGAGCTTCACGTTCGTGAAGCTCGCTATTGACTCCCAGTAGTGACAACAGAATGGAGCTGCTGCGGCGAAGAGCAGAGAACGGCCACATTGGTGGTGGCGGTCGAAGAAGGCAACCCGAGCAAGGGGCAGAGCGCCTGAAAAAGAGAAACAATGAGAAATTATAGTGTGGTACTCATTTGCATGCAAATGACTCCCCACTAACGCAACAAGAAGTGGGGCAGCATCGTGATTTGGCGTCGCCCTTCCTGGGTCACGACAGGTGAGTGGCGTCACCTCCCCATAAGCGAGCAACGGGAGACACCACCCCACCGCCTGATCAACGGGGGGAATCCGTAGCGCGACTGAAGATGCTGGGTTGCTACAGTAGTCCTGCACGAGACTTGCGAGCGCCGTACCGCAGGCTGGGCTCCGCAAAGCTGCAACACTGAATGGCAGTTTTCGACCGCAGACGCATTACCCGTCGGGATGGGAGCGCAAGCAGGCTCGATGGAAGCACGAAGTCAAGCAGGAGAGACGAACTGCGCAGACTGAGCGCAAGACGTGGACCAAGGGCAGACCAGGACGTTGGGACCGTGCGAAGTCGAAGAAGGAGTCCAAAAGCGAAGCAACAACACCAACGCGGAAACGCACCTCGAAGGCAGCCAAGCGGACCTCCCATCACTCTGTCAAAGGACCATACCACTAACGCAGAGACGGCGAGAATCGAGGTGATTACTCAGGTATAAGAAGCCAGCAGCAAGAATAACAAAACGGCAGAGGAGGCACAAGGACGACGACTGCAAGTCGATTTTATTTCTCTTCTCTCTGGGCCTGCTAGCGGGACCAGGTGAGATGCGATGTCCGCTCCTCGCAGGCGCTCCTGCATTCGACAAGGAGCCGGTTCTCGCCGGACGGGAGGGGGAACGCAAGCTTTCTCTGACGGCTCTCCGCCGTGGTCGCTCCTCGCCAGAAGAACCCCTAGAATCGCCGCCACCAACTCGCGTTGCCTTACTATTATGGGCGACTCGAAGACTCCTTATGAGTGGACTCCAAAATGTGAGAGAGAGAGAGAGAGAGACGAGTTAGAGTGCAGGGACCATCTCTCCGGGGAGTTTCCGGTCTCCTCACTTCTCTTCGCACTGCTAAGGCGGGCGTAAGTCGCTCCGGAGGCGCGCTGCAGGTCGCGGCTCTGCTACAGTGAGTGGTAGCACCGGAGTTGGTGCTGCAGCGGGCGCTCTGGCCGGCGGGTGAGCTCGTCTCGCGGGGGATCGCCGCCTTGTAGCGCTGCGGGCCCTCTTCTTCCTCGCGACTGCGCGGCCTACGGCGGCGGCAAACACCTTGATGGGAAACTTCAGCTTCCAATGAGCGAAAGCTACGTCCTGAGGGTACACGGGTTTGGCGTCGTTGCAGCTGTCTTTGGAGCATACTGCTTCTATGCCGTTTAACATCAGCTCTGTCCTCCGTCCAGCTGCAAAACGTGGACGGTGTGAGAATCCCGGCATTGCCGGCGCACCCAGGCAGCGTAAAGAGCATACACCCTGTCGCCACTTCCCGGGGAAGGCTGAGGCCCCCGTGTCAGCAAAGCTTAGGTCGTTGATGGCTCGTGCTAGATATCCTATCTGCAACCCTTTTTCGGCAAACGTTTCCCCAGGCAGCTTGGATCGCGTGTAGGCCTCAAAATCCAAAGCGAGTTCCACGCCGGTCGTAGGGAGAGGGGGGGTGTTGACCCAACGTAGATTCCTTAGCCAGTAGACTAGCGACGCCGCGAAGCGCGTCCCAATCTGCTTCGTGAGGAGCTCACGGCTGTCCCTTGCCAGCTCAACGTCATATCTCCCTGCCGCGGCGGAGGCAAGCTCCCAGGGGCGCGTCGTCGCGATATTGTGCTGCGCTTGCGCCATCTCGATGGAGATGGTCCCGATCAGCTTCTGGACCCTCTCCACGAGTACCGGCGGGGTTCCGATGGGGGGAATCCCCCGTGTGCTCAGGCATAGGGGCATATTCTGTGCCGCCACTCCTGCGACGTCGAGTCGGCAGTGTAGATTGACCCACCTGCCCCCTGGTCCCGGGCATTCCCAGAAATAGTGTAGCAGGGTCCCCGGAGTCCCACCGTCGCAGAACTCGCATACGCCGTCACCCGTTCCCCATCTTCTGTTGCACCACTCGCGAGAGTACACCGCTCCTGCGATGCATTTGCGGATGCAAAGCTGAGCCTGTCCCCCGTCGCGCGGTTCTGCCACAGTCTGTTCAGCAGGCGCACATCCACCCCCCTCTCGATACCCGAGTAGCCTTGCCTTTGTGTCGTCAGCGTGCCGCGATCGTCTGCATGACGCGGAACTTGGTGCGCGGCTTCAGTGGCGACGCTTCTAGCCTGGCTGCGGCTTCCACGGTCGCGTCAGACCTACCGTTGTCCACAGGCCCCTCCGTGCCCAGGGGAACGCCCAGAACCATAACGGTCTTCACCGATTTCATCGCCTTGCCTCCAACCTCGAGACGGGGGCCTTTTTTCGACGTCGAGAAGGCGGCACACTTGCCTTCGTTGAGAGCGAGGCCGGTCAGATTCCCAAATATCGCGGTGACATCTATTCCTTCCTGGAGCAGCTTCGCGAGTCGCGAGAGAAGGTACAAGTCATCAGCAAAGGACTTCGGACTCACTCGTGCCCGGCTGACCAGGGCTTTCGAGAGCACGGACAGAAGGGCGTTGATCAGGACCACGGAGATAGGGCAGCCTTGGAGGATGCCGTTCGTGACCTTGAATTCATCGCCCACTCCCAGAGGGTACTTGAAACGACGTCTGAGGTACTTATAGACGTGGCGCAGAGGCGCCAGCACACGCTCATGCAGCCCCAGAGCCTCAACTAGGTCGAGTACCAAACCTTGCGGAACGCGGTCAAAACATTTCGCAAAGTCGAGCGCGATCCCATGTAGCGGCGTTCCGTTAATAAGGGATTCCTCTATCGACAGCGCGATGTCCATGATGACGTCGTCGCAGGAGTGGCCTTTCCGGAAGCCATGTTGGGACTCGTGTATCCACTGCTCTTGCCAGACAAGAACCTCCTGCAGACGCACACTAGCCCAAAGACGATAAACGACGCTGGAGACGGTGATGGGCCGCAGCTTCAGGGGGTCATCTCCCTCTCCCTTGGGAATCAGGGTGACTAGCGCGTCAAGAACCCCGTCGGGCCATAGGCCCGTCTCCTCGACTTCGTTCAGTACTGCAGCAAACCCTTCTAGGATTGTGTCCGGCAGGGCCGCAACTTCTCGCATGCGCCAGCCGTCCACGCCGCATGACGATTGCACACCTTTCTTCCTCGCTACCGACCGTAGGCGGTCGGCCGTGATGGGGCCCAGTTGGCACGGGTGTTGCGCAATAAAGTCACCATATTCTCGCAGGAAGGGGGCGAACTCGGGTTCCTTCTTCCCGGCATACATGCGTAGCACGGGGTCCCACTTCCTCCTTACCGTCGCATCAACTTCCACCAAGTTCGCCGTGAGTCGCCCGTCGCGACCGTTCGTAAAATAGAATGTCGGCGGCGCCTCCTTCTTCACCCAAGCAAACGACTCTTTACCCAGAGGGTTACGGAGCTCGCGCTGACACCTTGCGATTTCCAGGTACCTCGAATTTAACGTAGTCTGGGCCAGGCTCTGGCACACGTCCGAGATAGTGTGTGATAGGCCCCGCGCGGCCTTCGCCGATGGCGGTACCAGTGGCAAAGCACATTTCCCGTCCGTACGCTGGAGGATGAAGCTTTGAAACGACCGTATTTTGTCCCACTGCCCTTTGAGCAGGAGCGACAACGGGCACGGGGCGCTGGACATATCTTCCCATTTGGCTCGTGCGGCCGAGTACTCCCGCATGCGCCCGAGAAGACACCTGGCTCTCTTCAGAGGTGCGGTGTCGGCCCCCGCACCTTCCGGGGACGGCCTCGCGGACACGCGCTGGGTGCTCAGCCTCCGCCGCTCTCCTCGCCCGCGGTAGGCCGCCAGGTTACCCTCAATCTTGGACTTCTGGAGCAGATAATCCTCCGCCGCCCGCGAGATACGCAGCCAGAGAAAATCCACCCTCTGGCTGCCTTCTAGTCCGCGGGGGCACGGGTCGGCGAGTCGGTATTTCGCGACTACAGCTTTGAGGGCTGCGGTGTCGGTTCGGTCAGTCAGACCGGACCCAGGGATGGCGCGGGGGAAGCGGAACACCGCGTTAAGTTGCTGGAAAGCGGTGAGGTGGAAGACAGCTCGAATCGCCTTATGCGTCGGGAACCCGGCCTCGAAGGTTTCTACGTTTCCAAGAGCGGAAGAGGCGATTTCGTTGGTAAGCACAAGGTCAATGCGTGACGGCTCCCCGTGGTAGCAGGTGTGCTCCGGAGGCCTGTTCAGGGACTTCGCGTGAAGCTCGGCACAGTCAGTCCACCCGTTTCGCAGTGCGAAGCGTAGGGCAGGAGAGTTCAGAGGGTCTGTGTTCAGGTCACCTGCAACTACAATCGGTACCGCGCCCAGGCGCCGGCGCATGCCCCAGAGAACCCCCTCGACCAGCTTCTCACGTTCAATCCGAGCCGAGTGGCCGCAATGTCCGTACAACGAAACCACATGGAGCGCACCCTTGCCGCTTCCGGTCGCGACACGTACGTGGAGGAAGCGAGCTGCCTCGTAGGCCCGCTCTTCAACGACATCGAACGGGCTAACCACGCATGCCGGCAGGCCTTTCCTCACAAGGATTGCTACACCGGCGCTCCCCCCGGTTATCTGGGATGGAACGTCGTTGCCACATTTACGCCCTTCGCAACAGGAACCAAAGAAAGGCTGCCAGACGTCGAGAGCAGCACACTCCTTCAGGGCCATCCGGATTTTCTTCTGCCCGGTGCTCGTCAGCTTCGTCTCCTGCAAGCAGATGATGTCCGCCACAATGCCGCAAAGGAGGAGCACGTTCTTCAACAACGAGGTTACGTTGATCGTAACTACACGCAAGGGTGGTAGGCGAGGGCCGGACCCAGAAGATGTAGTGTGGGTAAGATTGTGTGACGCGTATGACGCGTGGTATAATTGAGGGTTCACCATTTTGAGTCCGCGGGGTCGACGGCGGGCGCCTGCGCAGGCGAGGGCGGTGTTGGGGGGGCGTCTTGCAGTTTAGCCCAGCACGCATGGCAAACCACCGCCTCACAGGGGCCGTGTGCACATTGACGCCTCGCCTGTCCTACTTGCATACGCTTGCAGCAGACTTCGCATAGGAACGCCTTATCGTTTTCGTATGACTCCTGCCAGTTGGCGTGCCGGCAGTCGGTAGCCATATTGTCAGCGGTGTCGAGCCGCGCCACCTTGTCTTGGGTCGTCGTCTCATCGCTGGCGCGGCTCCGCTTCTGTCCCGGAACGGGTTCTGGGCGTTCTTGGAGGCTCGCGAGGAACTCACGAGGGAGATTAATTTTCACCCGCTGGCACTGCGTGGTGAACCCCTTCCGTTGCCTCGCATCGATGGAACGGTCGTATTTCCTGATCGAGATTGACGCCCGATCAAGGCGGTAGAGCACTGGTGCCGGAGGTCCCTGGTCGGCAATGACCACGCACACAGTATCCCCTCGCCGTTTGAACGAACCGACTGGCTCCACTTTCCATTCGGCTGCTGCGCAGGCGGCGAGGAGGTCGGACGGGTGCTCCGCCGGACACGCCGTGGTGACGATGTACTTGTCACCCCGACGCTGGCGCTTCGACAGCTTCTTCCCGACCGCCGATTCCGTGGCGGCGACGTGCTCCGGGGTCGTTCGTATGCCGAAGACGCCGGTTTTCGCGCCGCCGATCACACCGAATGTGTTCGGTGTCCTGGCAGCTATCTGGCGCGCTTCCTCGAGGGCGCAGTCGCTCACCCACACCGCCGGCAGCGTGTCCGTTCCGTTGACAAACGACATGGCCTTCCAGAAAGTGCCGGCCTTCCCGGAGCTCCGAAGCAGCTTCGGCACGTCTTCGACTGGGACGCGGACGCTCACCTCACACACGCCCTGTCGTCGGTGCACCTTCGTAAACACCGACGACCAGTCCATGCGCAGACCTTCGGCTTCCGCCGCCTTCTTCGCCATGATCCTGACCGACTGGCCAGCCTTCATCGCCGTCTCCCACGTAGTGGCGTGGACATAGGCGGCACGTACCTGGAATAGGCACACCTGAGTCGTCGGCTGCCCGGGGGCGACCGTCTTGCACGATACCGTCGGCGGGGTGACGTTGCAGTACTTTGCCCACACGTCCTGGTGGTTCCCGTTAGAAAGCACCACCAGGTGCCTCGCCGACTCCGCCCACGGTACGGTGCACACGACGGCTACCTTGGCGCCCGGACAGACCCCGATGAGGTCCAGGGCAGCCCCCCATGCGTACTCCGCATCCTCGGTGTTCGCGGCAACAAGAACGCCGCCCTTCTTGTTCCCCATCTCGACACCTGACTCGACCTTTGGCACTCCCCAGCCATCGAGTACCATGACGGCCTTCGGTCGAGTGCGACGGGTCTTTTCGGCCCACGTGCTCCCTTTGGGCGTGTTCGGTTGCCCCGCCGCTGCATCGCGCACTTTCTGCGCCCAGGTGTTGTTCGCCGGTGGGTCCGGTTGCTCTGCAGACGCAGAGGACCGAGTCTTCTCCGGCCGGGTCCGGTCCGGCAGCGGGGGTGCGCATGCGACCGCCGGCCGGGTCCGGTCCGGCGGCGGAGGCTGTGCGCTTGCGACCGCCGGCCGGGTCCGGTCCGGCGGCGGGGGCTGTGCGTTTGTGACCGTCGGGCCGGGTTTCCTTGCTTCGGCTGCGGGCGGCGCCCCGGAGTGCGCGGCTTCCATCAGGGTGAGAACGAGGTTCATCATTCTCACCAGCTGCTGCCTCACCTTCTCGTCGACGCCTTTCTCAGCCAAGCATGATGCCCGGTCAAGCAGTGCGTCGACGTCTCCCATCGTCGAAGATGAACGAGGCAAGCCCGCCACCCTACAGACGGTTTTCGCCCTCTCTCCCTTGCGTTCTTTCTTACTCTCTGATGTGATCAAACTCCCTCCCGCTTCTTTCCACCCAAGGTGTTTCCGGGCAGAACCCGGAGCCGCTTTCCTTCAAGGGTAGCCACGGCAAGCCACCAATAAAGTACAGTGCATGTGATGCGCCTTTCAACCGGACACGAACTCAGAACTGGACGTCCACCTGTTCACCTGCCCAGCCACCAATCCACCCACCTATCCGATCTACTTGACGAAATCTGCACCTGGCGCCCTGACCCGGCGCAACTATACCTTCGCCAGGTTAGATTTCGTCAAGTAGATCCGCCCTATCCGCTCACGTGTTCACCACCCACTCCATCTTTCCCACAGAAACGGGCTGAGTGTCGGGGTGTCGGGGAGTCACCAGGAGCCAGGTGAGTCCGACACAACAAAACCCTGACGGAAGACAGCATCGTACCAGGAGTCCGGGGCGGGCACTAGAACTGCCTTGAAACAAGAAGAGGCATACCAGGCGAGTGATGTCCTCAGCCGAAAGGTTCACGTTTTCACTGTTTTTGTTCATAGACGCTTGCGAGAGCAGGTGGTTGAGATCCCACGCAGGCGCTGACGAAAGGAATGACTGTTGTGTATTTTGTTGTTGATGGGTAGGGTGCACACCAATCTGTGACTTGACGGTGCAGGCCGCTACCGACTATTTGCACGCATCATCGTATCATGCTTCGGTTGCTTCTTGTCCTGCATACCGTTTGTCTCATTTGTAGGTGTCGCTCGACGTTCGGAAGTAATATTCTGGACGAACAACAGAACACTACTTAGTTGAGGTAAAGCAATATTTGACAAGGCTCTGTTGCGGTTCCCCCTACCTTTTTACGTACCAACCTTGTATCCGAGCTCATCTCGGGTGGTGTGTGTAAGCACCATGAAGAATTATCTTAATGACAACAACTGTGCTGTCGGATCGGCCCAGGCGAACGCCTTGAGCTCACTCGTTGGTTTCTGTTTTCCGGCAAACGAAAGGGTGCACCTCTGCTCAGCTTGCTGTAGTAGCACCCTCGAAATAAGTACATTTTGCTTAGTTTCTGCAGAAGAGAATGACAATGCATACAAATACACCGGACTGCTCCAAAGGGGGGCCTTGAACACAAGGCTGCGGTTGTGCATCATGGAAGAAGTCCTCTGGCGGTATTTCTCCCTCGGAGTCGGTGTCGATAACCAAGTCGAGCTGCATTGCGCGCCCCAACGCCGCCTACCGGCACACCCCCCCACCCAAAATAGTTTTCTTTACTATTATCTTTTAGGTTTTCCGCTCTTCGGCTTCAATGCGGCTACCCCCGCTCAAAACCTTCCTGTTTCCGTTTCTGTGTTTGTGGTGAAGTGCAGGTAATCGGTTCACACAACTCTCTCTAAAGAGAGAACTCATGTTCGCTACACGACTCGTAACAAGGGTTTTGCGTCGCGCATGTCTGCGCCCTGTATCTAAGTGTCCATACCTGTGCTCTGCATCTACGCCGGTATAGGTACACAGGGCCTACCAGTAAGGTCCGGGCCGGAAAAGCTTCTACCAGGGAAGCCCACCAGGGCTCCAGCCCCACAGGGGGGCGGTTTTGATATTATTTCCGAGGGGATTGACTTTTCCCCCATGGGGGCCGCACCCTGTCTCGCTACACTCAGAGGCGGAAAGACTCCCTATCCATTTCTATGTCACAACCTGATCTGCCGTTGCGTTAATCGATGGTTGAAGGCACGACTTCGCTCGTTAATGATGATGACAACGAATCCCACGGATGCACAACGGGTATCGTTGTGAGAACTTTGGTCGCAATCACGACATTGGCTTGATCTGAACAACCAACCTGACATAGAGACGCTTTGTCTCGTTAGTCGCCTTCAGAACTCATTTACAACACCGATCAGAAGAATAAAAAGCTATAAAAAAAAATACTCTTCCGTTCTTCGTGGGAAGGCGAATGCAGGAGGGAGAACGAATTCCACATTTATGCGGTCGCTGATGTAACCTGGAGAAAGTCTAAACCCAGAAAAGGGGTCGGAATCACGGATACCTGGGATTGGCGGTGCACGCACGTTCTGATGCACGTTCTGATGCAAACGTTGCCGCAGATTTCCCCGCCTGGTTGGTGGTGGTTTATCAGGAGTTTACATCAGAGGCAATGAAGGTAAGAGGTGACAAAAATGGGTCCAAAGAAGCTACTTGTTGCTCCACCCCTGAGAATTTAGGTTGGTGGAGTAGGGATGATTCGAAAGTCCTGATCTTCGTGACGAGAGCTTAGTGACAAGAAACGAGATTGGCTGCTACCGACAGGGTTCTCGGATGGTACATCGCAAACTCAAGCTTTGTTGAGTTCAGAACAAGAACACCAGCATCTTGCTTTGCGCTTTCCTTTCACAGTACACTTCGTGGCGACCGCGCATGACCGTGCGTTGTACATTATCAACAATGATCCTTGCGGGAAAAGCGTGTTCGGTTCTACATGTCAGGAATCGAAGGTGAGCAGTTAAATAGAGAGAACAAGTCTCGAGTTCGGCCGTCGGATTCTGTACCAAAATTCGCGGCTCGAGAGTACATCTCTGCTGTTGTGCCAGCGGCGAGACGAGTGCTAACATTTTTGTGTGAGAGGTAGTTGTGGCATTATACATAATATATGTGGTTTTGTGAACGGTATTCGAGGGTAACCTTGCAGAAATTCCCACCCGTCCCCCTATCCTGGTTCTCAGCACCGACAGAGCTTTCGGTCTGAAAGGCGGAGGCGATCTTGCCTTGCAATTGAGAAAACAAGTGGCTCGCTTCGCTCATGAAGGACTTCACTACTCAGAACCTGCTTTTCTTGTACACTGGGGGTGTCTTCTTTGAACAGTGTTTTGAAGCAGCCGGGTTCGGCAGCTGGTTTGGCCGAAACTTAGGGGGCGGGGGGAAAAACTTAGTTTAATGTTTAGGCAGAACACTGCCTCGCATGCATGTTTGATGCTAGCATCAAGTCTTCGTCGAAGAAAGTGTAAAATAAAATAGGGGAAAGGGAAAAAGGGTCGCAGGGAGTGTAAGACTCCGCAGGTAGGTAGGGTCTGGAACCTTGAGGGACTATTCCTCTTTATTCTTTTTTTCACCGCGGTGTTGTGGGCACCTCGTTCTTTGTCTCTGGTTTCGCTCTTGAACGCATACCAATCCAAAGTTAGAGCTCTTCAGTGGGTCCTTTGGACGGGGACGTTCGGTCCTGTTCCGGTGCTATCACAACTTTCTGGTTCCAATGTATATCGCATCCTTCCTTCGTCAGATTAAAAAAAGGGGGTTCTGGTTTGGGTTGTGGCTCGTAACCAACCGCCACGGGGCACTGCTTCCACTGAGTGAAAGTGTTTATATCTTCTCAAGGGAGACGATGTAACCGTTCGAAACGAACTTTCCGGCACATGCTTCCCATGAGAGCACTGATACTTGCTGGTCGTCATAACACACCCATGCGTCTGCTTCTTTCATGATGGTGTAATAGTGCCCAGCATGTACTTTTCCAGTGTGGATTATGAAACCCGTCACCATGTACGTGTCTTCGCCAATCCCAATGGGGTGGGGGGGGGGGGTCAGGTCAGATTCTGCCAACGACTCCGCAATCTGGCCGCTTAGGGCCACCCCTGGGGGGGGGGGCAACACCATGCACTGAATGAAGACGGTCGCCTTCAAAGGTCCTTACGGACACGGGAAGATTCGTTTGACCGGTTTACATTTCAGAGGAAGTTTTTTTTGGAGTATCTGTGGGTGTGTGGGCCCAGTGCTTAAGCGGCACCATGCGCATGGAATCGTGTCATTAAATACCAGCCTTTAAGGGGGTGCTTAATAAAAACATGCGAACTCGAAGCGGTTGGTGTACTCAGTAACCGCAACAGAACTGCACATAGGTCCGAAGAGAGATGGGCAGCACTTCGTTTTATTGAGCGCGACCGAGTCTCAGAAGTTACCCACACACAGGCCAGCAAAAGATACTAGGTTTGGCTAAGTCTTCGGCTTACCAGTAGACGCGGGGTGCACTTTCGAGTCTCCCCGGTTGAGCGGAGGTTGGAGGTGGAGTGGAGAGGTTGGGAGGAAAACAAAGGGGAAAGGTGTAGTTAGCAGGATGACTTCCATGCCGCAAACCCGATTGCTCCTGATGCAAATAGGGGCTGCCTGATGGCTGTTCATGGGGTGGGGCTTTGCTCAGGGAAGGCGGAAGGCACTAACATTGGTAACGGACAATGTCCGCCGGGGGCGAGGGGGTGGGGTCCTCGCAGGGGAGTACTGTTGCTGCAGTACTGCGACGTGATTCCTCGTCGTCATCATCAATGCACTTTTGGCGCCGCTGTCGCCGAAATCCTGTTACAACCCAATCGCTGTTTGCAAGTTTTTTTCATGCCCCTACAGCAGCCAAAGATACCAAGATGGCAGTTTCCACTCCGATGCTCTGCACGTTACTACCGACGGCAGGCAGACCGCAAACAAAATGGACCTCGCCAGGTGGAAGCCAGAGCGCCTGAAGATCGAATGCTTTACTACGGGCTCAGAGTCACCATTTTTTTAACGAAACACTTCGGATGTTGCCTGCGCACCTACGATGTGTTTCTGAATCTTCTGGGCGTTCAGCTTTTACTTTAAAGCTTCGTTCCATATTGAGCCTGTGGGTAGGCGAAAACTTTTCTTCAAGGGATTCAATTTGATTGAAACTTTGTAAAAACTGATGTTACTCGGGTGATATTTAGATCCTGTGCCTCTCGCATAGAGACGGCATTCCGCTAGGATGTCTAAGGAAGCTTTTTGCAGGGGTTGCAAGACGTGCTTGGAATGGGTACGTGCTCAAGGAGGGTGGGTTTGGCAGGGGGATGACAGTATAAATAAGGGGTGTGTTTCCTCTTATGTTGCACCCTTGTTCCTATTATTCCATTGAGGCGCTCGTTGTGCTTCCAACAATCCCAGAGGACGTTTGGATGTTTCCCACTTGAACATGTGTGTTTGTGAGTATGTGTGTTTAAGTTCAGGGCTTTGAGTGGGTAACGTCTGAAGCGAAGTATAGCCCACTTGTCACTTTCACCAGTCGGCTTTGAGTTTCCGACACGCTGCTTTTGCGTCCTGTGTGACTCGTGGGGTGGGGCGGGATCCTCCGGGATGGACAGGGAGGCGGTCAGCTTCTCCATCCGGCACTCGGCTCAGGACTTCTGTTTTCATCTTGCGGTGTTAGCTGCGCGGGGTTTTCGGCCCCGGGCAACAGCTGAGTTTCTTTACACAGGCGGCACATCTCACCCGAGGATGTGGCAAGCTCTCTCTGTGTCTGACTAGCTGTTCCAAACTCCTGGTGCAAACACCCGTCATGGTCGGCAGTCGTCACGTGGGTAACAGTTTGAGTCCTGTTCCGAGACTCGCTCGCACGGGGAAGTGGCGCGAATCACTTGTCGCCAAGCATTCTGCAATGCTGACGACTGCTACCCCTGTGTAGTGTGTGTGTGTGTGTCGATTGATCGACTTCATGTTGACTTATTTGCCCTGTTTGTGGGGTCGTAATTTTTGACTGATCAGCTAATCAGCTGCAAAACATGCTGCATTCGCAGGACTGCCCGTAAGATTATTTATTTTAGAGTTAAAGTTCGCTTGAAATTCCGGGGTTTTAGGGTCTCCGTGTGACCGTTCACGAATGGGTTCTCTTAGAGCAAGAAAGGGCTATATGGTTACGGGTTGTATATTTAGTGCAAACAACACTTGCTTGCGCAATTTTGTTGTCTGTTTCTCTGGTTTGCTGAGTAACATGCGGAGATGAAAAAGGACAGATGTTTGTCAGATTTGCGCACTGACGGTGAGGCAGCATTTTCTTTCAGGCAAGGAAATGGTGAGGATTTAAAAGGTTTGCCAGCCTGGCGCCTTCGTTTTTCAGTTTCTCGGGGTCTGTATTACTTCTTCTGCGCCGAACGGCCGCGGTGACAATCCTCACGTTGGCTTCCTACAGCGCCGAAACCAGTACTTTTACAACGTTGGCCTCAAAGTTCCGTCCTACAACTTGTTGTGCCGAAGGCATCATTAAGAGATGTAAGCAAAAGAACCCACGGCAGCACAGCGATGAAGCGCAGGTCCTTTGCAGACGCAACGATCTCCATTCACCTACCCCAGGACGGTGCGAGAGATGTTGTGAGCGGTGTGGCCGTCCACAAACGAAGGCCTCCAAAAGCAAGGAAAGGTAGGCGGGGTTTTGGAGTAATTTGTCAACATTCTGAGCCTTCAGTTTCGTTCTTCAAGGGCTTGTAGAGTGACAGCCCTCACGTTTGCTTCCACTTCCTGCCGAAGCCACTACCTTCACGACTTGGCTTCTCACTGGTCCATCCTACCACTTGGGTCGTTGGCATCACGTTGCGTAAACGAACAGAGTTTACAAAAAACGTGGGCAATGGACCCGGTGCGGCACAGCTAAGGAGTGCAGGTCCTTCGCAGACGCAGCAAGCTCCTTATGTACACGAGGACGGAGCAGGAAGTAGGGTACCGCGATGGATAGTTGAATTAATCATGGCAGAAGATGGCGTGACGGCTGGGAGCTTGCTTGTATTGCTGAGCCTCAGCTAGTTCGTTGGCGAGCCGAGTACTCAGCGTGTGACGATCCTCATTCATTTCTGCTTCCACCTCGCTCATGCCGAAGCACTACCTTCACGACTTTACTCCTCACTGTTCCGTTCTATCACTTGCGTCGCAGGCATCATTCTAAACGAACAGAGTTGAGTATAAAACGAGAGCGGAAGTGCCCATGCACAGCCAAGGAGCAGGTCCTTAGCAGACGCAGCGATCTCCTTTTATGTACACAAAGACGGAGCAGAAAGTAGGGTACCGTGACTCAGTGAACTGGTGTCCAGCTAGAGCGGCTTCAGGGAGACGGGGGTCTGCCTGTCTTCGGCGCTCTTTCGAAAAACGCCTTCGCGACTTTGTTCAATGTTTCGATTGATAGCTCCTTTGGCCCTTGATACCCTTTTCTTCATAAGCACGTATTGGGTAACTTCCGACAATTGGCACAGATTCGTCGGATAGTTAGTCTTCTGAGTTCTGCGATCGAAAACGACGAAAATAAAATGGAATGGGGAATCCAATAAAGGTAGCACTGTAGTACCATGCGTATCACACGCGGCAGTAGCATTTCCGTGTACAAGTGTGGGTAGCCGCTAGAGCACGCAGTTACCTTCTGAATTGGCCAGACTATCATATCAGAGTCGTACTACGCTTTTGGTACCAGCTTAGGTGGATAACGTGATGTTCAACAATTGATGCACCATTGTGTAGTGTGAAGTGGGATTTGCGGGTTTCGCAGTTGCTTGAATTGTCACAGGTTCATGTCCGAAAAAGGGAGGGCTGTGAGCCGGCAAAACAAAATTTGGAGGCAGTTCCAGACTCGTGAGTTCCTCATGGTTTTCCTTTTCATGGGGGGTGTTCGTGATAGATGCAACTCCGACCAAGCACCAAACCTTTCAAAAAATATCACCCGCGCCACGGTATTTGTCCCACGACCAGCATGTGCTATGTTATAAAGGTCATTTTCCGAGTCTAGAGGTTTGGTAAATTTGAAATTCTCAAATTTAGCTCTCTAGCGAGTGGGGGCAGGCCATGAGGTACCCCCATCCAGGACATTTCTCTACCATTTTTTTTGGTCTTTTTGAGAATTCCCAATTCGTCGAAAAAATTCTTGCGGCGGACAACGGCGTGGCACAGTCGTCAGTGGACGACGTTCCTGACCTATGAAGGGAGGTTCGGTTCCCGCCGGTGGACTTTTTTCCGGGTCCGCACTCAGCATCAAAGGTTCACCAGGGGCGGTCCGGAGGAGCCCTCCCCCCCGGATAAGGGTCCCCAACTTGCCATCATCCCGAACTTACTAGGTCGCATCAGGGTTCAACGGGGCAAAAGGTTCGGGTTGCACAAACGCCGGACTGGACAAAAAGGTTTGGGTTTGTACAAACGCCGGACTGGGCAAAAGGTGCGGATGTGCACCAACGCCAGACTGAGCAAAACGATTCTGGTTGGACAAGCCGGACCGGGAAAAAGGTTGTAACGCCGGAGTGGACAAAAACGCCGGACTCCGACAGCTGCAATGAATGAAATGGACTTAGGTGCTTGGTCGGAGTGGGTGAAGTGTACCTTTTCCCGTATTTCTAGCGTACCTTTGACGTCTTCTTCCCGTTCGAGTCCGCGAACTGGTATACGACCGGACAAACGAGTCGAAACGAGCCACCCACCGAATGCTTGGGTGAGTGCACATCAGGGCACCATAGGACTGACAATGAAGGTGTTGGGGTGCAGGGGCTGCTGCATGTTGGTCACGCTTCCAAAGTATGGCTGCGCCGAAATGATCGTTCCAAACGGGACAGCGGCTACTTGAGCTGGGATTGGCGTAGCTTGTGGAAATGGGTGCACTAATTGGAAACAAGGCTGGCTTGGAGCTTGCAGCACCGGCGTGAAGAAATGGGGAGTGTGGAACGAGGCACCTGACGAGAACGCTTGCGGGTATTCCTCGTTGGTTTGCTTATGTTGGGGAAGGTACTTCGCAGAGGGAAACTGCGGTGTGGGAATGGAGGCTCCGGGTGAGACAGCTTCGAGAAGCATTTCGTTGTTTTGATTGTGCTGCTGCACATATTTTACAACGGAGTACTGTGGTGCTTGTATGAAGCTTCCTGATGGGAGAATTTGTGGTTCGTTGTCTTGCTTGTGCTGTAGGGGCCTGAGCCCGGAAGACTGTGATGTCTGAATAGCTGATGAGATCCCTTGTGGATTGTTTTCGCAATCACGCTTGAGGTGCTGCAGGTAGTTCAAGGCGACTCCTGGTGAGATGACTTGGGAATGGTCTTCGTTGTCGTGTTCTTCAGGCTGTGGCGTGTGGCTGGAGGCCCCTGGCGAGGTAGTTTCCGGATGGTCTTCGCTGCCTTGATTGTGCTGCTGCAGGTACTTCTCGGCTGCGCGAGAATAAATGTGAGGGTGCGGGCATTCGTCGCCTCTCGGGCAGCTTCCGGAATAGAAGTCCGGACATTTCTGAAAAAATCCCAGCTTCGTCTTCCAGCAGGCCTTGCACTTGCGACACCGCAGGGAGATCGAGTTCTTCTTCTTCGAAATGCGTTCCCACTGGTTGTGGCAGCACGGTGCAGTCATCTCAACCGCCATTTTCGGCTTTTTGCTGTCTACGGCACCGCCGTCCTTGAGAGCAATTTGCTCCAAAAGCTGCTTGTGCTCCTCAAGCTGGTGTTCTTGCTGTTCGATGTGTTGCTGCTGTTTTACCAAGAGCTGCTGCAGCTGGTAGTTGCACTTCCGCATGCCTTCCATGCTGGTCGGGGTCAGGGGGCAAGGCGAGGGTAAAGCTGCCGCCTTGTGTCCGGCTTGGTGAGTCGATGCATAGAAGCCGAGTTCTGCGAGTGCCTCTGGCATTTGGTCCCGCCGCAGCTTCTCCAGTTCCTGCGTTGTGAGCACCGCCGGCGCCGAAGAGCATTGCCGCTTCTGTTTTGTTCCGTGACATTTACCTCAACAGAACAGCACTCGGAGTCGGACGATATCAACAAGGCACTGTACCTCTAATCTTCAGCACTCGGAGTCGGACGATATCAACAAGGCACTGTTCCTGTAATCTTCAGCACTCGGAGTCGGACGATACCAACAAGGCACTGTTCCTCAATCTCAACCACATTTATGGTGCAACAATCATCAAAAACAATCATCGATGTTGCACGTACACGCAAGTAGTATACAGGGGGTTCATGTGTTGACCGCGGCGCATTGCCTGCAGAAATCACCCGCCACTAGATCAGATTTGTCGCCAGCACTAGTTCGATACATTCATTGCGGAGGGAAGCAGAACCTTGTCCCAGCCCACAACCGCGCTCAGTCCGAGAGACAGAGAGACGATAATACTTTCACACCAGATTTTGCAGGTCCGCTGCGGTCAGCACCGTGTTTCTCATGGACTTGCGCAGCTTCTCGTACCTCGAATTGGGAGACGACGTTTCATCCGTCTGTAGGCGTTTCTTACAAGGCATCTAGCAGTTGTTGTTGCTAGGTTGCACGTAGCACGCCGCAAGTGGGCAGAAACGGTGCGTGCAACGAATAACTGAGTCGTTCCCAGACTTTAAATACTCGCGTTACTTCACTTCCCGATCGGCAAATGAAGGCAAAATGCGGCAAAGCAAACAAGTTCTGATTTCCTTGACCGAAGAGAATATCTGGCGATATTTGCTTCGCTTAGAGGCAAATTCTTCGGGGGGGGGAGCTGACCCCTAGTCGCAGGGGCAAAGAACTACAGCAATTGTAAAACCTCCCGTTTCGGTCTGAAATCGAACTAGCAAGACAAACAGCACAACAACTTACCCTGCACCCTCCGTATCCCGGACCCAGTTCCCTGTAACGTGCATACGAGGCGGTCAAGACTGACATTTCCAACCCTTGCGGCCCATTCATCATCGCCATCCATCAACGCCTGCGGCGGGCACTCGTCATCGCTTTCGTGGTGGGCCAGCGCGATGATTGTCATCTGAGGCAAGGCCTTGGAAACCGTGTGTATTCCCCTTGGTATAGATAAAATCCTGAAGTGAAATTCGTGTGAATGCCGGGTGCAGTATCGTCAAGGCATATACTCACCCACTCAACATGGAGTGCAAGTGCCAAAGACACCTGAAGGAAGACGGACTTGACAAGAGAAAGCCGTCTTTTTTCGATGTTTAATGAAATCACGAAGCAAAACGCCGCTATTCAAAAAGAATCCAGTCGACCGGATGGTGGATCCTTTGAAATGCTTGGTTTGCAGCAGGAACATCCTTTGTGCGCTTGCTCTTGACGGTGGTGGCTGGGCGAGGTAAGAGTATCGGTGTGTATCTTTAGTTCGTTGGCATACCATACATACATTCCACTTTAGAAAAGCAGGCCAGGCGGCGCGATGAGTAACCTCAGTCCGCAAAAAGGAAGCAGCAAAAAAAGGACTTGTCGTTTCCTAAACAGAGCTACAGTAGAGCTAATACACAATTATCGACGGGAAAAGGAGCCAACGCGCTGACCTGATACGTTGGAGTTGGCTGGTGACATTTCTTCGCTGGTCCACGTTGCAGACCTTTTTCGGCGAATTCTTGCTCGCGATCAGCTCCGATGCGAAAAATAGACCCGGGAATAAAATTATTGTTGTGGTACGTCGGTTTTTCCCCCAGGCCCTACGGTACGGGCCGCATTGTTGGCGGAGACTGCTGAGTGCAGCAAGCCAGGCCCCTTACTAATAATTTGCTACATGTGGTACGATGCCAACCCCCCCCCCCCCTTTGCACTAATAAAAAAAAATTTGATGTCACCCCATACTGGCCCCGAAACCCCACTTGTGTGGCCCAAAACGGTTCCCAAACGGTTTTTGGCGGGCTGAGTCGAGGTAAAGGGGTCTCTGAAGGCCCACGAATAGGCCCAGGTGGGCCCAGGTGGGCCCCGGAGCGGGCACTCAGTGCGAGGGGGGGTCCCCCCAAAATGGGGTCATTTTCAAAGCCTCGCCACTTCTCAAGCTAGTCAAACACCTTCTGGCCTCCAGCGGGAAACCCAGACTACACAACGACAAGATCGGCTGTGTTCCGCTGTAGATAGCCACCAGCGGGTCCTCTTGAAGCCGAAGAATGTTCTCAGGGGTCTCAGATAGCCCTACTTGGCCACCCCGCCTGCAGCGCCTGCGGTGGGCAGGCACACCTTGTAAATAGAGTGGGTGCAGCAGGTGCACCCTGCCTAGAATCCGGCTTTACCAGCAATACGAATTAAGAATACAGGTTGACCCAGGAAAACGGAAACTAAGAGAGGGAAAATGCCAAAGATCACGGGTCTGGAGTTCGTGGAGTCATCGGTGAGAGCAATGCAGAAGTTGTCGCCGTTTCATGAGGAAACGAGACGTGGTCAGTCCATGCAGAGACGACTCGTAGCCAGCAGGACCTTTTGCGAAAAGGTCTCTGGTGAGGACCTGATCGGTTTCTTTCTCGCCCTAATGACAGAGGAGGAGAACGTTGACATCTGGAAGCGCCTTTCTGGTAGGCTTTCAGAAGCCTTCAACAGCCTTGACGACGAGGCGAGCCGGCGACGCATCGTGAGCGGTTTGGACTGGGCACGTGCCCGGTACAGGGCTGTTGGAATGGTCGTGGGTGACAATCTCTGAAAGAACCGGGGAAAGGCTGCCGAGATTGGCGTTGGCGGGGGAGTCCTCATCTTGGTTCTTTTGCATTTTTCCACCTTATATTCTGCGTTTTCCTTGTAAGCACTGTGTTCTCAAAAGCGGGTGAAGCCGGATTCTAGGCAGGGTGCACTTGCATACCACACATTCTAAGCGTGTGCCTGCCCACTGCTGGCGCTGCACACATGGGGCTAACTGTGACCCCCGAGAGCACTCTTCGGCTTCAAGAGGACCCGCTGGTGGCTATCTACGGCTGAACACAGCCGATCTTGTCGTTTTGAAGTCTGGGTTTCCCGCTGGAGGCCAGAAAGTGTTTGACTAGCTTGAGTAGTGGCGAGGCCCGAAAATGACCCCATTTTGGGGGGCTCTCCCCCTCGCGCTGAGTGCCCGCTCCGGGGCCCACCTGGGCCCACCTGGGCCTATTCGTGGGCCTTCAGAGACCCCTTTACCTCGACTCAGCCCGCCAAAAACCGTTTGGGAACCGTTTTGGGCCACACAAGTGGGGTTTCGGGGCCAGTATGGGGTGACATCAAAAAATTTTTTATTAGTGCAAAGGGGGGGGGGGGTTTTGGCATCGTCTCCTGTGCTTCGTGGGGAGGCAAACTCTCACGACACAAGAGAAAGACTGCCGCCCAGCAGTTTTCCGCAAATATGGAGAAGGACCGCCAACCTTTTTTCTGTTGAGGGTCAAGACAAGCAAAGTACGATCGTGGCACTTTGCATGAGTCCCTCACTGTTAGCCAAAACGGTCACATGATCACAACAGCTTTGCCTGCAACCGAGGCTGCAACTATTGTGGAATTTGCTGGAATTGCTACGTCCAAAGACGGCGTATTGAACAACAAGGCTGCATGACAGATTAGCTCTCGAACGCAGGGCGCGAAGTCCGCAGTAACTCGCCCATGCGACCGTCGAGTGGCAGGTGCCGATTGTCTCCGTACAGGACTGAAGAAAAGCGTTGCCGCGGTTTTCGCCTCCTGAGCTGAACTCTGGCTTGCCGAGGAAGGAACGGCGTGTCCGACACGCACGCCTCCGCATTTTCTTTAAAAGACGCAACTGGGCCGTCATCCGTATAGCCCTGCGAGAACGCGAGATATGGCCTCTTGTCAAAAGCAGCGCCATCGCCATCCGACGAGCTATCGCCGTCGGTGTCATTGCCATCAAGTGCATATAGACCCGTGAAACCTGGCTCAGGCTGCCGGCCGAACGGCCACATCACCCTCCCAAACCATGTCCAGAAACCTTCTGCTTGGCGGAGGGCCGCTCTTTTCGTGTCGGTGTCGGGAAAAACAGATGGCAGCAACGAGTTGGTCGGCAACGCGCCCGGGACGCCAATCTTTCGAGACGGCAGTTGCTGACCGCCGCTCGGCGAGCCTCCCACGGGACTGGTTGACGATGCATGAGGTTTGATCAGTCTTTTCGGCGTTTGTGTCGACGCCTGTTTTCCTTCGGCCACCTTCCCGCTTCCGCCGTCTTGGTTTGCTTGAGGCGTGGTTGATGACCCTATGTCGGGGGATGACCCCGTTAGCTGATCGACGTCAGTATCTTCCGGCACGGCCTCTGCTGTATACAGAGGCGAGTGAGCCGCAGGCACATCGTCGCTGAGGACCGAAGGCAATGCTTTAAGAGCTCGGCGGAGACCAGACGGGCCGCCGGTGCTTTGCATCAAGCCATGCGATCTTCCAACCAGTGCATCATGCGCGCCTGGGGGGTCATCCCATGGTATAAACGACCCTGAATCGTCGGTGTCTCCTGCAGACATTGTCCACCGCTCGCTTCTGTACCGGAGGCTTCTTTGTAGATCGACAGTTTTTCGCCAAGTATCCGGGCTCAAATCAATATAATCTCTGGTGTATGGGTTTGGGGGCGTCAGCAACTTTTGAACAGCGTTCCAAGTCATCCGCGACGGAGCTTTCATGGCGAACTCGACGGCGGTGTCTACTCCGTCTCGCAGCCACTTCGCGGTTTCACCGACACCAACGCTTTCAAGCACAAACCCCACGCAGCCAACCAGCCCTGCCAGTACCCTCAACCCGACGTATGGCAGTTTTTTCACAGCTTCCCGGGTGGCTCTCCCGACACCGCTCAACGCCAGATTTCCTTTTCCCAACTCGCGCATCACAGCAGCGACGGCTGCGCCAGACGAAGCAAGTACGTTTGTAACGGCAGCTGAGCCCTTTCGCATCGCACGGCGAATTTCCTTGAAGATGAGGTACGGCTTCGTCTTATTACGCGGATTCCTGCAGTCGCCGTTGCTCCGCTGCAACGATCCGCAGCAGGACCAGTGCGGTTGATGGAGAAGAGGTGTGGAGTGGGTGTGATGGCATTCGGCGTTCGCTTCGACATGCGTAGAAAGCTGCGACGGAGACGTGCCGAAGGAGCACCGAAGCTTCCAAAAGCCAAAATGATCGCCGTAGACAAGAGGCTCCTTGCGTGGACTTGCTAGGAGAGAAGCGTCGGAAGCTGCATGCTGCGAAGGAGCTTGTGACTGCTCCGGAGATCCGGGTGGCGTGGCTGACAGCGGAGGGGGTGGTGGCGGTGGTGGCGGTGGAGGAGGTGGTCGGGGGGGGACAGCCGGCGGAGTGGGAGGGCTACAAGTCGACGTTCCGACAGGGGATGTTGCAAACGTTTCGAGCCGGTCTGAAAAGCTGGACAGCAAGTATGCAAATGGGATGCCAGACGCCGCAAGCGACATGAAGCTGGGGACGACACGCTGGGCTGCCAGTTTGATTAGCCGGCTTAAGATACGTGCAATCCTTGACTGCGATGTCCAGCGGTAGACTGCGGACAACACGCCGTACACTGCGCTGGCCACTGCGACAAAAACACCAATTCCCGACGCGTAAATCTCGGTCGACTTTTCAACCAGTTTGCTGGCTCGGTCCCACCAAGATGAACCCACCCCTCGAGGCAAACCGGTCCAAACATCGTCCCTGTCCACATCATCCCTGCTTCCCGCTGTCTCCATTGGCGACATCACCGCGTTTCGGTTCACGAATTCGTCCAACTGCGGAGGCCTCCAACCGTGTGGTGTGTACACTGAGTTGTAATACTCGCTCTCTCGGTCATCGTCTAACACTGACCTGTCAGTGGAAGTGTTGAGAGGCGGGTGATTGTCTAATTTCGATCCCGGCGTTCCGGTCATGCGGAGGAGCGACGTGAAGTATTGGGCGACAGACGGAGACGAGGGAGTTGTAAATGTATCAGATGGAAAGTGAGGGGGGGTGTGGGGTGCAAGAGCTCGTGTAAGGCTGGTGGCTTCTTCGGCAACGTCGTCGAAGGTGGGGAGGCGGTGGATGAGGAGCGTGTCCAAAAGCCGTTCCGCAGTTGCCGCGTCCACCTTTTCCTCGGGCTCAGCTTGGTCACAAGCCGGGTTGCTGTTGCTAAAATCCGGCCGCTCACCCTCGAAAGAAACCCCACTACGCAACGACTCAAGCGCACCCCTCTTAGGCTTCCTGTCCAGCTCAGGTGAAGACTTCGTGAAAGCGTCTAAGGTCTGCAATACTAGTTTCAGCCCGTTCCCAAGCACTGGAGTATCGGCTGCGAGCTCCCACTCAGATTCCGACAAAGAAACGCCTGTCCTCAAGGCGATGCACGACAGCGACACGATTATCGACCCGCCTACCATCAGTGCCGCCAGTGCCAATGTTTCGTCGTGCCAAGTGTTCCAAGCTATTGTTTGTTCGCTGAACATGTCCGCCAGCTTCCTTTCACGGTCGTCTATATTAACAAACATTCCCGAGTAGTACGCCGCTTCTTCCTCTTCGGAGTTGCATGTTGGTAGCTGTTCTATTATCGCGGCCTTCAGGGTGGCCGGCGTCCCGAAGAGCAAAGTCACGTTGTCCTTCTCGATGACTTGACGCAGCTTGCTGGAGCACGAAGCGGCTGAAGCCAGGTCCGGCTCAGCGATTACGAGAAGCTGCGAAGGGAGAGCGGTCATGGTTCTTTGTTCTTTTCCCGACGCAGGGTTTCCAACCCTAGCGGTCACCAATTATTAGAGTGTAAGTTCACAGGTATTGATGGGAAACCAATAGCAGAGTTATTTGCCGCTGACGTACAGATCTTCAATTTCCTGGACGCGACGTTCACGATAATGACTGCTTATGCGGTAGCCAGACGTTGCTCAGCAGTATGGCACTCATTTCCGTCTGACGGTCGGTGGAACCAAAATTATCCCTAGGAAATGAACAAACGTCGGAATTGGTCATGACTCGTTTGCATGTATACTTGTAAGAACCTTAAGTTTTCCTTGCGTTGTCTGACAGGCTCTTTCTCGTGCTTTCGACAGCACTTAGAAGAGTTGCAGATCTTTGACAACCACAAAGGAGATTTACTGGCGACAGTAAGTGGAGCGAGTCGGTGCTTCGTCCTTGCCGGTGTCAAATAGAAATCACTACCTGAGGCTCGTGTGCAGGATCGGTGGCAATCTTACTGTAGTGCACGAAGGCGGAACCGGGTGTGACGCCGACGCTGATATCGTTGACTGTTTTAAGCACCTCCAGGCAACCGGAACGCTGCTGACGGACGCACCCGCAAATGTCAAGTGGTGGTGTATCGTATAAGCAAAGTGTATGACACTTGTACGGCACGCAGTACCGCTGTACACGGAGTGGCCTCGTAGCTACAATTCCCGGAGGGACACCAGCGTGTTCAACGATGTGCTTCACAAGCTCACCCTTTGCCACTTTAGCACTTCCCACAACCGCCACGTTTAGAGCGGCGGCATGCACTACCTGAATGAAGTAGCAGGCCAGGAGCAATGCTGCCGGCGACATCTCTTCAAGACGCCCTTCTCTGGTGCATTCAACGGCGCTAGGGCTTTCCCCCCCGCCTGTGGAAGAGTGGCTAATTGGTTGTTGCAACAGGCTTTGAGAAGTTGGAGCCCAGCTTTCCGAGGGTGTCTGAAAAAAGATGAGCCCGCCCGACCTATCCCAATCCGGATGCAAATCCCGAATCAAACGAGCGACTTCGGACAAAGTTTGCAAAGCTCCTCAGTGTATACTCTCATTACCGGGAATCTAACCCACGACCCGACCACGCCGCGCCGATCGAGAGACGGAGAACCTGCTCGCGAGCCTGCCAAAATTGACGTTTTGCGTTTACATGGAAAATAACATGCACAAACATGAGGGGTACACCACTCTCGGGTTGCAGGAGTGGTTTTGCGGTCGTTTGTGCGGGGCCGCACTCCCTCAGTGCGGGAGTGCCACTCCTGCATAGCCCCCCCCCCTGATGGGGGACGGCCGGCCTTGCCTTCGGATGAAGCCGATCGAGAGACGGCGGGACGTAGTCCCGCAAGCGGTTGGTCTCGTCTACCGGCGACGCCGAATCGAGCGCCCGCAGCTCCACCTGCCTGTCGCCGGTGTCGCCTTCGGCCGCCTCGGCGCGGGCCCTACTTGCAATAAGCTTGAGAGAGAGAGACGAGTTAGAGTGCAGGGACCATCTCTCCGGGGAGTTTCCGGTCTCCTCACTTCTCTTCGCACTGCTACGGCGGGCGTAAGTCGCTCCGGAGGCGCGCTGCAGGTTGCGGCAACAAGCTTGATGGCCTGCAGAATGGGGTTCGCGGTGCCGCGCACTCCCGCCAGGCACCTCGTTTAGTAAGAAAGACAAACAGGTACGTTTAAAATACGTTGGACTCCTTTGGGGGGGAGAGCGAAGGGCGAAGTAGTTTTGTTTGCTTGTGAAGAAAGAAGAAGTGCGTAGTTTTGTTGAAGAACGGCGGTGTGCACATTTGCTGTTTCGCACAGAAGGTGTTCGGCAAAAAAGTACGGTGTCCAGAATCAGAAACTACAGAGGGCAACAGTCAATCCAGGTTTGTAGCTCACTGACAGTTGTGAGCGACACCTCCTCGTTGAGAGCAGTAACGTGTCCTTGGCTTGGGACGTATATGTTCCCAGTTTCTCGTAGGGCACCTACCTCGCCTCTTGTTTCTCGCTCCATACGAGGGACCATACTATTATTCTGCTTCCGACAACCTGCTGTGTTCGCATGTGGGTCTTGATGGTTTGACGACGTCTTGCGGGCGGTTTATCAACCTAAACCGATATGGATCAAACTTTCTGGGGGTTTCCGAATGTTTCTGGGTTCCCTGTGGCGTTGGGTGCCACCAAAAACCGACGCACTTACTAGTCACAATATTTCACTCTCGGATGAACACAGAAACTTCTAGGTCGCGGCAACAACCCTTTCTTACCGAGGCGATGCTTTATGATTAAGAGAGATGGACTCCCTGTGCTTGCAGGGATGCTTGCAGCTGCTGCACAGGTACGTCTTGCACTGATTGCGAAGAGTTGATAAGAGCGAGGGTAGTGCCTGCAGCCATGCCAAGAAGCCACAGTGTCGGTTCTTCGCGGATGCACGCCCACGTCACGTGCGTGCACGAAACAACGACAGTCGCCAGGAGGTTGGTGACGTCGCTTCTTTTTGGCTGGATCAGCGACAACGGCAGCTGGAAAACGGTGCGATCCTGCTCAGGCCCGTAGAACCCCTCGTCGTAAACAAAGTTATCCTCTCTCGACCTCCTGTGGACCACGTGGATGTCATAGCCCCACGAGCCCAAGCCAATACTGTGCGTTGTATTGATAGCATCGCGTTTGTTCTGCGTAAAGACGGAGTCCCCCACGAGTCGGAGCGCTTCACGGACGTACAACTGCGTCGGAAAGTGACCGTTCTCCTGAAACTCGTCTTTGCACAGGCCCCATTCAGCGGCCGATTGCCTCGTTTCTTCTGGGACGGACGGGTCATTCTGCACAGTGTACAAGTACCCCTGCACGTAGTACTTGACGCCGTCGTACACCTCCGCCCGGTCCGTGTGTGTGCCGTTCATGTACGGCGCGATTGTTCCGTCAACAACATCAGAGGTCACCGGAGTGCCCCCACTGTCGCAAAGGTCCCACTTGTCTGCCGGCGGGTAGCTCCGGTAAGGCAACACACCGAAAATCTGATTAAACTTTTGTGTGTCACCAGCAGATGCCTTCGCGTTCAGGTACCTGCGCATAAGCTCGAAGTCCGCTGCCGAGTAGTTGGCCGGTATTGGGAAAGGCACTCGGTTTGATTGGTTGTTGGTGACACACGGTCGGAACGAGAAGCCCATGACCCCTTTATCCGCGGACCCAAAAGCCGGCTGCTTGCCGCCATCGACATATTTTATTAGATTCCCGTCTGCGTCAAGCGAGCTCACGTTTACATCAAATTTCGGCGAGCCCGGCTCTCTCACGCCTGCAAGGCTCTCGTTGTACTGGTTGATAGATTCCCTGCCGTATGTGGTTGTGGCGACCTCGCGTACAAGGAGACCCTCATACGACGCGTCCACAAAGAAGTCGGCTGTCCACGTTGCAGTGTTGGTGGAAAACTCTGTCACGCGAAGGGTTGCCGAGTCCTTCTTGACGGAGCCTTGCACCACCGTCTGATTGACGTGCACGTCAATGTTCGAATCCCCGTGGATCAGCGCGAGAAAGTTCTTTTCGCCTATGTAACCGTCCGGTTGCCAAACTGGTGAACTTACATTGTAAGCTTTGGCATTTGCCATGCCCCACTCGTACATCGTGCAGCAAGGGTATACCTGACTGAAGTCTCTCAATCCAATACCTCCAGGGCTCGACATGCCTCCGATAGACCTGCTGCTTTCCACAATAGCAACGGACTTCGTTTGGTGCAAACGAGCAAAAGACAAAGCAGCAGAGATTCCACTCGGTGTTGCCCCGTAAATAACGACGTCGTACTGCATGCGCGGTTGTGTAATGGCATACATCAGCGGCAGTACCACAAGGTACGCCATTTTTTTTCAAGGCACCTGCTAGCCATTTTACGGTGCATATATCTCTTGAATATGCGTTGCGAGACGAACTATCGCAAACAGGTTCATTGTTGAAACGAGGACGCTCAGTGTTGGCCAGTAATCTACATGTCCGTCAGCATAGCCCATTTCCGGTAGTGTTGCGCCCATAACTACGCTCGGACTCCTCTCGTCGGCACCCTCAAGACAACCAACGTGCCGGTCATTTCAAGTCCTCTATTTCCGGACTGGTTTTCTGATGGTAAGGCCATGGCACGGCTTGTTGTGCAGTTCGGTATGACAATTCAATGCAAAGAAACTTTTTCCAATTCCGCGCGTATTAATTTAATGACCAAAAGACAAGAGCAAGAGCTAAAACATATCGGTCGCCATTTGTTTTTCGTGCGTCACGCTGGTGCTTGAGAAACAAGCCCTTCTTTCCTCTGCTTCGAAGAACCGTTGTTCAGAGAAATTGGAGGAAAGAATACCACATTCACTCACTCGCTCACTACATACTCACACACTTGACGGCTCTCTTCACTGGGATTGTCAGAACGCACGTGGGCTGACGAAGGCGGCCTTTGTGCAGATCGGCGGATACTGTTGATAAATGCAGCAAACACGGAGACAGAGATTTGATTGGATAGGCCAGTAGTCTACACTTTCCTTAAACCTGGGGATATGAGTTCTGCGCCACGGATTGTCAAATCAACGTTGCACCCGACCAATCGCGAGAATCGGGCGGAAGTCGTGTGTAGGACGAACCCAACTTCGAGGAGGCTTGGTATGCTATGGGCCCCATTTGCTGCACGGTTGCGTGCATGTCAAGCAAATGATTGCTCAAATACTGACAACGGCACCAAGCAATGACAAAGAGTGTCAAGCCTCAAGTGTCAGCAGAACCGTTCAGCGTCCGGGGTGACACAACCGACACCTTCTTCGCAATTAGGAGCCCCGGCTGCGAATCCGCAGGCATGCACGCCGCATTAGCGGCATTAGCCGATCCGTACGAACCGTTCATGGCTATGTAGACTGCTTCTTGCTGATCGAAGCCATACTCAGACTGCCGCGAAGGGGGTCTCGACGCTCCGCCCAATTTTTTACCCCACGCCAGTGCAAGCACCAATAGCAGGCCGCACACAAGAACGAGTACTACAACTACAAACCGCGACCAACCGGGCAGTAACATCCCGTCGGTACCAACGTCTGTTGCATTTGCCGCTAACTGGGGGTCGCTGGACATCGCCACATGTTGTTTTCTGAAACCCCCGTTTCTAATGGGGAGTCGATGATTAAATTTTGGCGGTTGATACTAAAGTGAAGCAGAAAAGTGGCCAATGACCCCCCTGGAAACACCCCCTTTTTCGGAAGAATTGAATGTCGCCACCAGGGGGGGTGAAACGGTCACGAGCTTTACTGATGTGACCGTAATACGTTGAATGAATTTGTCGACCCGCGCACGACGGCAGCGGCACCGGCCGCCGGTTCAAACACACACCGCGACCGTGCCCCATTCGACGACGAAAGCGCGGCAAAATTGCAAATAGCGTCTGTCAAGAGCATGCGCGGCACGGTGTCTTAAACCTCGTACTGACTGACACTTGCAACCGCATCGCACTCTTTGAAACCTGCGCTCGTTCTATCAGGGCTGGTTTCATCGTGCTTGGAAACGATCTTTCAAACGGAAGACATTCACAATCGACAGACTCGCGACCCGTGCACCGAGAGAACGGTGTGGATGAGAGAGTGGGCAGGCACAGAAGCTAGTTCCAAAGCTGAAAGCCACAAAAAGCAAATGGGAAGAGAGTGGCAGCTGGGACGTCTATCCGTCTCACTTTGCAAACGATGTGCGCAGGTGTTCAGTGGCGTAAGCGACAGATCTCGCTTTCATAGAGTCTGAAAAACGGACCTTTACGTTCAGTAATGGATTCGCCCATGTCCCCTGCAAACGCCTGTGCATCACTCGTTTATGATGACCAATGGCTCTGCGGCTTGGCGTGAAATTGGTGGTCGGGGGGAGATGTCTCTTCTCTGCTTTTAGCGACTTAAGTGAGTGAAATGAGAGGATGGGTGGCATCACGACGCATGGGGTGCTCTACATAAATGAGCCCGAGGACGAATCGTAATTTCGAAGTGCTCGGTTCTGTTAATCGCTGCGCTTGTTCGCAACAAGCTCACCGATGCTGTGGCGGCCAGACTTGGCTGAGATGGCAGAATCCACGCACAGCACTATCATCTTGCCTGCGGTGTTGCTGCGGGCGGGTCTCACAAAATCGTATCAATCCAGGCTTTGAGTGGTTTGGTGCCTTCTCGAAAGAAAGCTTCTGGGGCGTCCACTGCGCTGACGTCGAGGAACGTCGTATCAAGAGTGCTGTGCGCCGTAAAGCTGAACGGCTGATTACTCACTCCTGTTTACTTTGTTTGAGTGAAATATCTCCAGTAAGTCAGAAAGTACATGGGTGATAGGACACACCCTTTGCGAGTCTAGAGGTGCTGTGTTCCTCAGGCCGGCGTCTGTGCGACCGAACCTTCTTGTGTTGTCCATTGGAAAGGGACCACTGTACTCCTTCGTTGCAGTTTTCAAGCAGTTGTGGCTTAGAAGAAGGTCGGTGTTTTAAACTCTCCGATTGACCGTTCTCGTTTGCTTGCAAACATACCCAGCCTCAGCTCTGCGTCGCTGCCGTCCTTGCCCAGTTGCGAGATGACGTTCGTCTTCGTCTTGCGCAGCTTTTCGATTTCTTGTTCCAACTGCTTCTGTTTTTAGGTGCAGATAACTTTAAAGGTGCAAGGCGAACCAGTGTGTAAACTCGCTCTCGACGCGGACTTCTCAAAAGATGACATTGCGCATATATCAAAAGAAATGAGAAGATTGATGTCTGTTTTGGACCACCTGCCAGAGACTGTCCACAGAAGGCAAAGGAATACTTTGATGGAATTCGACTTGTAGGAGTGGTCAATATCCCTCTTGGTGCAAGCGATAGCGAGCTTCGGCTGTGGCTTGGTCAGGACGATCTGTGTGATTTTGCAATAAGAAGCTTGACGGTGGTGTGCTTAACTACGAAGCCAAAGATTGCAAAGCGTGCGATCGAATGCAGTGTCGAACTCATTTGCGGGCTGAGGTGGCCCGTGCCACCCGCGGCACCGTCTGTGAAGAACAGGTGTCGGCATCTTCGGGCAACGTTCCATTGGCCTGACGCGGTTAAACGCCCGGGCGGCGCGCGCTAAAATTCCAATATATTAAACTGAGCAGACTATGATTGGCATGCGGACATCGATTCCAGCATGTAGGCAGCTGTGCACCTACTTTTACAAAAAGGCATGACGAATGTGCAGCTGCTGACACAGCGAAACAGTTATGAGACGGTGTCACCAATACCCAGTGGCAGCAACTAACACGTCGAATTTAGACAAATACCTTCGGGTCCGTCAGAATCGTATAAATCAACTCAGCGTTGGCGGACAAGTGTTGCTCCCAGTTCACGGAGTCAATGACAAGCACGATGGCGAACGCGTCGTACAAGTATTGCGACAGACCAGGTCGCAGTCGGTGATGGCCTGGGTAGTCGACGACCTTGCGTTCAACTCTGTCATTCGAGTGCGTTTGAGTACAGGGGGGAAATATCAAGAACCGGTAACCGAAGCGAAGAAAGTTCTGAACGAACTAATACCGAAGGGCAGACGTGGCGTGGGGATGTAGGACTTGATAGCAAAGCACAGCGAAGGGTTGAAGTAAGCCTGGGGTAAAGAACTTGGCAAGCAAGAACGTGTGGTAGACACGCCTTAGCAGTCCCAGTCTCCCCACCTGCCTGCATGTTATTTTCAAAGTCGTCGCTACCGCTGACCTTTTCCAGTAGACGAGGGCGCGAATGCACACCTTTTTGAGCCGATTGAAGCTATGGTGACATTCTCTTGCATTGAAGTGTGCGTCTCGACCTCCTCATCGAAGAAGCACTTGTAGTACAGCGCCGTCGAGCCGGTGGTCGGCAATCCAATCATCAGCAGCGTGTCTTTCTTTCTACTTCCGCTGAACCCTCGCGCAAGGATAATCACCAGCAGGGTGACAATGCCGATGACGATCGCGACGACGTACTCTGTCTCGAGGGCGAGAATTCGCCGCTGGATCGCATCGACGTCCATTGCCCTGATTACCCCCTTCTTTTCAATGCTCTGTTTTTCTTCGTATGCCAACCTGGGAGCCGATTACGCAATGCTCCTCAGTATCGGTTCATGAAGCACAAGACGCGGTCTCTGCTTTATACTTAGGTCGGGCTTTGAAGCGGGCTGTCAACACAAGGCAACGCAATATTATGTTATCCACAAGATCGCGCTCGAAAAGGGAGAAGAGCCACCAACAGGTGTCTTGAACTGAGAAATCAAGAAACGAATACCGTGTTGGTACCGTATCCTGACAGATAAGCAAGGTTAGCGATACAGCGAGGACACTGAAGAGCGTCCCGCTGCAGACGGTCCTGCTCGAACCATTAGTTTTGCTGCCAGCCAGACGAAGCGGGCGCTAGTTTGATGTGTGCAGTAACGCATTAGGTAGCTCCTAGAGCCAAACCTCCTCTTGCACTGTAAGCCTGGCTTTTTGAGATTGACGGTGCGGCCCGATGCAAGAGAACGAGATCACCACTTTTCCGCGCACATTCAAGTCGCTTACCACAATTCTTTCTGTGTGAAGCGTTTCAGCGGGATTTCAGTATTCGAACACCGCCAGCTTGACGTTCTCCTTGTTAGAACGTCAAGCTTTTTGCACTGGAGGATGACGGTGCTGGGTTTCGCCGTGATCAGCCTGAGGAATGATGCCTTCGCAGGCAGTCGGCAGCGACAGGTTGCACACGCACACGCGGCCCCAGAACATTTTTGGAGGCGTGGAGAGCGTGGCAATGCGGAGGACGATGCTGCGCGCCATTTCGGCGTCGGCGTGCGCGACGGCGGAACGCAGGCACGCAAACAGCGACTCGAAGTCCGGGAACTCGCTGCCGTAGCACATCTCGAAGTATGCCTCCTTCAGCGTTTTGTGGTCGCCTGCGACCAGGCAAGCGCTGAACAGAGCGGCGTACACGAGGTCGTCAGCATGCAATATTTTGGCCTTGATTAGTAGGCATTGCTTGACATCGCCCCTGGCGGCGTAGATTTTCATGAGTGTGGTTAAACATGCGGTGCTCAGCGGCGGCAGCAGTGGCGCGTATACGGACAGGAAATAGGTGGCGGCTGCCAGGTCGTCATGCCGCAGGCAGACGCGCAAGAAGTCACAGACGTCCGAGTTCAGAAACGGGCAGTTCGATTTGCGGTCGACTCGAGCCATGATGCCTGCGATCCGCAACGCCTCAGCAGGATCCTTCGCGATCAGGAGCCTCGGCCGCAGCAGCATTTTCTCGGGCAAGTCTGCCGAAAGGATATCGACAATGCAGCGGGCGTATCCCATATACCGCTCAGCTTCCCCTTCCGGAGATTCGGGTTCCTTCTGCTTGCTCTCGTACAGCTTCACGAAATAGTTGAACGCGGCGAAGGTGGGCTTAAACGAGGCAACCCGTCCATAAGTGCTGGTGACGAGTGGCAGCGAGTCGTGCCAAGCGACGAGGAACTTGTCGAGATCCCTTGCCCTCTGAAGGCCTATGCAGCGGGCCACGTGGTGATCTGGGCCTGGCGGCACACCCTGGGCCGCCATCTCTAAAAACACGCCGTCCAAACCTGCGAAGCCGAAGTGCGAGAGACTCTGGAGGAAGGCCAGATAAGCCTGCGGCCCGAACTCGCCACCGGTGGCCTGCAACCGCGCCTTCTCTTCGAACATGCGCGCAATGGTTGCTTTCGAGTGCTTCTTCGCGGTCCCCGACAAGTACTTCGTCGACTGCCCCCGCGCCTCCGACGCTGGCCGTTGCTTGCCTTCCTCGCAAAGCCACGCGATACGAGCCGCGCACTGTCCATCCGTTTGCATGCCCTCTGTCCGCATGTCTGTGCGCCGGGAGGTAGTCTTCATCGTGTCAAAGAACCATCGTTTGCTCGTTGTCAGCACTTCCTTCCCGCCGGCTCGCTGCAACATTTGCTGGTTCACCTCCTCTTGGGACGTGACATGCTTCTTTCCTCTTCCTGGTAAGTGGTGTTCGCAAATAGTGAGAATACGCCACATGATAATTCTCCCTGCAATCCGGCCACCAAACGCTCGGTGGATAATCGTGCAGTTTCGCTGTTTCTCGGTGTTTGCCTTGAGCATTCCTTTTCGAGAAAAGCTTTCGGCGGCCCGATCCGCGGGTCGCAACGCGTGCCGCCGCCGTCGAGAAACCACCAACGTCGCCGAATACTATTCACTTCGTTTCCGTGGGCACGCAGTTGCAAGAGGAGGACGAAGGCCGCAAAGCTTTTCAGCTAAAGAATGGGAGGGGAAAATGAGGCGGACTTGTATTTTTCACCGGCCGCACGTTCAGAGGTGGAGGGTTGGGGGAGGGGGGGTGGGGGCGAACTGGTCACGGTGAGCTCCAACCGTAGAAGCTGGAGTTAAACCGGGAGTCTGGAAAAAGCGGATGTGGTCTTGTGTCGTTTCCTGGAGCCTCAGACTCATAGAAAACAAAGGTTCTGCATCTGGAATTCCGTTTTTACACCCACTTTTCGAGCGTTCACGCCCGACACCGCTCTTGAACCCGCTCTAGTTTCTGAGGATGAAGTCTACCGTGTATGTGAAGGAAGAATTTTATCTGCATTGTCTTGAGGTTCAGTACAGTGATATTCTCCTTCTTTTCGTGAGGGAAATTTCCCCCAAACCACCACTGCTAGAGTACGAAAAACCGTACTGAGTAACATCATGACAATACTTCATTTTCTGAAACAAGGTAACCTTGAAAAAACAAGGGATGTATCATTACCAGTCGTCCCATCGCGACGGCAAAAATAAACAGAGTGATTGTTGGTGCGTCAGACCCCCAGGCCCCACAGTTGCTAGAATGCACCTATTTAGAGAGAACCCCAGCTTGCCACTCCAGGGTTTTATTGTCCGGTGCCTTTCGAGCGCCCTTGTTGGCGACTTTTGTGCGCGACGCTTTGTGCGATGACGGCATTGTAGCTGCCAGGACAAATATATCAACTGCCAGCAACAGTACCTGGATGTGCACGTTAATGAAACCTGACGCACCAATCTTCTTTGATGATTGAAGAACGGTTGGGAACCCCATTTCACGTCTTGCCCTGCATATCCGGAAGTCCATATCAGGCAGGCAGCAGAGGATGAAACAAGTACTGTCTTTATAAAGTCGAACTTGGTAACTGCCGTGAACCTGATACTGCAACTTCAGCGACGGTCAGCATGAACACGAAGGAAGGCGTTGGGGTCAAACGAGGGAGGCACAAAAAGGAATCTAGCGGTGTTGAGGCCGTTGAATCTTGCAAAAAGGTGCTAGATGCCGATCTGCGTCACACCGTCTGGCACAGGAACGCTTTGGAAACGAGCAAGGTATTTGTTCGAGCTGGAAAAAGATTGCGACGTGTTGGATACCTGGTCGAGCGGTAGCGGCAGATCTCCTGAGACGAAAGAACTGTGAATCAACATGTCAGTCAGAGGAACCCCTTCGCCTTCTGAATCCGATTCGGCTGTGCGGTAGGATTGCGTGTCGAGAGACACTCCTCTTCCTTCCGACGCTGTCTCTGAGCACGCCTTCTTATGATGGCCGTGAAGGGATAGCAAAGGCAACAATGCCGCATGGTGATGACCTGCTAGCTTGCACCGGACTGTGGGCTTTCTCCGAGCAAAACAAACTGCGATCATGAGGCACACACACAGAATGATAATGACAGCGACTAACGCAGTGGATGCGGTTTCGACAGTGCGGAGACTGCTGGAATTGGACTCTTCCGAGTCACAAAGAAAGGTGCCCCCGATTCTGGTTGCTGAGTTGTGGAGACAGGTGCACACAAAGTCGCCGGCCTGTTTCGAGTCGGGGTCAAAACAGTCAAAAACACTCGAAGAACCGCATGGATGATTGTAGCATTCATCATACTCGACTGGCGCATAATCAGGCGTCTCACGTCCGCCGCTTGACCCAGAGGAATCTGATGCGCTGCCCGCTGGATCGGGTGGTTCGGTGTGCGGTACAGGTACATGCGTTGCCGGAACGTCTGTCTCGCGTTGAGGTGAAGTCGTCGGTACAGTACTCATTTCCATGGGTCCGTTGACTGCTTCTTCTGCAGCGTAAGCGCCTGTGAAAAGGCAGAACAACAGCAGACATAGCGAAGCGCTTGTCATACTTTCCGCGAACTACCGCAGTACTGTCTTCTGCACCTGCTCGAAAGCCGGGTGGATATATCCACAAGCTTCGGTGAGCAGGTGCGATTCGGAAAGAAGACTTTCCTTTGGCACAAGACCTGACAGGGTGAGTTGTTGAATTCTTAACCTTGGCTTTGACAATGGAACTCACTGCGACGTCCTTTCTCTGTGAAAGCTCCAGATCTGCGGGTGCCCGCTCACTCATGCAGGATGCTCATCGGTGATTCATCCGGACGAATTCAATTCAATGTGTCACAGCAGAAGAAAGCAACAGTGCGCCTTGTAAAATAGAAACTCCTTCTATGTGCCGATACGATGCATTCGTGATAGTTGTGAGCGACAACAATGCCAAGAATTTGTGTGGCGGTGGTCTCCAGCAACCGGTATTGTATCGGTCTCTTGATCATCTTGGGACGATTTTCAAACCAATCTCGTTGGTTACCGCACGGGTCAGTCTATCTTTATCTCGAAGAGCATCACATTGCCGCGGTCGGCCTGCAGTTTACGACCTGCTATGCATCCCCTCACTTGGGGGGTACCTGCGTATGAGAAGACAGCGAACGGTTTGTGAATAAATTCGATCAACCATGCGGCGAACGAAGGTCAACGCCAGTTCGCCATTCTTAAAGAATGGCGGATGAAGAGCAGGAAAAAGCGAAGGAACGGGTGGGAGGAAGAGTACGTGAAGGTGTTGGAGAACAAGTGTCGTGGATTGGGCCACGCTTGGAGTGGAGAAGGTGTTTCGGGCAGATGTTCTGACCAACGCAGGCCACAACTGGCAGAAACTTCTGTAAATAGTTATTTGGGTGTCGGAGTAGGCAGACACATCCGCAGAACAAGCACATGGTGTCGAGGCTTGCGCAATCCTTCATGAGGTAGATTTGAGGGTCTGCTTCACCAGTTTCGTTTCGCGAGAGCTTGAGCTTTGTTGTCGATTCTGATGATAAAGCATTGACGAATGCTCCAACAGGTCTCGTTAAATTTTTTGTTTGTGCGTGCCGGTTGATCGTTTTCCCACTTGTATTTACCCTGTGTGTATTCAGGTAAGGAATTCTGATCAACCACCAAAACACGCTGCCTACGTCTTTTTAGCCTGCACAATACATTGAAGGGCAACCCACAAGATTGTTAGTACTAAAAAGACGGGACCACGTAACTCCACGCAAACCCCGCGAAACATTTAGAACTACCGGCCGTTTGCACCCCTCACGCCACTTTCTCGACACAAGGACCGAAGGAGAATGAAACCCTATGATGCTCTTGTGTCGCGTTGCGGTTCGGTTCATTCTTCTAACGCTACTACTAGCCTATAGAGGGAGAACCGTTTGGTGGCCGCACAAATTGTCAAAGAGCATCGTACGCAAGAGGGTAAATGAATGGTGTATGAACGAGAGTACGTGGAATGGTCTGAATTCTGAGGGAGAAGCCCTCTGCAGTATGATACAAAACAAACCTTTCTAAGATCCGTGCATGCTTGATATGCTTTGAAAGGGATTGAACTCGCCACAGGTCTAGGTAAACGCCGCTCATCACCTGAGATCGCGCCAAAAACTGTCCCGGGGCCAGAGGAAATTGTACAAGCAGAGTTATTTCTTCCGGTCAGAATTAGGTCCTTTTCAATTCGGAGGGAGGGACCCGTCGCTAGGCAGTCTGAAAACCCCTGTGGCAAGGAGAAACCATTGTGCCCTATCCGCGCTGTGTTGCAGTCCTTTCAGTTAGTCCACAACAGCATGCCAATTTGTTGACTGCGGTTTATTAGAACATCTTGTGTTCATCAGAGGGGGGAATCCAAGTCCGCTCCTTCCAAGAAATAACTCAGCTACCACCATGGATCAGGGCCTCCGGGAACAGCAAAAAAGTGTCGAACTCCAGACGTGACGGTGATCAGATTGCTATCGACCTCTCTAGCTTACCTGACCCGCGAGACTTCGCGTAAAGATCCCTCGTTTTATTGCATCGACCCTGTTCTCTCTTGTCTGTCGCTTCTGCTGGCGCAACCATCTGAGAGAAAGAGGACAAGGTTTATGGTGTTGGGTGGAAGATGTTTTCGCGCTGCTGGCATCCATGTCTCCGAGTGAAGAAGTTGGGTGCTACTTCGATGCCAACTAGTGAACACAACTGTGAAGAAGAGAGGAAGATTTATCTGCATTTGCCTGAACCAATCAGTACAACAACTATTTTTACTCGTTTCGTGCACCTCTCATGGGGATTGAAAGCTAATCCCCACGGCAGAGTTTAAACACGTTAGTTGAGCCCCTGGGGAACTGAGTCACGCCAGGACAAATGCTGCATTCGATGCGCATAAATAAGGCTTGCCTACCTTACCAAGTAAAACAAGGATCTGTATCGTCACAATGTCACCAGTCGTATCGGGACGGGAAAAAGGAAAAACGCGAATGGTTGGATGATCGAGAACCACTGGGAGCCCTCTTCGCCGCGCGCACCATCAAGTCGGCGTCAGGCACGACCAAGAATCAGGCGGTGTCGCAACGACCTTTGTATCTGGTTGGTAATGTTGCAACACCGCTCTGCACTGCGACCCTGCACCAGTGGGCGTGCCGCTCATGCTGGGTGACACTGGTACAACATATAAGAATCAGCCCGTTTCCCATTCCCCGAGGGCGTGTCGGGGGAGGTTTCTGAGGCCAAGATCCATCGGATGGGTGCTAAATGCTAACCTGCATGAATGCGGTTCGCGGTTTTTTGCTGTTTTGGAGCTGTTGACTCTGAGGAAAGAAGAACATGACGGGCGGTTGCGGGTACGAAGGGGCGCTGAATGAATAAGGAGCGGCTGGTGCATTAAGCCCCCCTTGGCAACCTTGTGGCAAAAGAAGGCTTTGGCTGCCGACAGCGTATCCGTAAGGTGTGGCATTGGAAAAGGATTGCGACGACCCATTGGATGCCGCGGGCAGAGACAGGGACGGGTTGCAGAAAAGGAAGGAATGCGTCAATTCGGACAGGGAGATCCCTTCGCCGTCGGTGTCTGAGTCGTCTGAGTCGCTGGACTGCGCGCCGATAGACGCGCCAAATGCGTCTGACGTCGTCTCCGACGGAATCTGCTTCTCGTCGTTGCGCGACGCGTGAAGGGGCAGCAGGGGCAACAATCCCCCGTGGTGGTGGTCCGCCAGTTTGCATCGGCCATGCGGCTGTTTCAGAGCCGAATACGCCACGAAGGCAAGGCAGAGGCACAGCAAAACGATGCCAACAACCACCACAGAAGATGCGCCCACCACGGTCTCGGCAGCGTGGGAGTCAGGGGCGCAATGGAAAGTATCTCCGACCTTAATTGCGGAGTTGTGAAGACATGTGCACACGAAGTCGCCCATCTCCTTATAGTCCGGGTCCGAGCACTGGAATATGCTAGAGTCACCGCAAGGGTTGTGGTCGCATTCATCATGGACAGAAGACGAAGAGCCGTCTGCTGAGCTTGCGGGAGAATCGTAAACAGGCGAAAGGCCGCTCACCTCAGGATCAGACGATTGACTTTCACCGTCATCCGCCGAGCCGCTACTTTCTGACACAGGTAGCGGAGCTGATGAGGCCGGTGCAGCGCTGTTTTCGGGTCCTTTGCCGTCGTCTGTTGCCGCGCGCGCTCCTTCGAATATGCAGACTGTTGCCAGCAGACACAATAGTATTGCGACGCTGGTCATTTTTTAGCCCGGAAAACGCAGAGCGGCCTTCTGTCCGGTCAACAAACCGCAGGAGCAGGCCTATTGGGACTTTTCTCTGAGGGAAGAAGGGTAAAGGACCTGGTGTATTGTCCGGTGCGGGTCAGATATATTCTGGGTTCACTGCTTGGTAGTCGGTTCCGAGCGCACGTTGTACTTTGGAGGCGGTTAACTGTGAAATAGAACCAATGAACGGGGCGGATGAAGTCGCTGTGCATGTTGTGACCGCTTAGTGGGATGGCAGATTAAAAGCAGGTAAAGCAAAAGAACAACGCAGCTCAAACTCGTCTAAGGAAACACGCTCGAGTGGTTGCAAATATGAGGAAATTTGAGTGTTCTTCAAGGTGCATGGGGCTGAACGGATGTTGCCCTGCGGAATATCCTTGCTTGCATCGCTAAGCTACCCATTCAGAAGAAATGTGCAGTTTACTTGGAGAGAGATTCAGTGCGAAACCTGCAACAGAGCCGTTCTGATGAGGAAGTCGTTTCTTCCCCCAGAAAGGGCGGAATACGGCTCCTGCATAGGTCGGATTGGAAGCTGACGTTTGTGCATAGATTGTGGACAGTTTTCCGTGGTACTAACCTGACAGGCCACGCTTGTTCAGTCTTTGTGGAATTGCCGATATGATCGTGATAGCTGAGGAAGCGGCGTCGTGCAATGATCCAAACCAAGATTCCGAAGAACTATGTTTGCATGCCCATCCGGCACAACCCCTTCCCTAATGTACGCAGCTGCCATTCGTCGTGCACCCTGCAGGTCTCCCGCTGCTACAAACACGTTGATATATTCCCGCCAGAACGGGGAGTACCACCGGGTGTCGTGAGCGGCGTGAAGTGCACCGAACCGGGCAGTAGCGACGTCAACGATGGGGCGGATAAGCTCCAATTTCTGCTCAGGGGGCAAGTCATCGTGAGAAGCGAGGGCGACGGCGATGCGCGAGCCGGCGGCTTTGAACAAGTGCGTGGCTGAGGTGAGGGTCATCTGGACGCCTTCGTTTTCGAGGTCGAGCCACACCCGCTCTGCCTCTTCGTAGAGCTCCTGCCGCAAGAAAATGCGGAGGATCTCTTCCGATTCAGTCACGCCGATAGTCAGCCGTGCTTTGCTGAACGCAGCGCGCAGAGACTTGTAGCATTGCCTGAAGTCAGCCTCTTCCCGTTGGCACCAGTTGCCGTAGAACTTGATGAGGCCAAGCCCAATGGCGCGGTCCAGCCGGATGTCGTTTTCGAAACAGTACGTGAAAAGCTCGAGCGCCGTGTGTTCGTCCGCAGAGTACCTGATTACAATATGTTGGCAATAACCCTTGGTTGGAGGTCCCAACCGTGAACCACGGTTGGAGCCTTGACTCCGTGCACAGGAAGCCTTCTTCTACCCCTTGTTTGCTGAAAGAAACAAAAGACATTGACTAGTTCGTACCAGTATGCGCAGGTCTCGCCCTCTGCACGTTCCCAAGTACGTTGAAGTATGGCTAAAGAAAAAGTGGTGTCACCTGAGGGGGTCATCTCCAGGCCGCCCACGTGATAAAGCCATTAAGCACTGGGAACTTTTAAGTACACGGACCACACGGATCTGCCGTTACGCACGGCTGCCTAGTTGGTTATCATGAATAGACTACATTACAGAAAGAGTAGCGTACGTATCAAATCCTGCTGCAGGTTCACTTGCAACGTTGTTGCAAGTTTGCTTCCTCAGTTGGATTAGAGAAGCGAAGGTTGTTATTGGTTTCAAACGAGACGAGGATGCTGATCGTAACTAATTCAGCAGCTTCAACGTACACACTTAACCATAAGTGAAAGGGTAAATGCATCCTCGTCTCGACGACGAAAGAGCCATCAGATGTCTCTCAGTGCCTTCTGTCAACAAGCAACTCTGGAGCCAAACGCACACAGTCTTGAAGAGCGAAATAGACTGGATGCGTAATAGTGAGGCGTACCTGATGAGGTGAGAGTAGTGAGTGTCGAAGGGTTCAAGGCCAGAATCGACCAGTTTTTTGAAGACCTTCAGCAGTCGTTTCCTGGTCTCGTGGGGATTGGCTCCGTCGGACGTAGCCCGACGGTCGATGCCCTTCATCATGGCCAAGAAGCACTCCTGCTCCGGCCGGACGCCGCTCCGTCGCATGTCTTTCCACAATGACGCCATCTCGGGCAGGGTTCCCTTCTTCGCGAGTGTCTTGAGAGCGTAACTGTAACTCTCTTGATCAGGGCGGACCCGGTCCGCTTCCATCCACTGGAACATCGTTCTGACATCGTGCACCCAAACAGACATCCGCATGATGTTTAACGCCGCGTTGTAGTGTTGAACATCTAGCGGTTTCCCTGAGTCACGCCACCTTTGCATCGTCGCCACCATGTCGATGCACTTGTTGCCACCTCCTCGAAGCTGCGAGCCGCCAACAACCCGCGATTCCCGCGACACGGTCTTGAACAGACGCGCCAAGTAGTCGAGCACGTCATCTTTCGCGGCTGTTTTTGTCATTTTCGCCGCCATCCCTTCCCCGCTCCCCCCGGGGGGGGGGGGGGGGGGAGGGCTGGAGCCTTAGGTAGCCGGGTTGCGACTGCCCCTATTTGAGACTGAAACGGTGCAACTGTGCACACTCATCTTGAGGTCTTTCTCGGCCACCGTCCTGCCGTCGGGATACCGCTGTGCTTGCTCGGATCTGGCGAACAATCACTCGGACATCTAAAAGCATGGCGCGTCGCCAGTCCTGCTTGCCAGGACTGGCCACTAAAACCAAGATCCTAAGTCAGGGTTCATCCAAGTTGAATCTTCGTCGTGGAAGTCCATGGACATTTCGCTGCCGAAGCGATGGAACGGTCCTCAATTTCCTGAGTGGTACGACGCAGCGTAAAAACATGCAACACATGGGACCGAACCATAATGAGGCAGAACGTGGGCGAGAAAGAGAAAGTAAAACGTGGGCAAGAAAGAGAAAGCAAAGCTGACACTCCAGACTAAGAAATGGAAAGACACACAAAAGGATGGGCTCGTCCGCTACTAGGGCAAAGGAACGGAAGAAACCCTTGAACCGCAACATTGGAATGAAAGGGCCGACAAAAGAACCGCAGCAGTGCATCATCGAGGGTGGGAAAATAGCAATGTTAGCTCTCATCTTCCGTACCGCTTTGCTTCTCCGAACGGTGTACTCTTCTTTTAGACTGTTTCGAGTTTTAACCTTTCTTAACTTCGCGTAAAGTGTCCTTTCGGCAGAGCTGTTATGCTTGTGCATGCTAATCCATGTGGTTCATGTACTTAAAAGAACTCAATGCTTCCTGCAGAGCATGGAGGGCAATGATCTTTGCTATTGGCTGCTGCTGGGCCAGTCCCCCAGAAAATGAACAGAATCGAAGGCAAGAGGGGAAGATGTGCAGCAGCTAAGAGCAGGAGTGACACAGAGCGTGAAACGAACACTTTTGGGGCAGATTTTGCCCGCAAAGGAAGTGATCAGGCGATGCGGAAAATCAGAGATCCTCGTCACTGGGTATAAAATTTCTGTTGCAGTTGAAGGTAACAGGTTACATGTGGCGCCTACCACGCCTCTTTTCTTCGACGCATGGTCACTTCCGGAAAGGATACACATCGATTCAAATGCTATGGATGTAGCAGTCGATATTGTGCTGATGGTTCAGTCCGGTCGATGAGCCATGCAGAAGTCACCGGTGTCTTGAAGGGTTCACATTGAGTTCGCAAATAATAATAAGTGCAAACTGCGTGGCTTTCTCTCTTATGAAGACCCTAGAAAAAAGGACAAGGCGGTTGATTTTCCTGGGGCTTCGCGAACGCGTAGAGTGCGGTCGGGAGGGAACGGACGTTGGTTTGGTGCCACTGTGCTAGCTCAGGCTTTTGCCCCGGGCAGACTTCCTCTCCTCGGCAGGCTCTTCACTGCACCTTTGATACCAGGGTTTGCGTCTGCAAGAGCTTCTGGTGATACGGCTGTGGAGACACTGGGATCCATCGAGAAGACGAAAACATGACCGCCGCGTCGCGAGAACGACCCGAAGGTCAGCTGTGACAGGAGGCCTCTTCCGAGCCAAATCCAATTCGCACACATACTTGGAGACAGCAGATTATTTTTTTCGGCTTTCGCAAAATTTCAGGTGGGGTCCCCCCCGTGTGGATTGCAGGTGTGAAGAGTCTCCGCCCGGATTGCAGCGCGTAAGTGGTAGCTATCAGGATTCTATGTCGGTTGGCCGTGTGCTTTGCGGAGAGGCTGGTCGTACGCACTTCCCGAAGGCAGTTTTTTTGAGGTACTTCGACGAGGTGCACCGCACCTTCGACGACGGGGGGATTCTGGGGGGTATCATATAGTTCACGGCGAGCTCTGGCCCGAGTCTGGGGCGGCAAAAAACAACACAAACACAGCACTTCATCGGATGGCTGTTCCTGAATTGTCACAGGCAGTCCTGTACCATACTGCGACACTAGAACGCGCTGGCTTGTCTTTCGTCAACGTTGGCAATCAAGGTACCTCGGAGCACAGTGTACATCACCAATTGTTGGAGTACTACGAGCCTCCCGTGGGGGATGGGGTAAGACTTCTCGTTTCGGGTGTAGGTACAACACATTAAAGGTTTGTCGCTTCAAACGAAAACTAGAAAAACGCGCGTAATCTGGCATGGGGCAAAAGGAGCTTACTCGGCAAAGATGTTCGTTTCCAGTGGTTTGTGTGTTGTTGGCGGGCAATGCCAAAGGTGCGACGATAGTTCATGAGACACCCAAAGAAAGCAATAGACTGGAAGACTTGTTCATAATCGGTTCAAATGTCAAAGACTTTCACTCTAAAAAAAAGGGCTACAGCAGCTACGCGGTATCGCCCTTCCCCTAGTGTCGTGCGCACCCTGGAAACCGCGAAGGGAATCTTGCTCCAGGATAATATCGCAGGAAACAGCTGATTGCAGCTAGTCTTCAGCTTGTTGTGTGCTTTCTACTGACGCTAAAACCCCTTCCGGGCGCTTGTAGAGGAGTCGTTCCTGGCCATTTCTTCTTCGTCCACTACATGCGCTTCATAAAAGCCATAGCGAACGCGCAGATTCCTCATCTAGCCGGTAGGTTATGAGACAAGGCATGAGGTTTCGGGGAGCATCGTCAGGCTGCAGACATCGAAGAATCTCGAACTCAAGAGTATCGGATGAAGCAAGTCATCTCAGCAATAAAAACGGTGCGCGCTATCACACGAAATACAATTGATCGAGATAAGAACCAACGCGAGCATTAGCAGCGGTATGGGGATTAAGCAGGCCAATCGAGCGGTTCACGACTTCTAGTCGGTGCAACCACCGTAGGAGCTTCTGCTTTATCAGCTTTTTGATGATTGCTCCACAAATGGTCATGTCAAGCGAGGTAGCTCAGGCAAGAGCGTGTCGAGACCACGATGCGCAAAAAAAAGAAGAGAATCCGATCAAAAGGCAATGAAGTAAAACTTGTTTTTTTTTGTCTTGATTGCGCCACCTTGTGCAAGCGATGATTGCGTTTGGGCGTGCCAGCCGCGCATCGCAGATGAACGGTATTTCCGCTCCTACGGGCGCAGCTAAAGATTGTTGCCTGTGTGCGTGGGCGCTTCTCCCGGATCACAAGCAACTCAAGAAGGTTGGCACTTGATTCAGATGAACAAAACGCCTGTCGGCTTCTTTCCTTTCTTCAAAAGACTGGCGTTTGATATTTCCGTTTGAAGCTATGCCGAACCACCTGTTGATGAGGAGAACAAGCACTGTGCGTGAGCAGGAACGACGTAACTTTTTGTCCTCATGCAGATCTGTTTTTTTCTTGAGAAAAGAACAGAGATCGAACACCTGTTCTTAACACTTCGACGATGCGCGAACCCAAAAGCTTTCGGGTAAGGCTTGGGAAAAGCAAAGGAAGGCAAAACAGAAAGATTCTCGTAATCGTTGCCGGAAGGCTGCCGGCTCGTAGGTGCACGATACGTTTGGTTCTTGTATGGCTCGTGTTATGCATATTGTGTTTCGTCGCACGGGGGCTTCCACTTCGAACCATTTTTGCTGTCGGAAAGAACTAACTCCATTTTCTGGATAGCCGATCAGTCAAGAATGAATCTCTCCTGAGCTTGTCATTCGGTACTCTCTTCTGCATGATGCTCCTCCTTATGTGTTTCCTTGGATCAACGAACTAACCTGCCTTGGCCACGATGCCTTTGAGGGTCTAGTATTTGCTGCAAAAAGAAGACTGCATTCAACAAGAGATTGGAGAAACAAACGTAGGTCTTACTCGCATTTTTCCCCTTTTCCTAATTCGTTTCGAGCACGTTCAAACCGGAGTCACCTTTGTGTCGCGGTGTCTGCATCTTGATACTGAGCGCGTGAGAAATAAGAACAAGACTTAGTATGCCGATAAGCAGGAGCCCGATGTCTAAAGGAAGCAAAATGGAAATCAGGAGGCCGCAGCAGGATTGCTGTACGCGAGTTTGCAGTAGGCGGCAGAAAGTAGTCTAGTAGTAACCTTGTAGGCCGAGCCGGTGGCACTGTGGTAACAACTCGATGCAGTTTCCCGAGGTTGGTAGTCTGAATCTTCTTACTATGTCCGGTAGCTGTTTTCTGACGGGTGCTTGGTTTTTCAGGATGGGTGGGAAAACTGTTGTCGACGTCTTTTTGAAGGTCAAAACAGAGGTCTAGTCTTTTCTTGTTCCGCTTTCTGCCCGTTAAATTCTTTGTTTCCCTCGGTTTCCGTAAGCCACTCCGAACAGTATTGTTCCTTGTTGCCAAAACATTTTCCAGCTTCCTTGGCGCTGCACAAACTAGTGAGCAAGCTGCAGTTCTGCATGCACGTGTATCGAAGGCGGTCTGTTTGTTACCCGCGTCCAAGCGCGAGCGGGGATTGTGAAAACGTGATTTGTCTGCGTTTGTGTCCCATCTGCTTCGTTTGGTCCTTTTGAAGCACGGACACATCAGGCAGACATCCTGGGTAACCTGAGCGTCTGCAGACAGGACAGCGATGCGAGCCTGGCAGGGTTCAAAACACACGAGTGGGGGTGGCGGTGGAGTCAAGCCTCAGACACTGGAGCTAAGGCTGGAGTTAAAATGCGACCCGCTTTTCGGGTGTGACTCGGGCACACCACTCCAGCTTCTGAGGCCGGACACCATCGGGTGGGTTGTTTACTTTCGGGACACCTCTTCGACAAACCCTTTTTTGACAAGATCGACGCCGGGCCGCGATTTCGGGTCCGCCTGCAGCATGCTCTTGATAGTCTTCGAGCACCAAGATGGGATGTTCTGCGGCAGGTTGCACCGCACGACGTCTGCGACGTTGCGGAAAGTCAGCGTGCCCGTCGCCATCTCGTGCAAGATGCAACCGAGAGCCCAGACGTCATTCCCCATTCCGTAGCCGGATCCACTCAATATTTCAGGTGCCATGTAGTGCAACGTCCCGCACACGGTAGCTGCCGTATTCTGCGCCTGCCCCAGCTGCTTCACCAGCCCGAAATCGCCGACTTTCACGATCAACCGGTCCTCCCGGCCGGTGAGGAAGATGTTGTCCGGTTTCAGATCCCGATGCAGAAGCCGCCCTCTGTGAAGGAACTCAATTGCCGTGCATGTCTGTAGGTGGGGAAGGATGATTGAGACAGAGACATGTCAAAGCAAGTCCCGTAACCTCACTGTTTGCTATGACCCTGAGATAAAGACCTCACCACAAAGGTGGCAAAGCCGGAGAACTCGTTCGATATGATGACAAAACCGTTTGGATATGGACGCTGGAAACCATGGAGTTGTTTACCGACGAAGTGTCGTTACACCACTGGTCAGCCAGGCAGTGGTCGACCGAGTGCCAGACTAGCCTCAGAAAAAGGTGGACAACATTAACGAGGTACCTGCATGAACAAGTCAGCGATGGTCGAGCGGGACACTTTGTGCTTCGCCATGTAGTTGCGAAGGTCGCCTCCAGTGCAGAACTCGGTGATGATGATGACCAGTTGTTTTGTCTCAACAATCTCCTCCCAAGAGTCCACGTAACGGACGATGTTTGGGTGCTTGTACGTCTGCAGCATCTTCGCCTCTTGAAACACTTCTTCCATTCGCTGTTGCAACTCGCGGTCCGATTCTTTGGCCTGCAGCTTTGGCACCTTCTTTATTAGCTTCTCGCCCGAGTAGTGCTCTACAACGAACACTTCGCCGAAGGTGCCTTCCCCGATACGCTTCAAGACCCTGTACTGATCTGGCTTTGCACGCGGCACCTGTTTTTGAGTTGTCGTACTCTCCTTCACCTTCCGCTGGGAGCAGCGTCGCCAGAATGGGCATGGGACTATTGCAGCTCCGCTATGGCCATGTGTCGCCACGCCTCATCCGCTTCGCATTCTGTCTCATCTACTAACAGGACCGTCAGCTTGAAACCTGAGGGTCTCCGGGGACAAATAGAAGGCTATCGGTGACTCAACGGTGAAGGGGGGGTAGCATGCGCCCAGACATATCTGCTGCATCGTCAGCACAGTGACAGACCGGTGTGTAGCCAAGGTCCCGGTCTGAATATCGTCTGGTCATTGTTTGTTGTTGTGGGACAGTCGCGTTCGGGATGGCCAGCCGTTTAGCTCAGAACTCCAAACATAGCGGCTCATGCTGGCAACGAGTTAACTGGAAGCACACCTTTTGCTCGGGGGGTGCTGGTGACGCATAGCCGCCGCGTTGGTTGGAAAGGTGAGCCAGGTAGCGATAGAACACCGAAAATTTCACCATTCCCGACCTGTTTCGTGGTTGTCGTAATGTGCCGAGAACTTTATTCGATGTTTGTGCGGCACTCCAGACAAACCTCTTTGTCTTGAGGGCAGTTCGAATGGTGTTAGATGCATACCCGTCCTTGTCCATTTGAGTGAAGATCGATTTAGCTTGATCAGCACGGCACCGGAGCTCGCGTTGCATCTCAGGATTCTGAGGGTGTTGGGTAGTCGGTTTCGTGCGTTCACCTTTCCGGACGGGAACATGTATTCTGAGTGCTCCCGTTGGACTTTTCTGACACCAGAAATTGGTTTCCAAAAAACACCCGACAAGAAAAGGGGCTTTAAAGGCCCGCTGAGTGGTGGTATGAGGTGGTGCAATGGGCCAACTGCAAAGATACGAAACGACCTGGTGCAGCTTTGGAAACTGCATGTGTTTCTGTCGAGCGAGAAAAGTTCACGGAATTTTGCAGGAGAAACATCGGGGTACCCCAGTACTCCAAAGGTCACTCAGGACAGCAACTTCATCCCACTTGAAGCTGTCGATCAAACCGAGTGGAACATGAGTGGGCCGTATCGGGAAGTCCCTCGTGACAAAAAGCAATTCCGCTACACTTGTGTGGCCCGACCTATACGGCAGCTGAGGGCCTCTGAGCTGAGCATACCTCAGTGTTGTACTCCTTACTGACGTTCCGTGTTGCGAGCCTCACATGGCTACTTGCACCACTGTCAGAGAAAAAGCCCACCCGTCGGCCACTGGCTCGAAAAGAAAATGTCCAGGGCGCCGTGTTCAAAAAAGACCGCCATTGGCCTCAGCGGGAACACTGGGTAATATGCAAAAAGGTCAGAACCTGGGATCTCTTAGTCCGGAGACGTAGATACGAAAACGCAATCATGAGGAGCGCCAGTTGGATGGGCCCCGGCCAATCCTCGTTCAGGCACGCACAGTGATCAAACTTTGCGTGCACCCGGTGTCGCCCACTGTGAATCGTGAGGTGAATCGTGGGGTAAATCGTGGGGTGAATCGTGAGGTGAATCGTGGGGTGAATCGTGAGGTGAATCGTGGGGTGAATCGTGAGGTGAATCGTGGGGTAAATCGTGGGGTGAATCGTGGGGTGAATCGTGGGGTGAATCGTGGGGTGAATCGTGGGGTAAATCGTGGGGTGAATCGTGGGGTGAATCGTGGGGTGAATCGTGAGGTGAATCGTGGGGTAAATCGTGGGGTAAATCGTGGGGTGAATCGTGGGGTGAATCGTGGGGTGAATCGTGGGGTGAATCGTGGGGTGAATCGTGGGGTGAATCGTGGGGTGAATCGTGATCGTGGGGTAAATCGTGGGGTGAATCGTGGGGTGAATCGTGAGGTGAATCGTGGGGTGAATCGTGGGGTGAATCGTGAGGTGAATCGTGGGGTAAATCGTGGGGTAAATCGTGGGGTGAATCGTGGGGTGAATCGTGAGGTGAATCGTGGGGTAAATCGTGGGGTAAATCGTGGGGTGAATCGTGGGGTGAATCGTGAGGTGAATCGTGGGGTAAATCGTGGGGTAAATCGTGGGGTGAATCGTGGGGTGAATCGTGGGGTGAATCGTGGGGTGAATCGTGGGGTGAATCGTGAGGTGAATCGTGGGGTAAATCGTGGGGTGAATCGTGAGGTGAATCGTGGGGTGAATCGTGGGGTAAATCGTGGGGTAAATCGTGGGGTGAATCGTGAGGTGAATCGTGGGGTAAATCGTGGGGTGAATCGTGGGGTGAATCGTGAGGTGAATCGTGAGGTGAATCGCGAGGTGATTCGTGAGGTAAATCGCAATCGGGAAACGTTGATGCCTGGTTTTGCTTCCATGAACGAACATAGCAACGTATGGAACCCCGGCACGGTCAAAGTGAACACAGGAGAGTCGAACAGCCGGCACGCAATGTCACTGTCGTGCAGCTTGAGCCAGCCTCACCCTCTCGGTACCCCCTCCTCTTCACACGTTGGTCAGCATTTAGTGTCCGGATTTATACTGCTTTCTTCTTTGGGCTGACACAGGGTCAAAGCTTGGCTCCTGCGGTTGTGGGGAGTCATCGGGCAAAGCCAAGAACGCGTTAAGCCCTCCTCTTTGGGCACGTACAAACAAACACCGCTTGTTGTTCGTCGAGATTCGGTCGCGCCTCAGTTGGCATACCGCGAGCGAGATGCCAAGCTCGTACGCGTCGATGTAGCCACTGCGGTTCACGTCGATGTTGTTGAAAAGCCACTGCGCCTTGCAGAACAGTCTGAATTCGGAACGCGAGACCTGTTTTTGTTCGTTTTCTTTATTGATCGGTCGACCGGGGCTTGGGTACAGCATTTGTTTGAGAGCTGCTTAGAACCGCACCTGGAACCACGTCCAGGATTTGGGTCCAGAACAAAGTACGTGCGCTCGGCTAAAGGCCGGCGCGGGGCGAGACTGGGGGCAGCAGTTAAAGTTCGGGAAACAGTAAAGTTCGGGCGAAGCAAAGTTCGGGCGAAGCTAAGTTCGGGCGAAGCAAAGTTCGCACGAAGCTGAGTTCTGGTGAAGCAAGTTCGGGCGATGCAAAGTTCGGGCGAAGCTAAGTTCGGGGCGATGCTAAGTTCTGGTGAAGCAAAGTTCGGGCGAAGCTAAGTTCTGGTAAAAATAAGAAGCAAAGTTCGGGCGAAGCTAAGTCCGGGCGAAGCAAAGTTCGCACGAAGCTGAGTTCTGGTGAAGCAAGTTCGGGCGATGCAAAGTTCGGGCGAAGCTACGTTCGGGTGAAGCTAAGTTCTGGTGTTCGGGCTATGCTAAGTTTGGCCTATGATGGCAAATTCGGCGCCAGAACCCGGGGGGGAGACCCACCCTCCCGGACCCCCCCGACTACGGTTTCCCAGACTGCACCCGGGGTAACCCAAATACGGCGAGATACTGAGAAACTCCGCAAAAAACGCAAATTTCGGGCCCATTAGACCCCGAAACGCAACAACCCTCGAAAACAATCTTCGACCGGAAAAGTGTGATGGGTGGGGTTCGAACCCGATGCCGGCCTGAAGGCCGACGCCCGCTCACTCTGCCACCTCTGTGCATTTTGGCAGGGGAAAAAAAAGCTAGCTCCGCACTATTAGCTAGTCCAAAAACAATACACTTTTTCAGTGTAGACAAAAGCCGGGTTGGCTCGAATAGAGGCTATTCGCATTGCATGTTCATAGGACCTCCAGTCTCGAAAGATCTAGTGGTCCCTTCTGCTTTCTCCTACTCTCGCGGTGTATGAGTTTTGTAGGAAACGCTTCTGCCACAGAAGCCCTGGGCTGGGTGGCTTCGTCCCCATGAGTGAGGCCTGCACCCCACACATTTAATGCCCTGAATAAAAGTTGGAATCCTGCAGGAAACTGGAACAGGTGAATCCAAGACACGAGAGAACGAAAATGCATACATCGCCGCTCTTGTCCCTGTCAAGGAAGGCGAAGAGGTGTTCAGCCATGTGCGACGGCCAGCCGAGCTCGAGCTGCAGTTCGCGGTCCTCGTTGAGCGCCTTGATGAACTCCGACTTGGTGATGCTGCCGCTTTGGTCGCTGTCAATCCGCTTGAACAGCGCTTCCGTGATGGCTGTGTGGTCACCCAGCGGCTTAAATGGCTTGGATAGAGGCGCTGCGGTGTAGTACCGGAAGAACTCGATGAAGGAAACGGCGCCCGACCCATTCGTGTCGATCTGCTCGAAGAGGGTCGTCGCCAGGTGCGGCGGCACTGCCAGCTTTTTGGACACGGTGTCGTTCGTTTCGAGCGATCGGCGTAGCTCATACGGGTTGATGCGGCCGCTGTTGTTGTCGTCGATCATGTTGAACAGCTCCAGCACCTCAAAGTACTTCATGAGGTTCTCAAGCGCGAACCCCGTATTTGAAGGGGCGAGGAGGTGCAACAGCTGATCGCTCGTGCCAGGCCACCCCAGCTCATTCCGGATCCCCGAATCCTTCATCGCCTCGGTCAGCTCTTGAGGGTTAATCCGCCCGCTGCTGTTCACATCGATCCTGTCGAACAGCGCCCTTGCCTGGGTCTTAAAGCTTCCCCCATCCCCTCGCGCCATCGTCGGTCCGTAGGCGGATTGGCAGGGTGGGGGGGGCAGGGGGTGGTCGGGGATCAAAAGGAGAGAGGGGGGAGATGCCTTGCGTCTTTGGATTCAGCTTTGTTTGTCATTCTTGCTCGTGACGGCACCTCACCACCTGAGGTTAAACCCACTTATGCTTGCGCCAATCTGCGCACGCTGACTCACTCTTGTGACTAACGGGCTTATGGATACTCGCGTCTCTTTCATTTGCCGGTCTTCGCTCGGCTAACCTTCTCCCAAAATGCTGCCAGCGTTCGCATTCGTGCTTACGGTGCATTGTTACTACAAAAGAAAGGCTCGGAAGTGTTGCCCGTGCATATTTCGGGAGGATCAGTACGACTACAACCAGCTGGGTGGCGCCTACGCCATGTTGTACGCGCACCTTCCATCCGGCAAGACTGATGGTGGAGCCTCGGGTCGTTTGCGTACCACATCCTCCAACGGTTTGTAACGTGTCCACCCAACTTTTGCAACATTGCAAGCAACGCAAGCGGAAAGGCGCCATCGGTCGACAAACCAGCTGACAACAGAAAAAGGAACAACCGGAGAAAGCTGTTACAGTCAGGCGTGCAGGCATGAACGCCACCAGCAGCATGGATGTGAAACAGAAAAAGGAACGTACGACGACCAAGTTAGTGAGACAGAAAAGAAAGACAAAAAGAAGAAAAGGAAAAAAAGAAACATCAGAAGCGATATATTCCGAAGCAGGCTCTCTAACCCTGCCAGGTCACCAACTATATATAGGCCAGATTTGCAACGAGCCTAGGAATTGTGCCTGCTGGCCACACTGTAAAGCTCCCCCTGGTCTGTGCCATTGGGAAAACCCACGAAGGCTTTGGTAGCGGTATTCTGACGAAGCAGGTCAGTCGACCATTAGCTTGTTGACAACAACCTACCTTTGTTGGTCATCGGTCTTGTTCACATTGCTGTCTTTGTGTTCATTTGCGGGCTTCGATCTCGTGCATTGCGTCACAAGAGGTGCCGAGGCTACATCTTTCGCAGCTGGAAACGGCTGCGAAAAGGGGTTTGCTGCTGCCGTCGTCTATGCGCCTTGGCTTCTTTGTTTTCTTGGGTAAAAGCCGGAGGTGATTTGAATTGTAGAGTTGCATTTTGTTTTCTATTTCAAAATGGAACCTGGCGGAAGCAGTCCCGTTGACGTGCATAAATTTGTCGGAGTCCGCGCCATGGACCCGTTGCTGGGTGGTCATCTGCGCGTGCTGAGCACTCCTGGCGTGTGTGGCGTAGTCAGTTGTGCCACCTGAGCACACCCTCGGGTCCCTAGCTGCTTACTTGTCCAACGGCCCTGAGCTGAGATGGTCGCACGCGCAGTACGCGCAGCGGAAGCTGGCTTCTGGCTCGGCCAGTTGACGGCAACCGGGGCGCTGGCACCGCCGACGTGGCAAAGCACCGGCTACATCACTTGGAAAGTCAAGTTTGAGCAACGCTGCCCGTTGGGATCACGGGCGCACTGGAGTGTCTCAATTAGAAATGCTGTTTCACGAGGAAGGTACCGGAAACTGACGCCAACCTCCCTTGCGAGTTGCAGAGTTCGATCTTACCTCTTTGCCCCCCCCCCAAGATGCGACCATCACTCAGTACAGATCCAATGCTCATCTGCGACACACTGTACTGACTTTGACACGGTAGTGACTTCAGACACACTCAAGTGGCAGTTTTCTGCAATGCGAAGTGGCATATTGTGGTGCAACACTGCGGCGACATATTATTGTGGTAACCGGTACACACGTGGTGACGCACTAAGGTGGCACACTCACTGCGGTGACTCTGTGAAGCCAGAAAATTGGAGGCGCTCGACAGCACACGTGATCGCGATGGGCCACTTTTTGAGCGCGCGCTCCCTGAACGACACTTCTCGATTTGTTGCTTTTTTTTTTTTTTGTTTGATTTGCTCAGGGGTTAAGTTAGGATTTTCTTTTTAGCTCTATTCCCGGTTTTCCCGGTTTTTGCCTGTCAGCGCTGCACTGCGGTTCGGACGCGTTCCCGGCCCTCATTCGCATCCCCGGGGCCACGTTTCCGGCCTGCGGCGGCATCGGCCTTCGGCCGCGCCTCCTTGCCCTACACATGTACCCGCCATTTCACCAGCGATGCTGCAACGTGGTAACACCATGCCGCTGCGCCCAAGCGTGCCCGCTCAGTTGCAAAACAGAGAACGGGAGAAGCCTACAGGTGCAACAAGTAAACTGCAAGTCAGGGGAGGAAACAGCAGAGACCCAAACAGGGAGGTAGACGATGGCTTCGGAATCTTTGTTTACGTGTAGCAATACCGCTGGTCATCAGATCCACCAGCTCTTTTCACAACTCTTTCTCAGGGTCATGGCGTGTTCTTGGGCAGCTTTGAGGTCTTCGAGAGACGTATATGCAAGCTTTCTTTCCCCAGAAGTAAAGGTCTCTACGTACGAGGAAAGAACGTCATTTGGAATGCCATCCGCGGTGATGCTTCCTTCGGATACCCAGCAGCTGTCCATGTTGCATACTCAACGTTGTAGTCAACGCCCAGCTCCTCTGAGGCGGTCCCCCTGATCTTCCTTCGTGAGAAACCGAAGCTGCCCAGATGCGCCTGGATCGCTGTTCGCTTTGCCATGACTTTGTGAATCCCCCACCCTGGTATGTAGTTCAGTGCAGTGCAGAATAGTAGTGCACTGCAGCAGTGCAGTGTAGTAGTGAACAAGCCGGTTCCGGGCTGGGGCGAATTCCACTTTTTTTTTTTTTTTTCCAAAACCGGGTTTAGCCGAAAGCCGGTTTTGGAAACCGGAAAACCGGCCCTAACTTAAACCCTGGTTTGCTTGCACCCCTCGGGGGGAATCTTCTATTTTTCTCTGTTTTATCTTGCGAAAAAGGCGCCGGCCGAACACCATCGATCCTCGTGAGGGCCGCCCATGACAAGTGAGCGACCGCAGTTGCAATATGCGACGTGTTTGTCAAAATGCGGAAAAATGGGTCCAGTAGTTAAGGTTTACATATGCGAGGATATGTTGGAGGACAATCTTCGTAAGTGGCTGCAGCTTAGTCAGAAAAACATCGGACGGTGCCCAGAGAGCGCTTCAATGCTCGCTGAGCAAAGCAAACTGTGCAGAAAGGATCATATGCCAAAATAGTACACGCGGGTTCCATCGTCAGCAGCCGAGCAGCCATCATAACGAGTATTGCAGACTCACCGGCGCATGTTGTTTTACCTTTCTCCAGTAGGGTTCTCTCCCGAGCTTATGACGAGTGTCGTAAACTCCAAGTCAAGCGCAAGCGACTGCTACATCGCCTGAGCAGCACCGGGAAAGCGCTACCGCCTGAGCAGCACCGGGAAAGCGCTACCGCCGTTTACTAGCGGCACCACCTCGTGTCCCCTCCCACCAGATTGCCGGCTCGACTCGGGTTTTTCTGAAGGTCTCGGAAGACTCCCAGTTGTTCAGCACACTTTTAGATCAGAGATGCATGCAGCAGAGGAAGCGTTTGAAGGATTCTCAAGACGCAGGCGTCGCCTGCCGTCGTAAGGTGGGGAAGTCGGCCACAGTATCGCAGGATGGAGATTCCGATTACGCAAGAGCTTCTGTTGCGAGCCTGCTTGCCGGCCATAGACATAAACGCTCGCTGGCTAAGACTCTACCGCCCGTCTACACGGACCAAGGAGCCTAACACCTGCGAGGCATAGGTATGTCAAAGCCCACGCCACAGGGTACTTTTGTGCTGTCAGCCGCGATATATCCCAGTGACCCCGCAGCCCAGAACGACGTAGGCTGCCTGAAGACGGTGAGCGAAGACCAAAGGTCTTTCGGCTGGCTCTGTTTTTATCCTACCGGAGCAACAGCCTCTTGAGTATTCTGAACACTAGAACGGAACTTAAGTTGGAACATTTTTTCCCACGATAACTGATACTTGCTGACGACACTGCCTGCCTTGTAGGGCTGCAATGCGAACGAAAGAAGGCCGTTGATAAGAGGCCTGTGACAGCCTGCGAGACCGACACTACAGAACGAACGCCAGTATGTGAACGGGGATGCGCAAACAAGAGAGGGGGAGTAAAGGGGGAGGGGTCCTGAAGAGAAGCGCCTTCGCTCACTCACTTTTTTGACCAGATCACGAGGTTTTGAGCTCTCCGCGCCATACGAATCAATTTGAACCAGGCTGGAGCGGTCGGCTGGCCAATGAATGTGAACGTATTTTGGTGCGCTCGTTCATTGACCGCATATTCTGAATGCTAAAAAAACTGATCGGTGAAAAGTCGCGATTGACCAGCCACTTCTCACTGACCGGTTAAAGGTGCGGTCATAACCACGAACCGCTCACATCCCAGTACATACGGTTCATTGTAGGACCCCCGCCCTCCATATTTTCCTCCCACGGCTGCAAAGTGTAGCGAAGCGAAGAAACTGGCCGGGGTGCCCGTGGGAGAACAAAACAAGTTTGCGCCCTAAGAACAAAGAAAGGGGCGTTCTGGGAAACTTGAGCAGTGGGCGGGGGTCGTGACAGGGTGGAGTAGTTGCAAACGAGGCAATATGCAGGAAAGGGGTTTCGGCGCACGTCTCCCGTTTCTCGGGTCGGAAGAAAATCGAAGCGAGTTTCTTCTATGGCACATTGAGCTTTTTCCCTCCGCTTTCTTCTCGGCTGACACAGGGACCAGCTATCCTGAGAGAGCGGCAGAATCGCCCAGTTTGTATAATATCATGTTGCCGCTCCACTTCACCAACCTTCTAAATTCAAGCCACGGAGGTTGACTCTCAACAGTCGACCCAGGCGGAGTGGTTGGGTTTGTCATAAACCTTTTTTCTCTAAAGACTTGCGGTGTACTGAAGGAACCGCCCAGGGTGAAAGTGTGACAAAATCAACCTTTCCCGTGGCAGGTTGTCAGCTGTCTCGTCGGTATTTCCCGAGATTCACTGCGCCGATGCATACGGATCTTTGAAAATCGGGGGTTCTCGAAGAAATGCGTAGTTTTGATTTACCGTATTTGTAAAAAAGACGTACCGGAAAAAGTCACAAAACTTTCCCCCAGAGGCCGCGGGTATATCTTTTTTCCGGTACCTACCCCCCCCCCCCGTGAACATGTCACCCCCTTTTGTGCAAAAAACCGCTGGGGGGTGACATACTCAAGGGGGGTGACATACTTAAGGATTTGCAGAGGTCATCTGAGCCTCGGCTGGGGGGAAACGTCCTTAGCAGCCCTTCTAGGACACGACCGAGACAGAACGCTGGGCCCATGGCAAGGTACCAGATGCTCCCGCCCGACCCGCCCGACTTCCAACCCCAGTTCCTGCCGGCAGGGAGACCCTGCCGACGCGCTGGACCTCAACGCAACAAGCAGCAACAAACAAGTGATGATTGAACCGTTGCGCAAAGCAGACCAGTGGCATGAATGACGTAAGTGATGCGTGATTGTCGTCGTGCGTGTCTTTTTTTTTGGCGGCCTCATCGAGTTTTCTTTACACAGAAAGATTTTTCGGTAGAATACCAAGAAGGCCTTTCGTTCTTCTTTGACTTGCTAAACGCAGCGGGTGAGTGAGCCTGCTCCACGCTGACGCATCGAGCGAGCCCAAGGGCCTTCCGACATCTGGATGAAGGTAATGAGCCAGCCCACCTCTCTTGGAATTGCATCTAAGTATCTGCCGCTGTTTTCTATCGCGGGGTATCAAAATGAATAACGAGAGTGCAACCCCAGATCCCACAACGGCCAGCTTGGAGGGCCGTTCTATCCGAAACGCGCGAAAAGAAAAAAGAGGCAGCTTCCCGTTTTCGTAACGTGTGACTGGGACACCGGTGGCGGTGACCCAGCAGCGTGTCTGAAAGTCGGTTGTCGCCATCGAATGCCAGGTCGGTCAAAGAGGCGGCTAGCTGTGACGACAACTCTCCTACCTCCCCACCCTTCTTACCAAAGTGTTCGAGACTGCTGGAAGTATGCCGCTGGCAGTAAGCGAGGACTATTCGTGCCCCAAGCCTGCTGACACAGTTTTGCCAGCCGCATCGGCGGCCGAGAACATGCGCTCCTTTTAGGATCAATTCGCCTACGACTTCGGGCGGCGCTTGTCTTTGAGGTTTGTCTTCTCCACCTGTGTTGGGTAGGCTTGTTGGAAGAAGACGATGAAGTCAAACACACCGGCACTTGGACTTACACCGTAGTGCGACAGGAGCGTAAAGTAGGATGTGCGGCACTTTGATGTCGCCCCCGCCGTGGGAATGGGGGTCAGCTGCACAAACTTCTGTTCAGCATCCGTAGACAGGACAGTGATGCGGGTCTGGTTCGTAGTCGGGTAGCCCTTCGTAGCTCGTCCGCGTAGACTAGAGTCCTCCGTCTTCGGCTGCAGTTTGCAGTGGATTCTCGCGGCTCGCACGAGCCAATCTTCTCGCTCGTGCAAAGCGTTTCTGCATCTATCATGCTAAAGACATACGATCGCAGCGGCATCGGTGAAGCCCAAACGGAGCAGCTCTTCAACGCATGCGCGAGCCCGCGCTGCCTTGTCAACGTCATTTACCGGTGCAGACGACTTTGAATCAGTGTTCTGTGTGAGATATATGCGTGAATCAGTATTCTGTCCGTGAGTGTAATCTGCGTTCTCGTGCTGCGTCGCTCGTATTCATTGTCATAAGCCAAAGAATAAGACGGTTGTCACTGTCACGGACTTGTGCAACTGTGATTATCGTGTCTGCTGTTTGAGCCAGCATTCAAAGCGTGCTGCACGGAGGTCAGGTGGAAATGTGAGGTCGTGCTTGGTATGCTAGATGAGTGAACACAGCAGGCGGACCTCACGTTAACCTGAGAGCGTGTGTGCTCAAGTGCGTGCATGCCACGAAGAACTTGTGCTCGTGGGCAAGTCGTCAAAGTTGGAACTGCATACCGCCTTGCTGTGTCCTCCGTTTTTGATTGCGCGGGCCGAAGATGAGCCAGTGACCTTATTGAGTGAACGAGAAAGCGACTGCGTGAGAGGAGAAAGCTAGACTCGAGGCTTAGTGTTATGCTTCACTACCAGGAGTAAGATGAAGTGAGGTGGAGACAAATACACAACCTCTGCATTCCAGCCAATTGTACAGAAATCAAAAAAGACAGGCGCTTCGTTTGGTTTGTGCGTGTCGGTTGATCAATTTCCCACTTGTATTTAGCCCGTTTAGTGTCATGTTCAGGTTAGGAATTCTGATCAGCCCCAAAACACGCTCCCTACGTCTTTTTAACCTGCACAATAACCCGCAAGATTGTTAGTTCCAAGGAAAGAAAGTGCCTGTTAGTTAGCATTCGCACAAATCGATATCGATGAGGAGCATGTTGCTGTGTTGCTTGGCGGTTTCGCAGATAACCGTACATAGTGACGATCTTGCTATCGGATTGTCAGAACTTGTGCAGATTTGGCGCGTTCGTTTACGATCGGCTTGTCGACAACCTCCATTACCTCTGTTGGTGACGATACCTTCGGCTTCGTTCGCATAGTGTCTGACCACGTGCCGTCTTCTGCCAGCCGTAAAGGAAGGAAGAGTTTGCATACGTTTGTGGAGGATGCAAGATTAGAGTCTGACGTGACGAGGTCGATGGGGCAGTCACGTTTGCGGAGGCCGCGCTCTGCGCGCGCGGCGGCGACGGCGTTGTCGGGGGGGCTTGCGTCCGGCAGCGACGACCGGCGGGCCCTCGGCTTGCGCGGCGTGCCGGCCAGGAAGGCCTCGATTTCGAGCATCACCTGCGACTGCTGCGGGTCGGCGGCGAGGGGTCCCATCGACTCCCGCTTGCGCCGGCGCGCCTCCTCCAGCCGCGACGGCGCCCGGGTGGGCGACAGGCACGACGCCCCGGTTTCCAACTCGATCGGCAGCGACGCTCTCCGTGGCGAGAACGACAGCAGCGTCGCCGTCGAAGGTTTGGCTGCGGCGTCGGTCGCCTTCGCCTCCGGCAGGGTGTCGAAGTGTGGCTTCCGGCCCGGCGGAAGCTTGTCCTGCACCGCCGCCGCCGTCCGCTCTTCTTCGGCGGCGGGCTGCGGCGGGCGGTGTTGCTGCTTCGCCGCCGGCTTCGCCTGGCTCTGCTGCTGCTCCTGCACCTTCCGCAGCGACGGGGGCTTCACCGTCGTCGCGCCGGCGGCGGAGGAGGACGGGTCGGAAGCGGAGGGGGGTGGCGCCGCTTGCGTCGTCCGTTTGAGGTCGCGGCAGGTCTGCGAGCCGGAGGGGAACACTTCCGTTTTGGGCCGGGTGGCGGACCGCACGTTCGCGCTGGTCGTCGTCGCGAGCAGCGGGGCCGTACCCAAGGGACGGGCCGTCAGCGAGCCCTCGCCTATTGTTTTGTACATGTGGCGAAGGGAGCCGTCGCGTTTGGCGGCGGCGGCGGCCCTGGGCTTCGTGAAGCTCGGCCCCTGCACGGGACTGGTCACGCCGCTGCTGAGGGTGGCGGCCGGGCTCCGGTTGGCCGGCCGCTTTTGCGCGGGGCTGGCGTGGGTTGGCTTGGCAGAGGCGTGCTTGCCGCCGGAGGTCGACGGCTTCCGCTGCGCCGCCTGCGGCACGGCCGCGGCCGCCGCCTTCGACGGCAGCTTGCAGCTGCTGGCGCGGTTTCGCGAGGACAACGTCCCGGTGCTCGACAGCGAGGCCACCGAGCTGTTGAACGACGGCTTCGGCGACAAGCGCGCCGGCGGGGGGTGCGTCTGGGGCGGCGACGTCGGCGGGGGCGGCATGGCGGCGGGCTTCGCCGGCGGCGAGGCCGAGAAGGTGAGCGGCGAGGAAATGCCGCGGGCTGTGTTGAACCCGTGCGACGCGGCGCCCGGCTTCATCGTCTTCCCCGGCGAGGGGTGGTGCGCGAGCCGCGCGGTGTTCGGCTGGGCCAGCGACGCACGGGCGTGCTTCGCCGCTGTCACCCGCTGTGGCGTCGCCGACGCCAGCAGGTCCGGCGGCGACGGCGCTTGGGGCGAAGGAATCGCATCCGTCGCCTTCGGCGGCGTCTTGCTCACCATCGCAGGAGTTATGGAAGGAGGAGCTGCGGCAGCGGTTGTGGTAGTGGTAGCGGCAGTGGTAGTGGTAGCGGCAGTGGGGGCGATAGGTGCCGGGTTGCTGCGCGGAGGAGCGGCCGGCGAGGCTTGCGCTTTCTTCTTCTTCGGAAGGACCCGCTTGGGCTGGGGGATGGTTTCGGCGCTGCTGCTCGTCGTGGAGGAGTCGGCGCGGATGGACAGCGAAGAAGACCTCGACGGCGGTCCCCCGAGCCCTGCCGGGCCGACGCACGACGACATCTGCTGCCGCGGGATGCTCGGCGACGACGACGCGAAGGCTTTCCGCTTGTCGCACACGCTCTCGTGCTTCACGATCCGGTCGCTCACGAACCGGCGGCCGCAGTACCGGCACGGCTCGAGGGCGGAGCTCTGGAGGGAGACCTGAGCGCCTGGCATGCCTTCGGCCTCGTCTAAATAGGAGACAGGCGCGTCCTCCGGAAAAGGAAGCGGAATGTTGTCGGGTGACAGCGGCTGCAGCGTCGCCTGCGACGATCCGTACACGGAGTTCACGTTCGATCCGAACTCGACGGCGGCCGGAGGCAAAGGGGTTTCACCGTGAAAAGAGCTGGGGTGCTCCCACCGGGCGCCGGGCCCTGAAAACCGAGCGCCCAGCGCGTGGTTGCTGTTGCTGTGCGGAGGGGCAGCGTTGTCCGCGCTTGGGTTATCGCTGTGGTGGTGCTCTGCGTTCCGCCACTGCGCCGCGTCGACGTGCATGGATCCTGTAGACTTCCGGCGCTCCCCGACGTTCGGGCTGCTGTTCGCAAACGGGCGGCCGCTAAGCTTGTGGGGATTGTTGCTGGGGTGGCCTGGGGGGAACCGGGGGACCGTGCGTTTGCCTGGGTTGCCGTTGTCGTTTTGCGGCGTGCAGGTCGGGGGGTGCTGCGTCGAGGTGAAGGCGTGGTAGTTCGACTTTGTCGGCGTCTTGGTGCTGACCGGCGTGTTCGTCGGGTCGCAGTCGGAGAGACAGTCGGTGATGATGGGCGGCGGCCGGTGCTGCTCGTGGCCGACGGACTGCCTTTTCTGGTCTGCCTCTGGCAAGTAGCCGTGCTGCTGCTGCTGCTGGTGCTGTTGCTGTTGCAGCTGCTGCTGCTGCTGCTGCTGTTGCTGCTGCTGGTGCACATAATCGTCGACATCACGGCGCATGGGGCTGCCGGTCATCGAAGGGCGGTCCTGGGGCTGTGGCTGGTACGGCATCGAGTGTTGTGGGGGGTGCATCGGATACTGGTCCGAGCTCCGCATATTTGGAGATGTAATTCGTTGGTGTGGATGGTGTGGATGGTGTGGGTGGTGTACAGGACTAGTGTAGCCTTCGGGTCCTTTCGGTCGCATGGGGCTGCTTGCCCGCGGGGGGTGGTCTTGCTGGTGCAGGTGGGAAAAGTCTGCCGGGTCTCGTCGCATGGGACTGCCTTGTTGCTGGTGGTGGTTCGCTTGGCACTGTTCGCCTGCCTCGCGAGCCATGGGGCTGCTCCTGTGCTGTGGTGGGTGCTGATGCGGGTGCGGTGCGTAGCATTCCGGGTCCCTGCATACAACCATCGGACGGGATTGTTCTTGCTGTTGGCTGCCCCGCGGGATCGAGCCCATCGACTGTCTTCGGGTTGGTGGGTACCTTTCTGGATCTGGATGGCCGATGTTTCCCATGGATGCTCTGCGTTGTTGTAGCTGCTGCTGTAGCTGTTGTTGCTGGTGTTGTTGTTGCTGCTGTTGTTGAAGGTCTTGCAGCTGTTGCTGCTGTAGTTGGTGCTGCTGCTGCTGTCGTTGCTGCTGTTGCTGTTGCTGCAGTTGTTGTTGCTGTTGCTGTTGCCGTTGCTGTTGCTGTTGCTGTTGCTGTTGCTGTTGCTGTTGCTGTTGCTGTTGCTGTTGCTGTTGCTGTTGCTGTTGCTGTTGCTGTTGCTGTTGCTGTTGCTGTTGCTGTTGTGTGTGGTGCTGCGCTGGATAATGGGCGGGTTCGTGGTGCGGGCTGCCGAGGCCTGGGTTTTGGCGGTAGGGTTGCATTGGAGGCGACGTGACTCGCGGAGGACCGTTGCGACCCTCAGCGTTGTACTGCGGGGGTTGGCGCATGGGGCTTCCTCGTTGGTCAACTGGGTGCGTGTGGGGGGACGGAGGCGAGTGGATGTAGTCTGGGAGAGGTGGCTGGTTCCCGTATTCATTCGAGAACCGCTGGCGGTTGGTGGGACTGGGCACGTGGCACGTCGGACATGGGTGGGCCGGCCGACTATGCGGCGAGGTTAAGTGAGGGGGGGACCCGTTGGGGTGCTGCTGCTGTGGGCGGAACGGACTTTCCATTCTGGGCGTAGCTGCAGCTGGGATTGGGACATGCCCGTCTTGAGAGTGGGTGGGAGAGGGCACAGGACGGGCAATGGGTGACATCGTCTGCGCTCGAGGCATCAGCTGGAATGTAGTTTGAGGCGAGTTAGGCGTCGACGCGTAATGTGCGGCCGCTGCGCCGTGGGGAAACTGCCGCGGGGGTGAGCGGGGCATGCCGTGAAAGGAGTTGCTGTGTCGCGGCGGCGGCATCATGGGGTGTTGCGATGGGCCTTGGCTGTTTGCCCGGCTTCGCAGGCTTTGTGAAGGCGGAGTCGAGGGGTGGCTGACGTTGCTGAAGTCCGCACCGTCATTCGGGTCCCCACCGTTGCTGGCCGGCCGATGGAACGGATCGAACTGAGGTGGTACCCCCCCATTCTCGCCGTTGTGGTGCTGCTGATGCTGTTGTTGCTGCTGGGGGCCGTCGATACGGTGTCGGGTCTCGATCAGCTTCTCGTTCAGCGATTGCTTGAGCGCGGACAACTCGTCGTGGGCGGTCCAAGACTTCATGCGCGCATTACTTCTTTCTTGTCTTTTGGCTCTTTGTTCCCACCCACAGTTTCCGCTTTTCCCGTTGAGTTCCTGGTGAGTACAGTTATCTCTTTCGCTTTTCTGTTTTGATGAAAAACGTTACAGGTAGGCGCAGGTGGTAGAGGTGCAGGTGGTATAGGTGCAGGTGCAGACACAGGTAGGTACAGGGACAGACGCAGGAGGGGTGGTGTCAAATTAAGCCGTGTACTTCACGCCTGGTGGTGTCATTCCGTCAGTTTCTTTGAGAAACCAGCCTTGCGAATGACCCAAGACCCATTAATTTCTCGTGGGATCGGGAAACCGTGGGGCTGCTAAGGGGATGACAGGGTTGGTCTGAGTATGGTTGAGCCTGGCTAAAGTTGTGGGGCGCTCGAAGCCCGTTTTTTACTTTTTGCGCCGGCTGAACCTTCAGATTCCGTCCCGGACGGAATCTGTGGCAGGAAGCTGATGCCCGGAACTTGTTCCGGGATGGTATCAAGGCGCCTTACACGGTATAACAGCAGATATACAGCGGCCTGCTTTGCAATTCGCAACGGGCGGCCTCTTCGAGGACTTCCTTCAAGACGGGCGTGCAATGGTGCATATTTGGACACTGTGCATGCCGGTTAATCGAGTTTCCTCTCTGGGGTTACGCCCCCCAGGCATCTTGTTAAGAACCATCCATCCATCCATCAGCCGGCTGACCCCCTCTCCCCCCCCCCTAGGGCTAAGTTGGATGGAAACGCCGTTTCTTTTAGTTTTTTCGAAATATGGAAACGGAAACGGAAACGGAAACGTTTCCGCTTCTTTTAAAAGAAACGCCGGAAGGCTCCTCATGCTGAGGGGTCCTATAGGATACCACTTCGCGGGTCCTTCTGTGTGTCCGTCGGGTGTCCGTTTCCAGCCAAATTTTGGCTTTCCTTTCAGAGGGCGGGATCACCTTCTTCTTTTGATCTACCAGCGGGCACTTCTCTTCCTCCGTCTTCTGGCGGGCTCTCTGACTCTTCAGGGCCCTTCCTGGGCTGTTCTTCGACTTGGCTCGGCCCCTTCTTGTGTGTCGTCGCGGTCTCGTTTGTGCAGAGCAGTCGCTGATGCTCACCGCTTTCTTTCATCGGCGATCTGACACGAGCAAATAGGAAACCACAAGCTAATGATGCAGAATGTCGTCACATGCGGATGCTGAGGTTTTCTGACACCAGATTCCACTCTTCTGTGCCTACCACTTCGTCCTCTGCTGCTTCCAACCCACGTTCTCATGTTTACTTGTATCGGCGGCCGTGCCGAGTGGGGCTTTTTGAATCTGCCGTCCTCTTCTGCATTGTCGGTGGGGTTCTTCCTGCCGTCGCTGTCTATGCTCCGACAACACCTCCCGATGGTGCCCCTTCCGGTGACGGTTGCCACCCGTCGTCGTATGCAAGGTGCACTGTGGCAAGCGATGTTTAACACACACGTTACTGCGTGGCCATCGCTTTTCTGGCGGGTTCAACATTGCCCCGGCATACGTGTGCCCTTCTCACCTCCTGATGCTGATTGCACTCCCTCTTTGTCTTACGCCGCCGAAAAACCCCGGTCTTGTAGCCTGTGGCGCGGCGGTGCTCCCGCTGTCCTGAACGATCGTATCTGTATAACCTATTATTGGAAGCGGATGTGCTTTCTCGATCTTCTTCAGCGCGTTGGCCAACGGCCTCGCATAACAGAGCATCGTCGCCACAACAGCCATTGGAAGGGTATGGGGGTATAAAGAGCTGCAGACCTCAAAGTCATCACAACCGGGTGCGTATGGTCGCAACTCTTATGCTTCTTTCTCCCCTCTTTTTCGGAGCCTCCCTGTCCATTGTTTCCCACTGGATTGCGGGGTCCGCCGTTCGGAACACATTTCCGGTCGGACCTTCAGCCAGTATACTAGTGGCATACCAGCTGTTTCTTTTGAAAAGAAACGGCGTTTCCATCCACCGCCAAAAAGAAGGAAACGGAAACGGAAACGGAAACGTTTCCAACGTTTCCATCCTACATAGCCCTAGGGGGGGGCAAACTCTGTTTTCTTCGCCACTTAGCCTTTTTCTCGCGTTATAGTGCATTTTAGGGCAATCTTTGAAAACCAACTGCATTTTTTCGGTACATGATGACTTTGTGGGGGGTGTTTGGCAGTCTGTGGTGCATAATTGTGCCCTCTTGTGCCTTTTTGAGGCATTTTCAGCCCCTTATAGGCCTCAGTCGCTCGGGGGGTCACAAGTTGTCCTGTGCAGCACCTGTGGTCCTGATCTTGTCGAAAACACCCGAATCTGGATCCAAAATCCACAGCAATGCCCTCACCGGTGACTGGCGGGTGCGAAAAGTTGGAAAAACAGGCCAAAGCCACCAGTTTTATGGCCAGATTCACTAAATAGCCCGCCAGATTCACTGAATAGCCGGTCGGATTCACTAAATAGCTGGTCAGATTCACTAAATAGCTGGTCATATTTGCTAAATAGCCGGTCGGATTCACTAAATAGCTGGTCAGAATCACTACATAGATGGTCAGACTTACTGAATTTCCAGAAAAATGACAGAATTTCCTCTTCACCACCCTGAAATGCAGATATACAGGCGAAATGCCACTGGAAACAATGAACCGGTGTCTGAAGTGCGGTCATTTGTCCACCAGACAGGTGAAGGGTGCAAGAGCTGGAGTAAACGGGATAGGAGGGATGGACTTACACTCGGGTGCGTAAGGCGAACCCGCGACACCTCGCACACCTTCGCACACACCTTCGCAGCCGATTGCGACCGACGACGACACGCCTTTGTCAGCCCATCGAGCTGCCCAACACCGCCACTCCCGCAATCAAGTGATCCCTCAGACATTGTGCAAACACGAGTGCCCAGCACACACACACCCAGTCACTCCTGATAGATTCAGAAACCAAGGTGCATGGCCAGGAGGGCAGGAACGTGGTCAGGAGTGCAGAACCGCGGTCAGGAGCGGTGTTCAGGAGCACTGAACCGTGGTCAGAAGCGCAGGAACAAGCGCAGAACTGCAGGAACAAGGTGCTATCTGAGACGAGCAGCTATTTAGTATGTGGCGAGGTCCAAAACCATGAAAATTGGGTTTCACCTATCTTTTAAGCCTCCTCAGTCGAAAACTAGGCCGGAAAATGAAATTCCTGTCCCCAGAGGACCCTTCAGGGCCCCCATGCATGGGTGCATGCTGCCGGCTTAACTCAGTTTCATTTTTGTCGAAAAAAGTTTGCCCCCCCCCCCAGTGCTGATGCTAAGGCCCCTAAACTCGGCATCGTTGTCAGCCGGACGGCAACGAGGGGTGGGTGGGTACCCCCCCCCCTAAACACCCCCCCCCCCTCCTGCAGGGCCTGTGTGCAGCAGGGTGGTGACCGCTCTAAGGTGGTTTCCTCAGCAGCGACCAAGAAAAAAAATTTTTTTTTTGGCCCAAATCCTCCCAAAAAAGCACTCGAAAAAAAAGATTTTGACCCACTTTTTCCACCATTTCACCTTAGAGAATTTAGCTAAGGTGGGTCCCACAGTAGGTCCACAGTGGGTTGCACCAGGAGGGAAAATCTTAGTTTCGTGTTCAGGCGCTACTTGCCTCTAAGTGTTTGATGCTAGCATCAAGTCTTCTTCGCGGAATGCAGAGTCTTTTTTTCTTCTTTTTTTCTTTTTTTCGTTTTCTGTTTTTTCTGTTCTTTCTTTCGTTGTCGACAATTTCTTTTTTCTCCTTTTACTTCTAATTTTAACTTTAATTTTCTTTACCATGGTATTTTTGGACTTTCTGGTGCCGTAGAGTAGTTCTTCTTTCTCTATGCCGCCCACGTCGATGTTCGTTTAGCAGCGGCTGCCGAATCATGCCGTGGCACCGTCCTTTTGTGCGTCTGCCTTGCTGAAGAAGTGTGGGAAAGGAGTCCAGGACTCCGTGGTTTGAAACCATGTGCTATGGCTTCACTTCCTCCTCCCTTCGTCCGTTTTTCTTTAAAAAAAGGGGGTTTACAAATTGGGTTGTGGCTCGTAACCAACCGCCACGGGGCACTACTTCCACCAGGTGAAAGTGTTTACGCTTTCTCGAGAGAGATGACGTAGCCATTGGTTGTGAATCTCCTGGCACATTCCTCCCATGAGAGTACGGATACTTGCTGGTCGTCGTAGCATACCCATTCATCGTCTTCCTTTAACACGGTATAGTAATGACCTGCCGTTGCTCTTCCGGTGTGGATAATGAAGCCTTTTACCGTGTAGGAGTCTTCACCGATCAGTATGGTTTGTCGGATCGGGGTGCGGGCTGGTATTTTTATTTCTTCGCGTGTTTTTTTCGATAGCTGTGCTCGTTGCAGTGTTACATCCATTTGCTTTGGAAATGTGTAATCTTCCTTCGTGGATCCAACGGTCTTTTTGTTACAGGTGCTACAGGGGAAGTCGTCCACTTTGGTTGCTCTCTTGTTTTGCACTTTCTTTATCAGATCCTCAACTGACTCGGTGTAGGGCTTCTCCCTGTTTTTGAGTTCAAGCATCAGGAACGGTTCTGACGCCGGCGATGCTCGTGAAGACTCTTTGCATATTGTGCACGTTGTCAAACGGGAGTATGTCACCGTAGCTTGGTCGTCGTCGTCGCCCGTCACGCAGGAGCGTATCCACGTCAGCAGTTCGTGCACGTCCCGATGCGCGGAGTCGTCTGCCGTCGTGTTGAACACGAGGCTCCGGAGTGTGGCCATTGTACCGTGGATGTTTTGGCCTGCGTCGAATTCCGTGAACAGCCTCTGCACCATCTGCTGGTTGGTGTCCAGGTGCGTTAGGTTTGCGAGTTGTAGTCGGAAGGACGTCCTTCGCGCCAGGAACTGCACGCTGGCGGCGAAGAAACATGAGTTGCGAATGTTCGTTATGCCGTTGCGTCCAGGTGGGTTTGTTGGTTTCGTCGCAGGGTGCGTAGTGCTGGAGGGTTCGGATTTGTGCGGCGACGTAGACTGCGGCGAGGTTCTCCCGGGTGGATGTTTCGGTGAGCCGTCGGGCGGTTGCGGCGTGCGGATGCTGATGTACGGTTTTTCCTCGTTGGTCGGGCGACCTTCGTCATAGGCCTTTCCGACGAAGTGGTGAAACCGTGACAGCACTCGCGCATCTAATTCGTACTTTCCGTATGTTTGTGCCACGAACGTGTCGAACGTGCGCCGGAGTTCCCGTCCAGAGAATCCTCGGTTCCGAAGTCTGTAGTACACCTTCATATTCAGAGGGGGGGGGGGGGGGTAGGGGGGTACCCACCCCCACCCAGGGTTAGCAACTTCGTTTTGGGTCTCAGGCTTAGTATCAGCACTGCCCCCCCCCCCGTGAATTACTTTTTACCCCCGACACGTACTTTCCACCCCCCGAAAAACGGGGGGTAAAGAGTATAAATCCGGGGGTATAGAGTATAAATCGGGGGGTATAAATCGATGTCGGGGGGTGGAAATTGTTGTCGGGGGGTGGAAAGTACTTTTCGGGGGGTGGAAAGTACTTTTCGGGGGGTGGAAAGTACTTTTCGGGGGGTGGAAATTTTTGTCGGGGGGTGGAAAGTATTTTTCGGGGGGTGGAAAGTACTTGTCGGGGGGTGGAAATCTTTTGTCGGGGGGCGGAAAGTATTTATCGGGGGGTGGAAACGTTTCGTCGGGGGGTGGAAAGTACTTTTCGGGGGGTGGAAAGTACTTTTCGGGGGGTGGAAATTTTTGGTCGGGGGGTGGAAAGTACTTTCGGGGGGTGGAAAGTACTTTCGGGGGGTGGAGTACTTTCGGGGGGTGGAAAGTACTTTCGGGGGGTGGAAAGTACTTTCGGGGGGTGGAAAGTACTTTCGGGGGGTGGAAAGTACTTTCGGGATTTTCGGGGTGGAAAGTACTTTCCGGGGGGTGGATTGTTTTCTGGAGCGCGGCGGGACACTGTACTTGCACACACGAGAATCGACCCGCAAACCCGCGAACCCGCATATCCGTTCCCGCAAACCCGCATACCCGAACCTGCAAACCCGCAACCCCAAACCCGCATACCCAAACCCGCATACCCCCGCATACCCGTACCCGCAAACCCGAACCCGCATACCCGTTCCCGCAAACCCGAAAAAACCCAAACCCGCAAACCCGCAAAAACCCGCAAACCCGCGTACCCAAACCCGCAAACCCGCATACCCGAACCCGCATACCCGTTCCCGCAAACCCGCATACCCGTTCCCGCAAACCCGCATACCCGTTCCCGCATACCCGAACCTGCAAACCCGCAAACCCAAACCCGCATACCCAAACCCGCATACCCGCGTACCTAAACCCGCAACCCGCATACCCGAACCCGCATACCCGCAAACCCGGAATCGCAAACCCGCAAACCCCGCATACCCGCAAGCCCGCAGACCTGCAGATTGTGGCTGGAACTGTTTTTGGAAATACACACAGCAAATCAAAGAAAGGGGGGAAAGGTGGAAAATGCAGATCAAACGGGAGTAAAACGTGTACACGCTTATCCGACTCTTGACTTACTATGCCGTGTTCTGAAAGCTGTCGAGGGGCCCCTCCATAGGTTCTCGCATGATTCGTTCGCCTTTGTAACACTATCCGTTTGTAGTACGCTTCGCAATTGTGTTCTTGCAATATCTAGCCGAATGGCGGGTGGCGGATTTCCGCGCTCGTGCGCAAGACACAATTATGCTGCTTTTGCAGTGCAAGCCGAACCCGGTTCGCGACTTCGGTTGCGGTAAAGTGTTACAAAGTCTTCGGCTTTCAGATCCGGATACGCCTTATGCAACATGATAGTTAGAGGTCACTTGAAGGATACCGTGTGCAGCGTTCGAAAGAGTTTGCGTATCTGGTCGGGGGGTGGAAAGTAGTTTTCGGGGGGTGGAAAGTACTTTTCGGGGGGTGGAAATTTTTTTGTCCGGGGGTGGAAAGTACTTTTTGGGGGGTGGAAATTTTTTGTCCGGGGGTGGAAAGTACTTTTCGGGGGGTGGAAAGTACTTTTCGGGGGGTGGAAAGTACTTTTCGGGGGGTGGAAATTTTTGTCGGGGGGTGGAAAGTACTTTTCGGGGGGTGGAAAGTACTTTTCGGGGGGTGGAAAGTACTTTCGGGGGGTGGAAAGTACGTGTCGGGGGTGTTGAGTACATCACCCCCCCCCCCCTCATAGGCTATTTTCACTGTGGAGGGGGGAGACGCTACCTGTCACACTCTTAAGGTGGTCACCACGGTGGGCGGTCAGAAAAAAAAAATTTTTTTTTGCCCCAAATACCCCAAATACCACACTTTGGAAATTTTTTTGGGCCCACTTTTGGCAGGGAATTTTGACCATTTCACCTTCAAGAATTTGACCACCCAGCCTCCAAGGCAACTGCACTGTAGAGGGGGGGTCTGGTTTATCCGGCCATCCGGCCAAAGTGGCTGATCCTTAACAAGAGCGCTGACGCCCCCCCCCCGCCCCTGTTCCTTTTTCGGGTTCGGGACTAGTGTCAATCCGCATGACTATAATCGCAATCGATAAGTATCGAACAAGCAAAGGGAGACAAAACGTGCTTTCATTGTTGAAGGCAGGTTCAGGTTCTGCTCCAACGCGTATGGAACCCGCATAAGAAGGAAGCGTGGGCAGATTCGGGTGAAGAAAGAGATGTTGTCATTGCTTGCTTGCCGTTAGCATCAAGTCTTCTCCGAAGAAATGAGAGAACAGAGGGAGTGCAAGCGCTGGCGGGATTTTTTTTCTTAAACGGGATAAACACGCAGTCTTTTTTTTCCCTCAGATTTTATTGTCGCAAACGAATCACCGCGTGCATCGGGCGGCGCCCACAGCACGGAACTAAGCGCCCACGCGGGGCTTCAACCTCATTAGACAATCGACGCATACCACACGAACGTATCAGGCTACCACACAACGTAAGCACACTCTCCCCGGTAGCTCCGGTCAGTTGACCTCCGCCGGGCTTAAAAAATCCTACCGTTTCCTTCCGCGTGAAGGCACACGGAAGAGGGCCTCCGCAGGGGTGCTGACCCCAGCGAATGAAAGGGCTCCTTTTTCGCGGCAGGATTTATCTAGCAAGGTGGCCGGTGCTGCTCACTGGCCCCGACGCACGCCAGCGTCCTCCTCCAAACCCTCTCTGTCTCTATGTATGTCTCTCTTTCTCTTTTCTCCGCATCTGGTACATAGAAGCGAGGTTTGGCGCGGCAGCTCTTCCCCAGAGAAGGGAAATAAAACTACTCAAACCCCCGCAAGGTTACGAAAGTAGACACCGTCGGCCAACAAGGCCATATTTTTTCTGCCGTTCTTTCAGAATCTTTGCGACGCTCGATCGCAGGCGATGTGTCGGGACACACGGCGAGTAAGACCGGACTCTCCTGCACCCTCAGAAGCTTTGCCACCTCGAAGCCAGAAGATGCTGCGAGCGGCAGCCGGCTGACCAGCTTTTCGCTATGTAGGGAAGTTGGACGTCGAGTCGTCCACGTCACGTTGATTTCTCGCCTCAAGACGCCAAGTGAGGGACAAGCGTGCAGCTCAGCTGCAGCACAGACTACTCTTCCGTTAAGCTGATCCATCCCTATCTCCTCGAACCGCCCGAAACAGCTCGGATTGCCTGCCGCTGTTTCTGACAATGGATCACGGTCCACCACGGTCTATCAGGTCCATCCCTGCCCCCTAGATATTTTCTTCGGTCTATCACGAAAAATCAGGAGAAGACGGAAGTTGTACGCCGAGTTGTCCGTCACGCGGGGACTTCTCGCCTCGAGACGCTGACAAGCGTGCTTGTCGCTCAGCAGGGTGCTTCGAAGGTGGGAAACCTCGTCCATATCATCCATCCAGACGCAAGGAAACGGCTGCCAGCCAAGCAGTAAAGACCCTCGCTAGCTCCATAACCGGTGTTGTGGGCTCGGCACGGAGATCCGCGTGGCGGAAGATCAGTCTCTGCAGCAGCAAAGCTGCTTCCCAGGCTGCAGGGGCCGCTCTTCGCAGGCTGCGAAGGCGGCGAGGGTCGCCGTCGCCAGAGGCTGGGCGGCCTCCTTGCGAACAAGTTTGCTCGAGCTCCCGCAGCCTGCGCGGGGAGGCGGCGGCCGCGACTTCGCCATCCATCCAGACGCAAGGAAACAGCTGCCAGCCAAGCAGCAAAAACCCTCGTTCGCTCCCCAACCGGTGTTCGAAAAGGACTGGGCAACCGGAGCACGGAGGTACGCGTGGCGGAATAGCAGTCTCTGCAGCAGCAAAGCTGCTACTCGGGCTGCAGGGGCCGCTTTTCGCAGGCTGCGACGGCGGCGAGGGTCGCCGTCGCCAGCGGCTGGGCGGCTTCCTTGCGAACGAGCTTGCTCGCCTCGCGCACCCTCGCTTCGAGCTCCCGCAGCCTGGTCTGGGAGGGCGGCGTGCACCGCGACTCCGCGGCGTGCCTCCGCAGCTTCGCCACCTTCGAAAACGTCTTCCCGCAGCCGTCGCAGGTGACGGCCTCCAGCATCCGCAGCACCAGGTTGCGGGCCACCTTCCGGCGCCCCGCCTTCCGGCGCCCGGACACAATCGTGTGCTTTTTCGTGCAACTCGGCGGGTCGTGGCAATGTGTGAGCTGCACCATTTTTATTCTGCTTTCACCGACGCCCGCAACTTCTTCACGAGCCGGGTGACGAGTCTCGGGCTGTATTTGAAGTCGTGTTTTTCTCCTGCGACGCGGACGCTTGAGACATCTTTATTGACTGGGAGCCGACAATCTATTTCGTTACCGCGGGACCGGATAAAAGAGACCTTCCGTTCCCCATCCACCTTTTGATCGTTGACGATCGACTGTCGGTCGTTGACAGTCGATATTGCGGCCTTGAAGCCAGGCCAATGTTCATGGGTTTGCCATGTTTCCTCGTCTCAGGACAAATAAAGCCAGAGGGCCACTAACTGGGTGGGCGGGACGGAAGAACGAGAACGCGAACGATCGTGTGAGGAGAGAAGTCTGCATACTAAGGGAGAAAGCAAGACGCGCTTGAGACGGTACAACACTCTGAGCGTGTTTTAGTCTTTTAATCCACGGGCGCAAGTAGGCGAGCCTGCATCAGCATGGAATGGGGAGGGAAGTCCCGTATCGCAGTACGATGTTCGTCGGATACGCAATCTCTAAGACTGGCGACTTTTCCTACAATCAGGGGGCATGTGCTGCTGCAAGTCGGCACACTGCGATACGCTGAGATAATGAGCTCATAGACAATGAGGAGGCCTGTTCCACAATCTAGCATTTGTTCGCCAGCAAGCCATTCAAGATGGATGCTACGTATTGACTTTTTTCGTCCGCTGAAGAGATGAAAAAACTGGAGACTTTGTGTGCTTTGATTCTAGCTTCCTTTCGTTCATGTGTAAAGACGGCAGCTGCTCGCCGATCCATTTTTCGAAGCGGTTCTGGTGTGTGCAATTGTAATGGTCCGCCTTTACTCGTCCACCTTTACTGGCACGAACTCGTAGTTTGTTTTTCGGAGAAGGAGGCAAGGAACAGCTACCTCAAAAGAAACCCAAGAATCTCGACTCTGAACGGTGTCTGAACCTTTTTGAGGAAGCGAGAAGTCTGCACCCCTAGCGGTTCGAAGTGCAGGGCAACTTCGAAGAAGTATGCGCTGCGTCTTCCGACAACTTGAGGTGAAGACACCCGATTCTTAATGAAACAGGGTTCAGTGCTAGAAGTAGCTCACTTGCTGGGATGGTGACAGAGAGGACAAAGCGGGGGATGATATCTAAACCCCGTCAGCGAGCACAATTTGCGCACAAGCCTGGCGACCAGTCGTGGTGGTGGTGTAATGAGGAATCAACCAGTACCGGCGACATGGCGTTGGCTTCGGGGCAAGTCATGAACACTGCCTCTCCGCGGGCTACTTCGCTGAGCTCGTCTTTGTTTTGATCTGCGACAATGAAGCGAAGCAGAACAAAGGATCATCTACGCGGTGGGGCAAAGTTGTGAATGCATGGACACCTCTCCGCTCAATGGAAGAAATGCGCAAATGGCTCAATGGATATCTGAGAACTCAAGGATGGTCACAGTTTAGAAGGTTGGAGTGAAACCCACGGAGATGTGCCGAAGAGGTCATCTTCAGTGATCAACATTCCAGCGCAGGAGCCGACGGCTGCGATGTATTGCACGCGAGACACGCCACAGTGCGACATAACCGTGTGGAGAAGTGTCAGTTTCGGCATCACCATCGACGGAGGATCACTGTCCGGCCTTTCGCAGCACAGTCGCGCCAGGAACGCGTCCACCTTGCCCGAGCAACGGATCAAGCAGGCCCACACGTCATCCACTGTGAAGGATCGGACCTCCAATAGGTCGCAGACGAGGGAAAAAATGGAGTTCGGGCCGCCAATCGCAACGACTTCGCCCTGCAGCCAATCCGGGACCTTTGGGTCCAGCTTCGAGCGAATCGCGTCGGTCAGGACCCGGACTTCGTACAACGAAAACGGGTTCGGCGTGCTCTCCACGGAAAACGGGCGGTTTTGGACGTCGACTACCGCCATCGCGGTGCACACGGAGGCGCCCAGTGCGCCCATGTACGTCGACAGGCTGCCGTTGGTGATTTGCCTTGCGAACTGAAAGCTCGCGCCGCCACTGTCCCACGAAGTGATAGGGCCGGCGGCGGGGTGCGTCTCGTTGTAGAGCGCGGCCGCCGAACGGTAACCGAGAACCGCCTCTTGGTGCTGGGACACGAGGGTGACGGGCAGGTTCAGAGTCTTCCGGATCTTCTCGATGAACTGCGCGCCGTTGCGCGCCTTCCGGAACACCTCTGTCGCGATCGCGAAGCATTCCGTGGCCCCGTGCTCTTGCGCTATCCGAAGCAATTTCTGCAGCTTCTCGAGGCCCTCGGTTTGAATGCGCTCGCTCAGCTCGCCGTTGGTGCTCGATTTGAAGTCGACCGCGAACTTCAGTGACAGCTCCGCGCCGTGCAGTTGCGTCTTGATTAGGCCCGCTTTCCGGTCGACAACAGCGACCTGCAACTTCGTGCGGCCCGAGCCGATGTCGAACGCCGCCCGCACGACGTGGGCCTTGCTTTCCATATGCAGATGCAGAGAGGCCCGGAAGGGGGGTGCAAGGTGGTGCCGCCTAAGCTGAGTGTGTCCGGCGAAGCAGGCATCAGCAATCCGAGGATGCAACAAACAACGACCCCAACAGAGCACACTACCGTTGCTTGCGCGTTGTCTACTGAAGATAACGGTGCGCGGGTAGGTTTCTTACCAGTGGAAGAAGTGCGTAGTTTTGTTGAAGAGCAACTGGGGTGCAAGAGGCCGATGGGCAATACTGTCCTCCGTCCGGTGCCTTGTTTGCTTACCGCTAGACGAGTAAGACGAGACTGGAGCAGAGAGGCCACCGCAACAGCAGAGCGGTTCAGACGATATCGTTCTGGATTACGCAGTCAAGCGGAATGCGTGATTCACTCCCTTGCTTGTTTCAAGGATTAAGCCATGTCAGTCTCAGAGGAAAGGATTCACATTCGGTCTCCAGACGGCTCATTGAACCGGTGGGAATACACGCCGAGAAGGCACTGCTTTGAGCCCAGGATCGGGTGATATACACAACCAGCTCCATGTAACTCCGTAGCATCAAACCCAGGCAGATACATAGCAGCAGGGTAGCAGCGAGGCCTTCTCGTAATCGACACACGCGTAACTTTCAACCTGTCCTCAGCTGAGCCTGAGCCACGCGATCGTTGTTACTAAATAAACGGGAAATTTCCACGGGCTTCCCTTCGAGACAATCACAGAAAAACTGGGCTAGACACCGCCGGTATGGTCGGATTTTGTCGGTTGCGCTCTGATGTGATGGCGGGCAAGTAGTGAAGAAAGCACTTCGGAGATAACCATGAGCATTGCTTGAAGACGCACGTTGGAAGTAAAGGGTCCGAACGCTCCAACTGTGCGCCCCCTCCTCCCCTCCCCGCCACGATGGTGGACGATTCACGAGAGCCAGCATAGAGTCGGTGCGCGGAGAAACCAACTTTTTTCGCTCCGGTTTTCCCCCGCTACTGCGCACGTTGCCTGCCACGTCCAGAAAGGATAGCGGTGGACCGGCTAGGATACTGGCGGCTAGGATACTAGCTCTCCAATCGCTGGAACTGCATCACAGAACCTGCCGCCGTCTATCCTTATCTCGGAGCTGCATAGAAATACATAGTGCTGTGTTTAACGGCGTATGGCGGTAGGATGGTTGCGGCTTACGGTATCTAATCGCAAAAACAACTACTTGGTCGTACTCCGTTGAATCTATCGGGATGCTTGGAGCACGAACCCACTACTAGTAGTCCGCTGTTTCGGAAGCAACTGAAAGCTGCGGTCACCGAGGCTCTGTTCTCAATCTGCAACACCACGTGAAGCTCGAAGCGGATCAATTTGGGAGTAGTTTTGGGCACTTCTGACCTTTTCACAACTAGTTCGCCATGTTGTGTTCGCCACTCGAAGCACATTTTACCTAAGCGCGAACTTAAACTCGGTTGTTTTCACTGTTGGCATCGAGCTACTTATGACAGAGATGAAGTGCGGCTCGTTCGTCCGGTTTATGTAATGGCGTTGCTGGCGGACTTCCAGCTTGAAAGCGAACGGAATGTTGCGACTATGCCGGCTGTAGCGGCAGTGCTTCATGGAACACATGGAGCTGTATCCATCGCTTCACCGTGAGTTCTTGCTTCGCATAAACTCACGGTGAAAGGCGTGGAGGTATGCACGATGGGTGGACATCCACGAGAGGCGCGTAGCCTCACATTTTGGCCGCTTCAAGTCTGGAAGCGATCCAAGTAATGTGACTCCATCGTCGCGGCAGCAGTTGCGACAAGTTGTGCAGTGGTATCCTTCTTCCCTTGGTACACTTGGAAGCTGTATCCGTTCGCCTTGTCAATCTCCGTCATCAGCTCCTTCACAGAATCTCGGTTTTCGATGTCTAAGGTCAAGAATCCCACGTGCGGAAATTCGTCAATGAGGTCCGTCAATGCAGTGTTCAGCTTCGCAAACCTCGGAGGAATGGTACCATCCGTCGCAATCTGAGCCACGAGGTGCGACAGGTCCTGCACCTCGGTGTAGTAATCGAGCTGGAAGTCGAGTTCGTAGTTCTTCAGCAGGTCTATCTTCGACAGCACGTTCACGTGTGGCAGTTCGAGCTGCAGCATCGAGCTAAGCGAGACGAGAACTGCTGAAATAAAGTGCGGCCCGTTCCTGCAATAGAGGGAGTCCACCAGGTGCACGGCGCATAGCCGCACGTTGGCCGACTTCTGCAGCCACGTGATCAAGTCGCGGAAGACGTCGTGATTAGTGTACAGCTCGACTTGCCCCGGGCAATCAAAGAGGAGGTACGCCTCTGGGTTCACGCGGTCCAGCTCATCGCCAAGCCAGTCTTGGTTCGTGCGGAGGTAGTCGAGGCAGAACAAGAAGGCGCCATTGGGCCCCAGGGACTCCTCTTGCATGCAGGTTGCGTGGTCTATCAACGTACGAACGTCCACAGCGGCTTCGTAGGGTAAACTGTCGTTCGCTGGATCGAGGTTTATGATAGCAACCTGTGCGTAGTAAAATCAAGGGTTGTGGTAGCTACTTGTGCAGTGGGATCGAAGTTATAGTAGCAACATGTGCAGCCAGCTAGATCGAGGTTTATAGCAGCCTGTGCAGTGGAATCAAGGGCTTGTGCAGTCAGATCGACTTTTATGGACGTAACCGGTGCCGTGGGATTGAGATTGGCGATTGCGCCGTCCAAAGTTTGGAGACTGCTGATTTCATCACAGCAACCCCACCTTGCACGGGGTGTGTGCGGCGCGTGGGCACATCAACCCCATGTGTGCGTGGTGGCGAGCTTTCCACTTTTCGATCCGCTTTGCAAGGGACATCGCGTCTGGCCGCCGCCTACTATCTGTTCCCCGCCTCCACAAGGAGGGAGCGCCCTTCTGGCGCGAGAACCGGGATCGAATACAAAAGAAGTTTTTAAGAGAACTGTTTTTTTGTGTTAACAAGGCTTGAAACTGGTTGGAACCCAGCACCTCGCTTTATAAGCCCCGCCCTCCACAGCAAAGTCGATCTGCAAGGCAAGATCAAAAGGAGGGAATGGAAACCACACCTTGCGTCCGATCGAGCGAAGATACTGGGCAAGCCCGTTGCAGTACGTTGTCTTTCCTGAGCCTGGATGGCCAAAAACTAGCTGGCCGAAAGGCATCCCGGTCTATGTGAAGTCCGTTGCGTCTTGTTTTCTCTAGTCCCGAAGGACCTTGGGTTGACCTGATACAAATGGAGGTGCCCCTAGGTTTCAGTATTTTTGCGAGATTATACTTGTCAAGGGTCGGGTACTGATGAAGAGCTGCTTGTATTCAAGCCAGCGCACACATCCTTGCTTCTAAATGCGGCGCGGGTCTCGGTATCGACAGAATCAGACACAGTCTTCGTCCGGGGCGCGCAAGGGAGACGAGTTAGAGTGCAGGGACCGTCTCGCAGACTTTCGGGTCTCCACACCACAAGAAGACAAAAAGCTGCTGCGGCTCTTCTGTAGAAAAGTACAGGTTCATGCCGAAGCATTCGACCTAGGCCATGATAGGAGTATACGGCACCTGGCGGTTCTTGGGAATTTTACCACATCAGACTCATGTCGGACTGAGGCTATGACGCGACGGAGATTGCGGCCCCTGGCTGCCCGAACAAAGTCAGGTCCCCACCGAGGAGACTGCTATGTTGGGTGAGTGCTCTTTCCAACAGCGGCGCTGAACTTGTTGCCAAGAATGAGCTTCCCTCTCCCAAGCTCTATCCCACAGCCAATCGGTAGCAACGACGGGCGGTGTGTACAAATGGCAGGGACGTAATCAGTGCACGCTGATGACTTGCATTTCAATGACAACACGGCGACGATCTATGTCCGTTGAGAAACTTGTGAGAGCCGAAGGCAAGAAACATAACGATGGCAACTCTTCCACGCAAGAGGTATGTATTTCTTTCGTTACTTTCTCCCTTTTTCCTGATGGTTCAAGAAGGTTCTACTGCGCTCCAAGATAATTCCTCTTGTGAGCCGGGAAGGGACAAGGGGGTGGGAGATCAGGCGCGAACAAGAAGAAAAAGAGGAAGAGAAAATACACCAGCACTCGGGGGTGGGGGACGGAGGGGGGGGAGAGATCTGTCAAATCGTTCTTGTTCCGCAGCAGCCGACACTCAAGATGTCGTTGTTTTCTCTGCAGAATCTGCCCACTTTCAAAGCCCGGGGTTTTGCTTGTGCGCACTGACTCTACTAGCGACGTGTGTCTGCCCTGTTTGACATGTGCGTGCTCGCACTGCGAGCTCCACAGACTTGTTGATAATATTATGAAGAGCGCCTTTGGAGAACTACGCTGTCACAACAAAGACCGGCAAGTCTTTCTTCGGCTCTTCATCTACGGCACAAGTTTTGTAGGTTTTGCTCCAACTTCCAACCATCTTGTGTTGTGGGGGTCTCATGGGATGGGGCGGGCTGGGAACGCGACGGTTGGGTTGTGCACTGGGGGAAGGAGGGGAACGGTCAGCCGCGAGAACACTTGGCAAACAAACGACTCTTAAGACGGGGGCCCGCTGCAGGTGCGATACAGCATTCGCAGCGTTGGCCGTCTTTGGCAGACGTTTGCCACATGTGAGGCAGCGGCGGCAAATCTTCGTTGATCACTTTCTTTGTGTTTTCCGTCAAAAGGAAGGAGACAGTGGTGCTCCGGCCATCATCGTGAATTCTGGAACAACGACGCGCCATAAAAGACAAGAAAAAGGGTCGGGAATGTCCTTGGCCTCATTGGCGGCCGCTTGTCCAGAATGGAAGAAGGGGTTGTAGATTCGCCTGCTGCAACGCGGCTGACGGGTTTTCGCAGCCTCTCGTGTCGAAGTCGGGACGCTTCGAAGACGTGTTGACGTGGTGCGAAAATGTCTTGAGGTTGAGAGACCATGCGTTTTCACGGGCACTGCCGTAAAGTCGCACCCTCTCGAAAGCCCCTGCAAGGGAAGGAGTATCTCCACAGCTTGCAAGAAAGGCTGCCGTAAGGACCTCTGTGTGTACCGGCTAGGCGAGCAGCAACCTGGCAAATACTACTGAAAGAAGTCCTGGGAGTGGCTTTCATTGACAAAGAAGGAGCGATAGATTTTACATGGCCTGGCTTCAGCAGTCTTTTCCGGTAGGAAGTAGGGCTAGAGAGGAAGACCTTTCAATCGTTCGAACTCAGTCTCGGCTTTAATAAGGCTGTCATTGGGAGAGGTTCGGCGCTCGGAGTTGTGCCGAGGTACCGGTGATGAAAGAACACGGGGGGATTGCAAGGACGTGCTTGGAATGGATACGTGCTCAGCACCGCACTGGTCCTGTCTGCGCCGTGTTTCCGTCCTCGAAGCCACGGACGCACAAAGCGGACCATCATCAGCGCGGAACCTGACTGTCTGCAGACAGTACAGCGGTGTGAGTCTGGTTTGTCAGACGGCTGTTCGGAAGAACACAGGGGAGGAGGTTTCCAGTGTTTTCTCCTACTTCAACCCCGCCGTTTTTGCTTTCTACGACAAACGCGTTTGGTACCAAAACAAAAGAGGGTGCGCACGGTACTCTCAAGAGTAGCGGCGGTCAGGGTAACAGCATTTTTCTCAGCAGCCCGCGTAGTTTTCCATTTGGTGTTCGCTTCGACACAGACTCGCTCCGATGACAGACAATTGAGCAAGAAAAAAAGGAAGAGGAGAAAAGCGGGAAAGAGAATGAAAAAAAAAAAAGGGTGACGTGGGAAATAAGAAAGAGGTCCGGTGTATGAGGGTTGGGGTGGAAGGGGGTGGCTTCCGACTTTCTGATCTCTGACGGAGGAACGAGGAAAGAAGACCAAAACGTTTCTTTATTTGCATGCTTTTTTTTTTTTCTCGCAGGAGGACCAGCAACAGAAGCAACAAAATCGCTAGCTTGTTGGCGTCTTGCTTCTTTGAAACTCGTCATAGAACGCAAGCAGACCCCTTCACTTGATTTATTTGCGAGAATTGCGTAGTGATTCGCTTGGTCCACGAGGGGTTTGGGTCTCCGGGTGACCTGCGGCAAACTGTAGAATCGACCTGACGACTGTACAATCGAAGAGGTGGCCACCTGGTGGCGAATGCAGGTCATCGCTACACATATGCTGCATTCCAAGTTGTTATGGAGTGCGCCGTAGTAGCGGCCGGTGGCCAGCCAGGGACAACATGTGGCTGGGTACGAGGTCCCGTGCGCATGCCGAGCTGTGGCAAAGTTGCTCAGCTGCTCGGAACTCTTCGTGCCTTCCTGGTGGATGGAGCCACCTGTAAGCATTCGGCGAGGCCAGCGCGGAACACAATTCTGAAACTCTCCGGTACCTGTCGCACTGCTTGAGGTCATCGGTAATGAGCACCACCATACTGAAGCACCGCACAGTGCCAATAGTCTTCGGCTCCTGTGGGCCGGGGTCACCTTTCAGTGTGGAAGACCCGTCCAATCCAGCGGTGGCGCACGTTGGCGGACCGCGGCGAACGCAGCTCTGCGGCGGTGGTTTACCGCTGCTGCTCCGCCGCCTCCGTGTGAGGGTGTGCGTCGACATTCGACAGCCATACTGCGTATGATGAAAGAAAACACGAGAACGAGAAAGGCCAGCGCCTGTTGTTGGGTGCCGACCCCGGCGGTGTGAAGGTTGTTGTGGACGCCGGTGACTATGAGGACTTGGCCTTCTTGTTGTGGGGGAAGATGTAGGTCCAGATGGAGAAGTTCAAGAACAGAACGAGGACAATGCCGACATAGAAGTAGTTGTACACCCAGCCGAACATGCGGCCCGGGGAGTTGCTGTAGCACGGAATATCCTTGTAAAACCACACGAGGTAGAAACCGACCTGTATGGTTGTTTTTGTTGTGGTGTTTTGTCGAGTTCTTTCATAGCAGCACATCGCCGGCGTCGAACCGGGAGGGTATTATGCAATATTGCTGTTCACGAGAAAGGTACAGCGACTGACTCAACCTTCCTTTTCGAGAGGGGGGGTCTCGTTCGGACCTTTACTCTCTTTATCGGTAACAAACGTGAAGCCATCGGGGCGATTAACGCAAACTCGAACGAGGGAGAGAGTTCGGGACTGCGGAGGAATTTGCCTGCGTTACTTGCTAATTCCGAATCCTTAATTTCCGAATCGTCCCCTCCCAACCTTGCCCTGGGGCAAGTGGGCTCGAATACTCAGGGCTTCTCACCCAACAACCTATATCAGGTCCTCAGCTCGACCCCCCAAGACGCACCAAAGGTGCTCCAAGTTTGCTTAGAGAAAAAGAGAAAGAGAGCGAGGGCGGGCTCTTGCCCAAAGGGTACGACTACAGAAGTCTGGCTTCGCCTCACTGCGGCATAGTGATATCCAGTGCCAGGGCCGTCGGTCTCCCACCCTGTCGATTGCCACATGGGGCAGGGCGCAATTCGGAACGGATATGCCCTCCTGTTTGTTCTGCTGTGCATAGGTTGTTGTAAAATGAAAAAGAGACATACGTTAAATTGAGCGATCTGCATGATCGTGATCAAAGGCTTCAACGGGGTTCTGATCTTGCAGAGCGTGGCAAAGTAGTAGGCGTACATGACGGTGTGCACGAAACCGTTCAAAAGAACGAAGATCCAGATACCCTCATTCTTGGCGATGTAGAAAAGGAACATGTCCCACGGGGCACCAAGGTGGTGGAATGACTGAAGGAAAGAGACAGGCTTGCCGGCAAGAATAAGGCTCCAGCTGTCGACGTACTCGATGAATTTGCTGTAGTAGAATGCCTTCGCGGCGAGGTTGAAGAGCGGGTGTTCGAACGCGAGCTCGCAGTTGTTGCTGTACATGTCGATCTCAGAGATGGCTTTTGCCATCGCAACGAAACTAGCGAACGAGAAAATGGTCATTCCCAAGTTGTAGACCTTGAGGAAAGGGTTCAAGTACGCCTTGCGCATGCTTTCGGGGAGCTTGGTAAGCGTCAACTTGCTGACGATGAACAAGATACTCAGGTACAGGATTTCGCTGTGCCTGTGAGAGAGAGTGTGTGTGTGCGTGTGCGTGTGCGCGTGAGATTACTAAAATTGAGGCTTCTCTCATATTTGTGTTCGTGGGTATTAAGTTTGCATCAGCATTGACGCTGAGATTCTCACGGCCAGTTGCGTTTTTAGTCCCGGGCTTCGTGTGCGGCAGGAAGTCGCCAAAAAGTAACCTGGCCAAAACGGAGGTCCATGCCTTTTTGGGTGTGCTTGCATTCGTGCTTGTATTTGCGGTTGCGCTTAAAAAAGTAAGGCTAAACCAGAAGGATCATACTTGATAGTCTCCACCAAACCGTCCCAGTCCATGTTGTCCTTCACGAAGTGAGCCTTCTCCGTGAAGACGTCGATGACATTTTGAATTCCGTCCATGGCGACCGAAAGTTTGATACAGTACCCGGCTTTTCTTTACTTTACGAAGATAACCTGTGATGTTTTTGAGTCCACGAGTCGGCTTCCTTTGTGGTGTTGAAACCTTCTACTCTTCGGGCGCAGGCGACAGTGGCGGTGCAGATTGTTTTCCACGAGATAATGCCCGCCACCCCGCACGGGTTCCTGGCGGCGACCGTTTTCCATGGAGCTACGCTTTCGTGTGTGAAATTGAATCTGAAGGATGATGATGACAAGAAAGGCTTCTTGGAGATAGGTGGTTTGCCTGACTCTGATCGTTGACGGGGGAACGAGGAAAGAACACCCTAAAACGTTTTCTTGCATGCTTTTTGCAGGTGGGGCGGGAGGAGATGAGGAACAGTTGAGTGCTGACCTTGTGTGATTCTGCAAATGGCGGCCTCCTCGTGTGTAGTTCGTACAACAACTGGTCCGCATTCAAAAAAAGGGCTTCTCTGAAAGGGGGATCGGATCTGGTTTTCGGTACTGTCGGCTTTCAACTCCTGCTATTGTGAGCAGCGCAAATTCAAGAGGCCTACACAATTACTCCCTGCGGGATTTGTATACTTTCAAAAAGAAGAAAAACTTCACTCAGGGGAACGTGTAACGGTCAAATGCGGCATGTAAAGCTTGATGCGGAAATAGCGCAGTGCCAGAAGTCCGTCCGCTCTCATGTTGCAACCTTCTCTCGCTGAAGGCTTGTTCCGCGCTTTTGGGGGCCCGGTAGAAGTGAACTGCTGGTCCTTAGAGTCTCCAAGCAGAAGAACAACCCTTACGGGGATGGCCCTCAGGGGCCTCCACATAGGGGTCTTTAAGTAGAGAAGAACTGCCACCAGAAGACTGATCCTCCGGGGTTCGGAAGTGGAAGAGTGGCGCCCTCAGGGGTCTCCAAGTTGAAGAACTCACCTTCGAGGCCTGGCAAGCGCCAACGTCCCGAGTTAAAACGCCTCGGTTGTATTGATTGGGAACCGGCGCCGACCTGTACGGCCGCGCTCTGCAGTGCCGCCAAACACGAGGAGCTTCGCTCCGTCTGTGCAGGATCTTCCCCGACACTGCTCGAAAAACGGGGAGTGGGAGAGCGTCTTGCTATCCTTGTTCTTTCTGAAGTGGCCAGGCCGGATGCGGCTGCTGCAAGCTGCAGCGTTTTGGCTTGCATTCAGATCGCTGATGCCAAGCAGCAAGCACGCGAACTATCGGACAATTGCATGAACACCATGAAACTGCTTTGCTGTCAGCTTGAGCAGTACGAAGAGGCCAGTGTCCGATCGAGCTCGCGGAATTCAAATCGTGCGCACCAATTGTGTCCCGCCCGAGGCGTTGACTATTCAGGGTACTCCCGATGTGCAATGTGGACAAGAAGCCAGTCGTGCGCGTTCGTTCACGGCGGCAATAGCAACTCTGCGGGCTGTTTTTTTACTGCTGCCGTCTCCCGGTGTGTGGGTTGTGCGGATCGACTGTGACTCATGCTGACTTCGTCTTCTTATTGTGGGGGAAGATGTAGGTCCAGATGGAGAAGTTCAAGAACAGCACGAGAACAACGCCAACGTAGAAGTAGTTGAAAACCCAGCCGAACGTAAGAGCCGGGGAGCTGCTGTGGCACGGAATATCCTTGTACGGCCACCCGAGGTAGAACCCGAGCTGTGGATAGTTGAGGTCTTGTTCAGTCTGCTGCGGACACTTGCCGCAACGGTAGACCGGAGACTTTAAAACACCGGTCCTTTCAACCTCAAATAATCAAAGTAAGGAGTCGTGCGGTACGATGGCACCAAATGAACGAATGGGTGGTCCCTAACACGTCTTCGTTGGTTGGGTTTGGGGTATGGTCGTTCGAGCGCGAACAATCAGAGGGTGCTTCAACACTCCGATTCTTACATTCGACGTGCGCACTACGTACTTGTGCGTCTGGGATCACGTCTCACCTGAAGCGCTTCAACGGCCTACGTGACGCAGCAGCAGGGTTGCTTCACAGACACTTTTCGACAGCACGATAAAAAGCAATAGTCGGATCGAGTTTACCGGTCATGCTGTCCGTGGTCACAGGCAGAGGATACGAATCAAAACCTAGCTTCCTATTGCTTGGCTTGTCATCGGAAGTGGATGGTACACTTCGTGAGACGAACACTGCAAGCTTTCAAAAGGAGGCAGAGAGCATACGTTGAATTGAGCGATCTGCATGATCGTGATCAATGGCTTCAGGGGGGTTCTGATCTTGCAGAGCGTGGCAAAGTAGTAGGCGTACATGACGGTGTGCACGAAACCGTTCAAAAGAACGAAGATCCAGATACTCTCGTTCTTGGCGATGTAAAACAAGAACAAGACCCACGGGGCACCAAGGTGGTGGAATGACTGAAGGAAAGAGACGGGCTTGCCGGCAAGAATAAGGCTCCAGCTGTCGACGTACTCGAAGAATTTGCTGTAGTAGAATGCCTTCGCGGTGAAGTTGAAGATGGGATGTTCGAACGCGAGCTCGCAGTTGTTGCTGTACAACTCGATCTCAGAAAGGGATTTCGCCATCGCAACGAAGCTAGCGAACGAGAAAATGGTCATTCCCAAGTTGTAGACCTTGAGGAAAGGGTTCAGGTACGCCTTGCGCGTGCTTTCGGGGAGCTTGGTGAGCGTCAACTTGCCGATGATGAACAAGATACTCAGGTACAAGATTTCGCTGTGCCTGTAGTTGTTGGTTCGGACTGAGCAATGTGCGGGAGACTTCTGTTTGTGAGCATGTGACACAATATGATTGTGTTTTCGGTGGCTGGCATTTTTTTGTAGTTGTGATGGTGTTAAAAGCGATCAACAAGAAGCATACTTGATGGTGTCCGCCAGACCGTTCCAGTCCATGTTGTCCTTTACGAAGGAAGCTTTCTCCGTGCAGACATTGATGACATTTTGAATTCCGTCCATGGCGACAGACGTTTCTTTAGTTGAGCCTTTGTTGGTATTGCTTAGATAACCGGCACTACCGCCGTTCCTCTTCACCCTCCCATGCTTGCAGTTGCGTTAGCCCCGTACATCGAGCCTTACCAGAGGCACGCAGCACCGACGTGAAATGCGAGATAGCTACGGTAAGCGTGCAGCCGAGGGGACGCCCTACGACGGGGGGGTTGCGGCTAATGCACCGTCGTGCAGACAAATGAAAAGAAGTGATTCTTGATCCTGATTTCGCCCGAATTCAAGTGGAACTGCGTCGCATTTTCGCTATCAGTGCATCACGCTAGACCACGGTTTAAGCGTTGGTGCTGTGCCCCGCCGTCTATCAGGAGGTGATGGACCAGCGCAAAAGTCCCGAGCCTGGCGTTTGTAGTGCGGGTCTTGGACCAAGAAAGCGCCTCTTGGAGTTGACATTGTTGAGCCTTGGCTACAAGGGTCCTGCCGCCACCCAATCCTCCGCAGGCAAGAGAGTCAAGTGCAACGCAACTCACAAACTACCAGCACCAGTGTGCTAACTAGCGATAGGACCGACGCTGGACGGCCGATGCCATCTAGCGTTGGTCCCCCACGTAAGGAGCACCTTGCATTGAGTTCTGTAAAGTGCAAGTGCCATGAAGGCAAGCGAGCACTGCCCGGTCCTGAACGTTCAACACACAACGAGTCCAGATTCTCTCCATTCCATAATTCGGACTTCCTCGCCAATGCTGTGGCATCCACCTTCCGGGCTTTTTTTCGGGCGAACCTCTTATTGCTGTCTTACAAGCATTGCGAAGAAAAGGGAAGCGGCAGATACTTTGCGGCTAATGCTTACTGAGAGACGCGAACGGAATAGTAGCTCTACGGGCATTGGCGTCTTGTTTACTTTTCTCTCTCTTTTTCTGATCTCTACTGTCCATGCCTCAGGGAGTGAAATGCTCGTAATGCTCGGCTAACGACTCGACGCGGCAGAGAGAGAAAAAGGGGCCGCTCTAGTTATTTACTTTTGTCTTCTCTTTTCGTACTGAAAATCCTCGGGGGACCCTGTTCAAAGCCATCGAGCTTTATCCATTAAGCCTCTGCGGACGGGGGCCTATATTTACTATAACTTGGTGTCAGTAGTAGTTTGAACTTGTTATGCAGCAACAATCTGCGTCGCACAAGCCGCTACAGACTACCTCTTTGCACGCGTCTAGTAGTAGTATGTGTCATCCTAATCCGGGAACACGTCAGGGAGAAGAACGGAGCAATCTTTACAAACGAACGAGTGACATAAGGTGGCCGCTTGAGCGGCGCCAATCCGAGCGCACACAGCAGCAGTGACGCGTCGACAGTATTTGCACTTCAGGATGGGGCTGCCGGCTAGCGAGTGTTGGCAGAGGGTGCAGTGGTCGGAGCAAGCTTGGTGTCAAAAAAAAACAAGAACCCGAGCTGGAGTTCGGACACTGGGCATCCCGAGAGCAAGACCCGTCGAAAAGGATCAATGTCTGCTGCTGTACAGAGATGTGTTACGAAACCTTTCCAGGGAGCACTAGGTATTCCATTATGGAGTCGTAAAACTCTCGAGTTGTACCCCCGAGAAGGTTTTTAGCGCGCTGGACAACTCCCTCCCCCGTCCGCAAGGGGTTAAGCATCGGGCAGCACGACTGTTTTCGGAAATCCAGGTCAGGCTAGGAGAGCGAGGCTAAAGTGAAGCTATTAGGGGAATCCATTAAAGCGACCGAGCTTCTACAGGAGCCCGGAGACGCTTGGGCGCGGGAATGCAATCACTGAGGATAAATCATAGATCGCGGGTATTTTTTCTTTTTGTTTCGTTTTTTTGTTAATTTTCTTTCGCCGTCTCGCGCAGAGAACATTATAAATTCGTGTCGCTGAACGAACCAAATGGTCCGGTTGGTGCGTGTTGGCGCCTTGCAGCGCTTGCCGGCATTTTTCGAGCGGGGCGCGCCCGCCACAGTCGTGCGGCGCATTCTCTTTCGCCGTCGCACCACAGAGGACTTTATAAGTTGAACCCCGGGTTTCAGCCCAAAAGTCCGGTTGGTGCGTGTATTTGGCGCCTTGCAGCGCTTGCCGGCATTTTTCGAGCGGGGTGCGCCCGCCACAATCGTGTGGTGCATTCTCTTCGCCGTCGCACCACAGAGGACTTTATAAGTTGATCCCCGGGTTTCAGCCCAAAAGTCCGGTTGGTGCGTGTATTTGGCGCCTTGCAGCGCTTGCCGGCATTTTTCGAGCGGAGTGCGCCCGCCACAATCGTGTGGTGCATTCTCTTTCGCCGTCGCACCACAGAGGACTTTATAAGTTGATCCCCGGGTTTCAGCCCAAAAGTCCGGTTGGTGCGTGTATTTGGCGCCTTGCAGCGCTTGCTGGCATTTCTTTCGAGCGCGCCACACTCATGCGGCGCATTCTCTTTCGCCGTCTCGCACAGAGGACTTTATAAGTTGAACCCCGGTTCAGCGAAGAGGTCCGGTTGATGCGCATTGGCTCCTTGCAGCGCTTGCTGGCATTTCTTTCGAGCGGGGCTCCCGCCACACTCGTCTGCAATGAAAAAAAAACGGGTGCAAACCATCACAACAGCAGTGGAGCTACCGTCTGGCTCCAATACTGGGAAATTTGAAAGATAATAAGTAACCACATACCCATAGATGAACGCCTACCCCTAGGCGCGTGAATTTGGTAGGCACTTCGTAGGCGCTTTTTAGACTCATGGTAGGCGCTTCGTAGGCGCTTTTCCGCATTTTCGGCGCCTACCAACCCCAAAATCCTGTTGGTAGGCGCTTGGTAGGCGCGGTAGGCGCTTTGGGCAATGGGTGGTTCAGTAGATCTCAGGCTACTTTTTGGCTTCGGCTACTTCAAGGCCTGGGCTTAGCAGACGTGCAATCTTGAAGGAAATGAGCAGCATGGCACGGAGTACACATGGCATCTCTTGGCAATCAATCCAGGGGGCTGCGTCCCTCCTAAAAATCCCTTATGGCCACACACCCAAGTAGCCACGCCCATGGATGACTATGTGGGTGGCCAGAACGTCTTAACTCGACAAGTTATAAAGCACGCATATTATTGGCCTATAAATTAGAGGCTGGACACTCGACTCGAACTGCCCTGTCACTCCTTGTTGAACGCTTACGCCCGCCTGAAGCCAGATTTACCTGTGTTTTCGTGTGGGCAACACATTTATCGCCTTTGAGATTTCGCAACTGGCAGCCTCCTACAAAGCAGGTGCTTACACAAAAAGAAAGCTCAGGCTCCGCCCAGCTGCGGGAGGGGGGCCGCGGCTCCCATATGCAGCCTCGGGCGGTCACTGACTCCAGGACTTCTCCTCCATGCCCGCCGGGGGTTGGCCGTCCACTTTTTTGACGCCGACCTCGGTCCAGTTCGTGGACAGCACCGTCCCGCTGCTTTCCACGAACGACTTGTTCATCGCCCGCCGCGTGTCTTCGTCGGCCTTCGTGTAGATGTCCTGGAACAGCTTGTTCAGCGCGTCGTTCCCTTCGGGCTTGGCGTCTTCCCCTTCCTCCGCGACAGACTCCCGCGTCCAGTCGATTTTCTTCTTGTTCGAAGTCGGGTACGCCGCAACCTTGTCGGCGTATTCCCGCGTCCCTTCCAACTTCTGCCAGTGCTCGCCGTGCGCGTACTTTCTCAGCACGACTTCGACCTTCATGGGGCGGACTGTGTAGCTCGAGGCGTCGGCGACGATTGAGCCGAAAAGCGGCTCGGCTGTGTAAGAGTAGTCGGTGCCGTCCTTGAGTCGGATCGAGACGGAGAGGGAGCGGGGGGTGAACGACACCGTCGCGTGGTCCTTCGAGCCCGCGATCTGCTGCTTCATGTTGATGTAGAAGCAGACGGTGACGTCGGAGGCCGTTTGGATCCAGTCCCGCCGCACGTCCGGCAGCTTCGACGGCCCGACCGGCTGCGGGGCCGCAGCCGCCGCCGGCGCGGCGTCTGCCGGCTGAGCGGACGCGGCCGGTTGGGCACCCTTCGCCTCCTTCACCTCCGATACCTCCTTCACCTCCGTCACCTCCGCTTGCTTCGCCGCTGGGGCCGCCGAGGCCGCTTTCTCCTGCAGGTGCGTGTCGCACTTTCGCTCCCACATGCGGAACTTCTTCGCCAGCGCCTCGCACGCTGCTGTGCCCCGTTCGGCCGCTTCCCGCGACGACCGGTAGTCCGACATCCTGCGTTCGTTTTGTGTTACGCTGGCGGCTAGGTGGGGAGTTTGGCTGGGCCGCTCATTTGGCGAAATAGCAGTGTCAAGGGAACGAACTTGAAACTGTCAGCAGGGAAAGAAGACCAATGATGGGAGACGGCGGCTGCTCCCTTGTGGGGTTACGGTCTTCAGGTCCGTAACTTTTCCTACAAACAAGACTTCGGCTCGCGAACATGTTCAAGGTTCTCTCCGCGCAGGATTCGGGTTGAGGCGAGTTGGATTTTTTTAAGCCAAAACCGTACACCCGAGTGGGAAGAAGGAAGGATACTTGGAGTTCGACCCTGACCTCAAGTCCTGGGCGTGGTTTTCAAGTGGCAATTGAACACGATCAGAGGGTCCTACTCAGGCGGTTCAGTTTCCTCATAAATATATGGCGGTCCAAAGAACTCCGCCGTGCGCGCGCGATTTGTTCGGCTAGCTTTGTTCCTTTTACAAAAGAAGCTGTGCACTCAGTTGCCCCACTTGCACGCGCCACAGCATCCTGTTCTGGCTCTCCTCGACTGAAAATACTCGAGAGATTGCCTTGTGCTCATTTCGAAGGAGGCTAGAGGGGGAGAAAACAATACAACTACAAAGTGGGTCTTTTTTGTTGAACGCTTACGCCCGCCACTAAACCCAGATTTACCTGTGTTTCGTGTGGGCTACAGCACATTTACCTCCTTTGATTTATCGCAACTGGCAGTCTCCTCAAGCATTTCCTACAAAGCGGGTGCTTATGCAACAACAATTGTACAAAGGCGGCGTGCAGGGGCGGGAGATCTTCAGGAACATACTTGAAGTGCGCTTCACACTGCTTCAACAGCGCTTCGACGTCGTTGGGGTTTGCTTTGAGACGGTCCGCCTGTGGTGATGCATTGTGGGATGTGTTGCAATCTTCTTCCTTGCGCACACACAAACGCGTACGAAAAAGAAGCATCAAGCGCGAAGACGCCGTTTTTTACCACCTTCAAGGCAAAGATCAGGATCTGGAAAGCGCTTCCTCGGCCCCTTGGCTGCTTCTGATTTAGCTCGAACTCGGTTTCTTTTCGTAGGCACGAGACAAGTGGAACCTTGTTGGTCCTGGGAGCTTTCGGTGAGCCTCGGCCACATTGCAGAGTGACAGTGGTCACATTCGACCGGATCTGGAGACCCGTGGCCCCGGAACTCCGGCAGAGTGCTTTTGTCGAAGCCCGGTGCTTTTTAGCGTGGACGTTTGTTTGAACCCGGGGTTTCAGAGTCTCCGTGTGGTTTTGCCTTGCAAGGATACTTTGGCAGAAATAACTTGAATGAAGCATACCATCTCGGAGACGAGACGAGCACCAGTTTCCTCGTCGGCGGTCATTTGTATGTCGGTGCTTGGGGTTTTTTGGCGAGCGGCTTTGCTGTTCGTTCTTTGGTAGAGAAACCTTTGGGTGTCTTTGTTCGGTGCGCCTTGAGGTTGGGGCCCAGTCTTCGGGAAGTCTGTCCATAGAAGTGAAACCGGGGGCATCGCCGAAGGACCCGAGGGATCGAGAGAGAGAGAGAGAGACGAGTTAGAGTGCAGGGACCATCTCTCCGGGGAGTTTCCGGTCTCCTCACTTCTCTTCATATGCTGCTACGGCGGGCGTAAGTCGCTCCGGAGGCGCGCTGCAGGTTGCGGCTCTGCTACAGTGAGTGGCGGCACCGGAGTTGGTGCTGCAGCGGGCGCTCTGGCCGGCGGGCGAGCTCGTCTCGGCGGGGGATCGCCGCCTTGTAACGCTGCGGGCCCTCTTCTTCCTCGCGACTGCGCCGCCTACGGCGGCGGCTAACACCTTGATGGGAAACTTCAGCTTCCATTGAGCGAATGGCTACGTCCTGAGGGTACACGGCGCAGCACATCGCCCTCGCGACGAGCCCCACGGAAGGAGGTTCCTTTGCCGGCCCTCTCTTCGCCCGGTACCGCTATCTCTGGTGCCGCTTTGTGAAGGCGGGCCTTCTTCCTACTTTTCGACCGCTCTTTCCATCACGCCTCTCCTGGAGGGTGGCGCTCTGGACGCACCGGACGGAGGAACTCAGTTCCACCCCTTTGTGCGCTCCCTTCCCGTGCGGGCCTCTTTCTTCCACCCTCTGCCCTTCTTCTTTTATGCTGGGAGTCTTTCTCAGCCTCCTGGCCTCTGCTAGTGCATGATGCTCTTGTAGTCGTACGTTCCTTCGATTTCACCGCTCTTCCCACCACCGTGGCGGGTGGTGGAAGGACTCCTTTTCCCCCCCTTTGTTGTCCTTCCCGTGCGGGCCTCTTTCTTCCACCCTCTCCTTCTTCTTGTATGCTAGGATTATTTCTCAGCCTCAGCCTCTGTTAGCGCGTGATACTCTTAGTCATCCGGACCACGGGCATCCTTTCCCTGCCTTTTCTCCGAGGAGAGCACAACAGTACAGGCATAGAGGATGCACACATGAGAGAGTTCGGCTGTTCTCGACATCTTCCCGTCTCGCGCGGCTGCACAGAAAAAGGAGGAACGGCCAGAAAACACTTTGACTGCTATCATTTGACGTCAGCGTGGCGCCAGAAGAGAACTATTTTTGGTGCCGCCGTGTGTTGACAAACCAAAAAGGTTAGGAAACCGCCCACCTCTATAGCGCTGTATTGCTGTTAGCGAATGGGTATTGACTTCAGCGATTGAATTTGGAGGGCGGGCTTTCTTTGCTGAGAGTACTAATATGAGTTTGTTTTGTTGGATGCCAATGGAGACCAGTTGCTGAGCTGATGGCCAGGTGCTCTAAAACCTGAGGAAATGAAACAAACGACACAGTTGTAAGGAAACCTGAAAAGGTTTTTCGTGGAAGCAGTGCCCACCCTCTGGGTGGTCAGGCTGGTCCTATGAAGACCCAACCCGAGTTGTGCACATGAACGTGAGCGAATATCATCAAGACCCCCAGCGAAAAGACGTTGCAAACGCATCGCAATGACAGACTGTATAGATGATGAGCTGTACCTGAATAGAGCGAGCTGGAATCCCCAGAGGTCTCAAATCCTGAGAGGTCTCCAGGTGTATCGCACATGGCCAGAAATGTAAAATAAGATTCAAACATCAGAAGGTTCACTCGTTGTACAGAGTCTTTCTTTCCAAATTTCGGGACGTGCCGCTTGGTTCAGGACGAATAGACTACATTGCTTTCTGTGGATTGGTTGACAAAAGGATATAGACAGGGCGGCCATAGCATAGTATGTCGTCTCCATCACGTGAACCCCGAGTGAACTCCGGGTTTTTAGAGGCACCGGTGGCCTTTGGCACATGGAGTATCTCTTGTTTGAAACGCGTGGATTAAAAGAGTTGCGTTTCCTGGGAATGAGATGTTCGCTGTTGGCCAAAAAAAAAAAACTCGGAGGCGCTGCCCGGTACCCAACTCGACGGGGGCAAGAGAGGGGGCCCATCTCAAGCACTTCCAGATGTGTAATCTGAAGATCTTCTGTAGCATATCCTCTTCTCCGTGTTGTGTCCATCGGCCTGTTTATGTGTCGCTGCAGAAAATGATGAGAAGGAGCAAACCAACCGTCACTGTCCTTCGTGTTTGCCCCATTTCCATCACAGCTTGGAGCTTGAGCGATTGTGGGCACTAAGCTTGCAGACATCATTTGATTGTTCTATTATTAATACTTCTTTACTGTGGCAGTGCATTGACTTTTGCCCGTTGAAAATCCTATCGGTACGGTGGCTTTCCATAGAGTGCAATGAGGGATGTCACACATCCGTGTTGGTGAAGGGCACGGCCCAAGTGGATCCTTTGTTTGGACTTGAAGTGCGGTCCGGGGTAAAGTGTCCCGTGGAGTGAATTTGACGACAAATGCTTGCTGTTGCCTCACTGTTTTTATTCGACGCTGCGGCTAACGCCTGCAACTACGATTTCCACAACAACATAAAGCGAGGTTACGCCAGCCGTATGTGCCTTTCTCGCAATCGTGAGACCCTCACGGTTGCGGTTCGTAGTTGAATCACATTTTTGAGGACACAGCCCCATCAGACTGGTGAGTCGCGTGAATCGATGAAGACTTCGGCGCCTGCGTGTTACCGGATTCCGCCCGCAGCATATTGTGGCACCCGTCGCGTTGTGAAGTTTTTCGCCACACATTACGACAAAAGGGATCTCGCAGTCGCAGCGAGCCAAGCGGAATCAAACAGCTGCGGGAATGTCGAAACTGGGCGCTCGTCGTTTCGGGTTTGAAGTAGCTTGTCAGCCAAGAAAGACGTCGGGTGCATGTCAAGGCCAGCAGCGCTTGTCCCACTCACTTCTGCCGCTTGAGCTGCTTGAGCTGCAAGGCATGCTGGGAGTTCATTGAACTGCTTGTAGTCACTCGCCGCCGAATACTCCATTGCCTTGCAACTCTTTCGGGTTTGAGTTGTAGGTTGGCCCGAGAAGGCTTGCGGACCATGTCGGAAAGTCGGCGAGCCTGACTTCGATTTTGCACGCCTTGCGCTATTCGACGAGCTTGAACTCAAGCTTCTCGATCCTTTGAAGCCTGCATTCGCCTCGTCCCGCTTCAGCTGCTTTGAGCTGCGTTGTGTTAGCAGTTACTTACAGTCACTCGCCGCGGACTTCTTTCTTGCGCCTTGCGGCGCTCTTCGACTCGGGTTTGAGTTGTCGGATGGTCCGAGCAAGGCTTCGGGTGCGTCTGAGCGGCTTCGTATCAGCGGCATCGTATCAGCGGCTTCCAGCAGGCCCGCGTTCGCCTCGTCCCGCTCGTCGCACGAGGCACGCTTCTGCTGCTGGAGCTGCTTCAGCTGCTCGAATTGCTGCTTGTTTGTGGCCTTCGCCGCGGACTTCTTTCTTGCGTCTTGCGGCGCTCTTCGACTCGGGTTTGAGTTGTCGGATGGTGCAAGGCTTCGGGTGCGTATCAGCGGCTTCGTATCAGCGGCTTCGTAGTTGTCGGATGGTCCGAGCACGGCTTCGTATCAGCGGCTTCGTAGTTGTCGGATGGTCCGAGCACGGCTTCGTATCAGGCTTCGTATCAGCGGCTTCGTATCAGCGGCTTCCGGCGTTTCTAGCTCAAGCAGCGGACAGTGTCGGAAGGTCGGCGGGGCTGGCTTCGAAGATTTTGCGCGCCTTGCGGCGCTCTTCGACGAGTTCAAACTCGAGCTTCTTAATCCTTTGGAGCAGGCCCGCGTTCGCCTCGTCCCGCTCGTCGCACGCGACACGCTTCTGCTGCTGGAGCTGCTTCAGCTGCTCGATGTGCTGCTGCTTCAGCGTTTTGAACTGCTCGTGGCATTCGGCGCGGACTTCCTTCTCGCGCTGCTCCAGCAGCTGCTGCACCTCGGCTTGGTCCGTGCTGAGCGGGAAGCTCATGTCGGTGTCCTGCGCCTTCGCGTCCTGGCCGCTGTCCCGGCGGCGGGGCGACTTGGGGCGGGCCGCCGCCTCCTCGTTGTCGCTCTGCGCGGTGAAGTGCAGGATCTGCGTCTTGTAGCGGCAGATTTCTTTGAAGAAGTCCGCCCGCTTCGCCCGCGCCTGGTCCCGCTCCCGTTGGAACTGCTCGCGGAGGAGGTCCATTTGCGCGTCCTTCGCCCGGGTTTCGGTGGTCAGGCTTTCGACGCGTTCGGCCAGCTCCTTGTTCAGGCTCTTCTCGTCGTGCAGCCTCTCCTGCAACACCTTCCCTTCCACCTCCTCCTTCGCGAGCCGTTCCTCCAACTTCCGGAAGTGCGTCATCAACGAGGAGACTTGCTGCAGAATGCGCTGCATGTCCCGCACGATGACCCCTTGTTCCCCGACGCTTTGCTTCAGCTCGTCGTCGATGGTTTTGCCGATGTCGCGGTCGACCTCTTCGAGCGTGTCAGGCTGGATGACCAAGTCGAAGGCTACTTCCTTCTGGTCACCGCCCGTGCCGTCAGAACGCTTGCGCGCCATCGACTTGTTGAAGACCTGGTGCAGACGCGTCGCGCCCTTGCCCCACTTGGGCAGCGACCGCAGGAACGACTCGGGGAGCTTTTCGCGGCTGACGGTTTTGAACAGCTCGAGGAGATCGCGCTGGATGTTCTCCTTCGCGGCGGTGAAGTTCAAAACGAGGTTCGTGTTGAAAGACTCGCAGTCGGACGCGAGCTTGCGGACGAGCGCGTCGGTGCCGAAGCCTTCCTGAGAGCTGCGGTGCTTCCTCCGGTCTTCGCGCGCCAGCCCCGGCAGCGGACTGGTTTGCCGTGGAATTTCGAGCGGGTTGACGTTCAGCTGTGGGCCGGGATGTGTGTTTGCCGTCTTCTTTTTAGTGCTGGCAATTTTGCGGGTTGCCCTTCCATGTAGTGTGCAGGCTAAAGGACGTGGGTAGCGTCAGAATTCCGAACCTGAAAATCACGTAGGGTTAATGCAACCGGTACACAAACAAATGTTTCCTTTGGAGTGGCACGGATGGTTGACCGACACTACTGATGCTATAGACCAGAAGCCAGCCTCAGTGAAAAGTCTCGCAAGAATTCTCGATTTCCAAAAAAAAAAAGAAAACAAAGAAGCAAAGGAGTTCGTGAAACGGCATACCATGGAGGCGCCGAGAGTCGCGCCAGGTAGCGGAGCCACCTTCTCTCCGTTGAGCAAATCGGCGGCTATCTGCGGGAGGGGTGCAGTGGAGAAAGACAGATAGTCATGTGTACTGAGCTCAGCTTTAGTGCTAAGATCAACTCGGCCAAACTGACGTGTGCTTACATAGCTGAGCAGTTTCCTGACACGAGCGGCGCATGTCAGCCTCAAGGGTGGGTTTCGAACTCGTTCCGGATCAGCGGTCTACGCGCTATTGAGAAGGCAGCTCATCAATGACCAGCCGCATGTGGTTATGTGGCTTCCGATGTTCCGATTGCGCGCAAGGTAGCACAACGTGTTTCGGGCAATCAACGCACGTTAGGGGAAGTCCCTGCAGGAACGTTTTCCAAGCAAGGACCCTACCGTGGACGTATCAATTTCCGCCCTTTACAGTGTGGAGTCTACAGACATTGGCAGACAGCTCGTCGCAGCCGGTATGACACCGCCTCTCATTTTTCTTCGAAAGAAAAATGCGACAGATACAGGGGGGAGTGCCTGGAAATCAGAACCATACCGCCGGATCAAGCTCCAATGGATCTCCTTTGTCGTCACGAGCACGCAAGGCGCCGCTCTGCTTTAGCACTCGGAGGGCAGAGAGGGTCTGGTCATCGGAAGCTTGCATATTCGACGAGAACCCGCCAGCCCCCGCAACGCAATAACTTACCCCCTCCTCCTGCTGAACAGGAATTGCAGACAGTGTAGAGTGTGTATTACAACGTCGGTGTTTTAACGACTCCTGGCCTTGGTTATGGCTGCTGGTCAAGTCGGGAAAAGAGCAACCGTGGCATTGGTGACGTTGTATTCCCGATTGATTTTGCAGTTCACTAGGAAGGTGAAAGCGCAATGGTCGCTCGGGGGAGCCTAAAAGCTCGCGAGGCTCGCATTCTTGATAGGCATACGGATACGGACTCTGGCGAAAACACGTTGCTCAAAATGAAAGTCTCCGCGCCAAATTCAACGAATATCACTCGGCGTTGGAAAAGAAAAGCGAGAACGCTGCTTATTGCGAAGGAGCAAACCGCCAATGGCGCAGGGTGCTTGCAACACTCGCGTCACCAATCTTCGCTCGGACCAGCAGTGGTGTGTTTGAGCCATTTGCGCACCTGCACCATGCTGTAGCCGTTTCGCAATCCTTCTAATTCCCAGCTACCATGGTGGTGCTCATGGAGGTGACCCGCGGCATCGTCAGCGAAGGGTAAGTGTCGGCGTCTTCGGACAACGTCCTTGCTCCTGCTGGCCTGACGTGGTTAAACGCTCGCAGGCTCTCTTGCGGGCTCGGACTGGCCTGCATTGACGGCACGCCGCTGCTGCTGCTAGCTTGGTTCATATCTGGCCGCTGCGAATGTCGACAGTCGTCCACCTTCTTGAATCCGGTTCACCAACATTATCCATCGAATTGCCTGCTGCTGTCTACCACGGTCATCCGGGCAAACGACCCGATACGTACGACGAGGCAGCCAGACCACCGCCACAGGTTCTGTGCGGCTATGCTCTGTCGGGAGATATCTGTAGCGATGACCTGCATTCGCCACCAGGTGGCCACCTCTTCGATTGTACGGTGTCGCTCTACGATAGTCCGTTTGCCGCAGGTCACCCGGAGACCCAAACCCCTCGTGGACCAAGCGAATCACTACGCAATTCTCTCAAATACATCAAGTGAAGGGGGGTCTGCTTGCGTTCTATGACGCATTTTCAAAGAAGCAAGACGCCAACAAGCTGGGATGGCGACCGGTTTCCGCGGTAACTCCTCGCGCTGCAGCACAAGCCGAGTTTTCGTTGAACGCTTCTGGACGTTTGTTTCTTGGTACAGGGCGCAAGGAAACGCCGTGGATGGCCTGCGACGCGTTCTTATTTCCACCAACATTGCATGTTTGGTAAGAGAATAAGACGCGTCACTGGCTAACCACGGTTGATACCGGAAAATGATGAGGGGGGGGGAATTGTTTTTCGTTGACTGCACTACCCTGAGCCCAAATCCTGGACGTGGTTTCAGGTGGCAAATTGGCAAATGATCATGATAAGAAGGTCCTACTTGGGCGGTTCAGTTTCCTCACACACTGCATGTGCCATGCAAGGAAACGCCGTGGAAGGCCTGCGACGCGTTCTTATTTCCACCAACATTGCATGTTTGGTAAGAAAAAAAAAAAGGAAGAACGGAAGAACGGGGGTCAGGCTCGCTTTCTCCTCTTTTCCGAAGGACCCGGCATCGTTTTCTTGCTCTCTTTCTTTTTTTAAGGACGTGGGTGCTTTTCTTTGTTACGATTTTCCCCATCCCCCAACAGTACTGGGGGCGGGAGGGGAGCACATTCGAGGGGCGGTGGGGAGAGTGCAAAGAACGTGCTTAGACTGGGTGTGTCCTATCTGTCTTGTGCTTCGAATTTTGAGGCCCCGGACATCGTAGATCAACGTGAAAACTGACTTCCAGACACGGCAACGACGAGAGCCCGGTTTGCCAAGGGGGAAAGTTTGGTGGTTTGAGAGTGGTCTGGTTGTCCGGCTTTCCTATATTTGCTGCAACTCCCCATGGACGGGGGAATGACAATTCATGTCAAAAGAGTCAGAACCAAGCTGGCGTTCGTACAGCGTACCTTCATAGTAAAGACGCGTCCAATAAAAAAAGACAGGCGCTTGTTTTGTTTGTTAGGCTGATCGTTTTCCCATTTGTATTTACCCTGTATCATGTTCAGGTTAGGAATTCAGATCAACCCCAAAACACGCTGCTTGCGTCTTTTTAGCCTGCACATTACATTGAAGGGCAACCCGCAAGATTGTTAGTACTGAAAAGAAGTATCCGTGCCAGGAAAAGCGCCAAGATTGACGTCTTCGGCAGACAATGTTTGCCAGATGCAGCTGGCGACTCTCCTGGAGGATTTCCGTCAAAGCAGTTGCTTATTCAAAACCACTTCCTGAACCCCAAGACCTCAGCTTTGATGGGTCAATCTCAAGAGAGAGAGAGAGAGACAAGTCGCGGGCTCTCCTCCTTTTGGCAATAGCTCCAGAGTTCTATAGGGGAACCTCATCCATTCGCGGCAGCCAACATTGATCGCTTTCACGTGTCCTGGAATTCATGTACAAACCTCAGCTTGGTTCTGACCTCCGAAAAGTGTTAAGGTTACTCCTCCTCTCTGCAGACTAAACAGAAACTGCGTATGCAGGTTCGGCTTCGTAATTGGCAGACTAACGCACTTGTTTGTGCGATTTGACCTGTACGCGTTCAGGTTTAAACCGCTGCCAATGTTCCGTCCGTTTTAGCTGTAACAAATATGCTCTCTAAGGAGGTAGTGACTGGTTATCGCAAAAACCGTACACCGCGAGAGTAAAAAGGGAAACTAGAGTTTTCGTTGGCCGCACCTGGACGTGGTTTCAGGTGGCAAATTTGGCAAATGATCATGATCAGAAGGTCCTACTTGGGCGGTTCAGTTTCCTCACACCTTGCATGTGGCTAAAAAAAAAAAAAAACAGCTCCTTTCCACGCGACCACCAGTTTTCCTTAACAACTTATTTGTGACAGGCGTGCTCTCGTCTGTCGATCCAAACCCTATTCTCAGCGACTTTCGTCCCACCGCTCGTAAGAGCCCTCTAGTGATGCCCTTAGCTTGGTATCAGTGCATGCTAATCCATGTCAAGGAACTTAGCTACATGTGTTCTGACGTGGGTTGTGTCGTCAACATTTTCAACACGGGCACGTTTTTTTTAAGTACTGTTGTAGTCAGAGAACATTTCCGGACGGTTGCACACGAGAAGGTAAACGAAGCCAACGAAAAGCGCTGCACTACAGGTGAAACCCCAGAGGCGTATTCCTGCACACGCAAAGGACAAGAATTATTTGCCCTTATTGGTGTGATCGGATTCAGGTTCTGCCAGGTTTGTGCCGAGTGCCGTGCAAAAGACCCTAACTCCGGAAATGTTCGTTGTGTCGTTGTTGTTTAATCCGAGTTTTTCGGTGTTTCTTTTGATTCGTGGTGCTAGGACTGGTGTCCGTACCATGCTACGAGAGCACCGGGGAATCCCTTCTGAGAGGGTGGGGGGGGAGTACGTCCAAAGCGTAGCAGTGACTCGTGGTACTCTTTCCTCTTCCAACGGTTTCGCCCTCGTCCACCGAAGGCTGCCCCTTGGTTCTCAGTGACGCAGCTCAGTGGAGAGCTCCGCTCCCCTTCGCAACAAAAACAGGGGGGAGAGCGTGCGCACGGCGCAAAAAATTACCCGAGCAACGAGAGGTGCGAAGCGAATTGACGCAAAGGAGGGGAGATGGGAGCAACAAGAGAGAAGAAAGAGAGGGAGAGAAACATAGAGAAAGAAAAACGAGAGGGGAGCAAATAAAAGAGAGTGTGTGGAGCACATATTATTTGCATCAAGTGTGCAATTTGGCACGAGTCAGGCAGGTGGGTGTGTTCAACATGATGTGTGATCCGCCTAATAGGGGCCAACCAGCTTACATGAAACAAATCAGGTTGACGCTGCACACAAGACGAGTGCCGGGGATGCAACCGCCTTCAATGCACCTGGGCACCTCGGGCAGGGTTAGGCCTTTGTCAGAAACCTTTTGAATGCAGCCGACAGAAACGATATCGGCGCTCTCCAGCTGATATGCTATCTCTGTGGCTATCGAAAAGAGACGACCACCCTAAGATTTTCACCTCTGACGTAGGAGTACGTACGACCCCGGCAGTCCCTATTGATCCCGCGCAACGAGGCCTTAGACGAAACTCAAAAGAGAACCGCTAAGAACTTCGTTTTGATTATTCCTTCTCGGGTTAAGAGACCAACAAAAAGAGTCGAGAGAATCGATCCCTTGCTATTCCATGCTTTATCATTCACGGCGAACGCCTGCTTTGGGCACGCTGGTTTGTGATACCTGGCGGGTTGAAGCGCAAATAAAAGCGCTCGCGTGCGGTTCTCTTTCTCAAAAAAGACCCCTCGCGCTTTCTCGTTTACTACCACGAGCCGAATGACTCTCTTATTTTGAGATTGAGCTCTCTATCCTTTTCTCTCTTGCAGCCGAATTCGACTTCTATCCGTTGCGCCCCCCCTTTCACGTTTGTTGCGCCGCCTTTGCACGAATTCGCTTCATCCGCACCCACACGAAGGTGTATTGGAGTCCGTCTATCGTGCCTTCTCTTCCTCCCGGTTTCCTTCTTTCAGCTGGTACTTGTAGTCGTTAGAACGTAATTCGTTCTCTGCGCGACGGGGTAGCATTGTGTCAGGTGTCAACTTTTGATTGATTGCACTACGACGGTTTGGGAATAGACTCGGGCCGTCTCCCCATATGGTAACCTTCTATTTCGGTGTTCTTTATAGTGTCACACAAGCCCTGCAGCAGTTGCTGGTCAGGCCGTTAGTTATCATCGCTAGGTGGTCTGCCTCCCTGGGCACTCATTCAGTTTCTGGTGAAAGTTCGCTTGAGGATCCGGGGTTTCAAAGCCTCCGGGTGACCGTCGTCGAAAAGGCTCCGTTGTAGGTATCGCATACTGGTATGCGTATCGTATCTGTGGTAGTACCAGTGCGGGTGCTTCGTTTTTTTTTGTACTTCCGACCAGGGCATTAGCTTGGCTTCCGGCCCATTTTCCAAATGTGGACCGCTGACGGCATTTTGCGTCCTCACTCAGGAATGGGCTCAACACAGCGCGACGCAACGTATCTTTACGACAATGCTGGGCCCTGAGTGCCTCGGATCGCACATTGGCCACCTCTGCCGCCTGGGTGATGGTGTAGTGCCATTTCTTTTCTTCTTTTCTCCCGCCGGCTCTTCCAAGTTTGGACTGACAGTCCAAATGTGGATATAGAAGCTAATCCCCTGCTTCCGACCAGTGTGCGCGCGATCAGCCGGCTTGCCGGCTGATTAAATTTCGAGCCTTTTTTGTTTATCCGGACAACATCAGCCGATTTTCAACAGTGAACGCTTTGGCTATGCCGCCCATGGAGCGGAAACCAGCTAGACGCACAAACCGGGCAAGGCGTGAATTAAGATGTCGCCAAGAAACTTCTGATCGGCAGACCTTCCAAAAATCAGCCGGCTGACTATGAGCCGGTCAGTTTTTCAAGAAATTTTCCGGCTGATGAGACTGAAAGCAGCCGTTTTTCTCCCTAGCGCGAACACTGCTTCCGACAATGAACGTCGACCTCCTTCTTGTTTTTCGTTTTTGCGGGTATTCCGGTGGTTCTTCAGCACTGCCGTCTGTGGAAGAAGGTAGGCATGCACTTTTGGTCTGGGTACAAGGCGCCAAGTCCCGCAGACACTTGGATTTCGGAAGATTGTGTTTGGGTCTCAACACAAAGACAGGCGCTTCGTTTGTGTCACTGTCGATCCCAGGGACTATCATTTTGGTGTTCTGCGACCTTTTGTTTGCTTGAAGAGAGAGTTTTTCATTATGGCGCGCGTCAGCTAGTGGAAATAAAGAAAACAATATGCCAGCAGGAAGCTCTCTTTCTCTCTATACCGGGTGCTCATTTCACTACTCAGCCAGTTTGCCGGGGGTTTTTATTTTCTTATGTTCGTAGTACCGTTGTACTGAATGGGGACATTTCTGGAACACGCTGCACATGAGAGAAAGCTACACGAACCCAACCGTAAGTGCCAATACAGGAAAAGTCCCCCAAAAAGGTATATTTCCTGTACGCGCAAGACCAGAATACTTTACTGTGGCATTTTACATTGATCAGGGTACGTGTTTCGTTTCAGTGCAAGACCTCAACTCCGGAAATGTTCTTGCTTGTGCGTGCCGGGTTGATCGGCGGACGGCTCCCTGTTTTGGTGAGAGACACGAATTGCGATCAATCGCCAAAACACGCCTGTCAGACCTGTCAGTGTCTGCATCCTTTTAGCTTCTACATTGCCTCGTCAGGCAATCCGTCACCCAATGCCTACATGGAAAAAGATAATTAATGGGTGCAAGCACAGGCACAAGGAAAAGGGACGAGCCCGCACTTTATCGTGCGCATGATGAAAAAACGTGCGCGCGTCGGTAGAGAAAAGACTTCAGTGAAGTTGCCCAGTTCCAGTACACATCGTTGTGCAAGCCACGTGGGAAAATCCACGAGGGTTTGTCGACAATTGGTGCTAAGTGGCGCGGCTTTTGCAGTTTGTGCGCAGAGCATGGATACGCGTATACAGCCAAACACACGTGGGTGACAGGGTCCCTCTTTCTCTTGAGCAGCAGAATGGTGGCCATGGAACCATCGGCATATCAAATTGAAACAGGTCACCCGCCGAATGTACCGGTCCCCGAAAATGGATGGCGCCGAAACGAGCCACCCACCGTCGGGCACTGATACGGCGATGCCAGGCGTGCGTAGAAGATCCACGCCGCCTCCAGTGATTAAGTGTGCGTGAATTTTGCAGCCGCCTTGTTTTTTGTTTTTTTGTTTTTTTTTAGGCGCGAAGACACAACCTCAGTGATCCGTTTACAACTTGATTATGAGGCCGGCACTCGAGTACTGCCGCGTTATCTTCGCTGTTCAACGTAAAAATGGATGCAGCAAAGCTACATCGGCTCTGCCGATAAACGGATATCGCAGGTAGCATTGCCTTCGGAGAGAAGGAAGGCAGGGAAAAGACTAGAAGTGGGCCCAGAGGGCTTTCTCTTTCTTACACTTTTGTGTCCTGTTTTCGTTTTGTGTCCAGAAACGCGTCGCATCCGATAGATTTCGAAAAGGTCACAAGAGCCCACGGCGAACCGGTTTTGTGAAAGAAAAGAAGAGTGAGTGAAAGAATGAGGGGTGAAAAGGTGAGTGCGTGTGTTTGTGTTGTGTTGCAGTCGGTGGCGGAAACCATGCAACGCTGTGCTGTGCGAGTGAATGTGCGTGTGAAATACTCGAGGGCTGCCTTGTGTTTACTTCGAAGGAGGCGACAGCGGGAGAAACAACACAACTACAATACCTGTGTTTCGTGTGGGCTACAGCACTGTGCGATAGTGGGGAGTCAGCAGCATGCTGATGAGAACCACACCATGCTTTTTATATTTCGCAACTGGCAGCCTCCTCAAGTATTTCCTACAAAGCAGGTGTTTATACAGGAATGTAATGTCACCCACTTTCGGCAGTCGGTTTTGAGTTCCCGTTACTCAAATTGTGATTCGCGGGTATTGTTATCATTCTTCATTTTTCCGCGACTCTCTAGCGTGCTTGAAACAGGGTGGTCAGAACCCTTCTCTACCTGCCTTTGCGACGGTGAGCAGCGCACGACGTCAGCTAACAGAAGTGTAACAGGGAGGACCTGCTGTGCGGTGTTTCGACTCACGTGCTCGGTGGTACTGCGCAGGGTAACGGGCTTCACGTGCCTTCATGGCGCTGCACTCTACTGTTCTCATGCTGCTACGTCAAGTGCTACGAACTCTCCCAAAAAGGACTGGCAACGTGGCAACGCATCGGGCTCCAAAAAAACTACCCAAACTAAGGATAAGTCGGGTAAACATGGAGTACGAAGCGGCGCTGAGCGAAGCACTCCACACTAGCTGGGGTTGGAGCGTGTTCTCACAGCAAGCAGATTCCCTTCAATAGGGACAGGTAAGCAAAGAAACGGGGCATGCTTTAATACAAGTACTCGGTTTCCCGTCCAGAAACTTCTTACCTACCCCCCCCCCGTGTTTAAGATCGCGTTTTTCCGTGTTTAAGATCGCCCCCCAAAAAAACCGATCTTATACACGGGGGGGGACGGGGGGGGACAAAAAACACCCCAAAAATTTTTTTTTCCGCTGCGCGGGGCCCTGAACCCCCCCCCACAGTAAAAACGCCCAAAAAAAAAAAACTTTCCCGCTGCGCGGGACCCCCACCCCACTCCCCCCCCGTGTATAAGATCGCCCTCATCAAAAAAACTGATCTTATACACGGGGGGGAGGGCGCGATCTTAAACACGGGGGGTGGTAGGTATGTATTAAAAAACGGCCGGGACTCCCCAACAAGTAGCTAAAAGCTTAAAAGTAAGTGTAGATAATATGTGGCTACCACTTAGAAATTCCTTCGGAAAGAGGGGTATAGTCTGGTCGCCAGATCCGTTTTGTCAGAAGATTCATCGTGGTACCGTTCTCCACAGTGCGTCCAACTACGAGCTTTTTAATAACAGCAGCATTAGTATACGCTATTGGTGCTGGAATTACCGCGGGTGCTGGCACCAGACTTGTCCACCAATTGTGTGCATTGACAGGTTTAGATATCATCCATTGCTTCCAACGTACTAAGTACGTGTCGAGGCTATTTCTCTTCGCTGCCTCAGCAGTGTTGCTATTGGGCAATTTGCGTACCTGCTGTCATCCTTAGGTAGGTATGAAGTGAGGGGATGACTGGCTGGGGTGCACCTTGGGAGATATCTGTCATCGGCAAGACAGACTTTCGACGCGGATGGCCATTCTTGGTCCAGAGATTTCCGCCCCTGCGCGTGTGTATACATGCAGTTGGCATGCTTGTCCCTTGCACTTCGTATGCGGCAGCGTCCAAACTATTCCGCGCCTGCGGTGCCATAGTTTTCGTAGGAATTATGCATCCCTTCTTGCCAGGTGTCATCTCCCACGAACACTTCAGAAAAGTGTAGAAGAAATGGTTCCAGACCAGTTTACCGGCTGTTGGCTCGCGGGGTCAGAGTTGGTACCCCCCGAAAGAAAAATATATTAAAAAACCCAACTCGCCACTCGCCAACGCGACTTGCAAGATTGATATATGATGCGAACAGGTGTTTTCTGCGATCAGCTGTTCCTGGAGCAATTGCCAGGTGCCTGAACGGCTAATAACTGTGTACGTCCGTCCGTACGAGTGTCACAAAAATCTTGCGCTGAGCCCAAATCCAGGGTCACAGTTCTACTTGGGCAGTTCAGTTTCCTGAGGCTTAAATAAACCCGCTGTTTCCACGGGAACCATAGCCCATTATTCTTCGTCAACTTCTCGCCGAGCGCTTAGTTTTGCGGCTAAAGCAGTAAAAGAGAGCGGATTTTGATGTGAACCCGGCTCACAACAAGCCCTGACGACCCGTCGTGGATTGCGGTGCATGTGAATCTGTGTCGTTGTTTGCTGCAACACACAACTTGTAAATAGCGAAGGCGGTGGCGGGGCTGCTCCAGATACGTGCAGCTTCGGTTGGTTCCGCAAGAAAGAATCGCGCTTGCTAAGGGAGGTGACGCGCAACTCACCTTGCCCGCTTGGACCCCTCGGAACTACTGGGCTTGGAGAATCAATCCTACCGCAGTCCTCGTTTGGGTTTACATTCCGGGGGGGGCCACGCGGGTTGCTGCCCTCTTTGCGGTTTCTCACCTCCTGTCTTCTCTTCCGGATGGGGAAAGTGGGGATTGCAAGAACGTGCTTGGAATGGGTATGTGCTCAACACCGCACTGGTCCCGTCTGCGCCGTGTTTCGGTCCTTTAAGCCGCGGACACATAAGGCGGACCATCATCAGCGGGGAACCTGAGTGTCTGCAGACAGGACTGCGGTGTGAGTCTGGTTTGTCAGGCGGCTGTTCGTAGCTCGTCACAGCCAGGACCACCCGTGCTGCTAGAGCACAGGCGAATCCGTCATGGGGAGAAGGCCCCTACAACTGTGTCTGAGCAATCAGTTAAAAAACTCAGGGCATTCGCCCTGATGGTGACTGCGACTCGCTAGGCAGCACTGACTTGTCTTCTTTTTACGGTGGCAATCTGCGAAGTAAACTCCGCAGAGCACAGTGGACATGGGGTTGCCGTGTGCAGCACCAATGGTTGAAGTACCAAAGGAAAAATAGTGCTCCGGGATGGGGAAAGTTGGGGGGGGGGGATGGTTCAGGGAGAGTCAGAAAGGAATATTTTATGAAACGGGGGAAGCCAAGAAAAAGCAGAGTGCATAGAGTGAGAGAGAGGGAAAACTGGAATGGGCTGGATATTTGAAAGGCAGGATGACAAAATAAAGGAAAAACCCCAAGGTTGTTGCATATAACCGTGAAACGAATTGTGGGAAAAAAGCGGGGTTGGGAATAAGCATCAAAACAGAGGGAAAGGAAAGGGAAAAGGAAAGGGGGGGGGGGGGGCACCTCCGTCTGGTATCTTCGTGCGGCCGCAAGGCTCCACTAGAAATTCAGAGTCTCTTTATGAGAAACGAAAGCAAAGAACAGGAATATGAGAGAGAACCAAAAACTCTTTTATTTCGAGGGGGGGAGGAAAGGGAAGGGGGAAGGGTGAAAACTTAGGTAAAACGTGCAATGCAGACGTATTAGGGGAGGGATCGTACTTCTTTTTCGGGAAGGGAGGAGATGGGAAGGGATATCAGTGAACAAAGGAATGAAGAGGGGGCAGTCTGCTCGGCATTGCCGGCGCCAGGAGCCAAACCCGTGGACCGTACGCAACACCTACAGCTGCACAACACCACCAGGGTGGCAGTGGTTGAAAGCAAGTTGTGCGAGAGGAAGGTGCAGGTGAGTGACCGCCACTGTGCAGCATTACCTTGGCCTTGCAAGCCGCGGTGTGACCTTTTTTTTTGCACGAAGCGGCGAGGCTGTTTGTGACGCACAACCGTCAACGCTGTGCAGCATTACCTTTGCCTTGCAAGCCGCGGTGTGACCTTTTTTTTTGCACGAAGCGGCGAGGCTGTTTGTGACGCACAACCGTCAACGCTGTGCAGCATTACCTTTGCCTTGCAAGCCGCGGTGTGACCTTTTTTTTTTGCACGAAGCGGCGAGGCTGTTTGTGACGCACAACCGTCAACGCTGTGCAGCATTACCTTTGCCTTGCAAGCCGCGGTGTGACCTTTTTTTTTGCACGAAGCGGCGAGGCTGTTTGTGACGCACAACCGTCAACGCTGTGCAGCATTACCTTTGCCTTGCAAGCCGCGGTGTGACCTTTTTCTTGCCCGAGGCGGCGAGGCTGTTTGTGACGCCAACGCTGTGCAGCACCAGCGCTGCACGGCATTGCTACACTCACGGTGCACTTGCTCGAGCCCCGCTGCTGTGCCCCTACAGTCACAGGAAACACCACCATACAGTGTGCGTGTTCAGCGCAAACCTTAGTGACCGCACACTCGACAACCGGCGACTGCTGAAGCACATGAAGCATGCATCCGCGCGGAGGCCTGGTATATTCCTTGTGCTTGAAGGCGCCAAAACTAACCTGCTGTTGGTCCACGGAACTTCGGACTTCCTCCTGATTTCGTTCACAAAAAACAATGAATGAAAGAAAGAGAGAGAGAGTGTGTGTGTGTGTATGTGTCTGTGCAAAAAAAAAACTGGGTGGTGTCTTTTTTTTCTTCTTTTTGGAGGGAGAGAAAGGTCCTTTTTTTTCTTGCTTTTCTCTTTTTTTTTTTTTTTTGGACGTGTTCGTCCCGCGGCATGCACCGAGGATCGACTACCAGAAAAAAAAAAAGAAGAATCATGGTGCGCAAGTAGACTTGTGAGAAGAGCGCCAATTTTGGAAGGGGGAAGTCTCGGCGAACTTCGTCAATATTTCGTCAGTATCCTTTGTGCTCTGAGTGTTCTCAAGAGTGGTGGTTACACGAGATAAAGGAATCGGTGTACCTTGCTGTTAGCCATTGGTAGTTTCGGCCATTATCCACATTCCTTACTTACGGTAGGCCTCCTCAGTGTGGTGCCGTAGTAAGTGACTAGCCTTCTTGGTACCGTATGACCGTCTCTTTAAAACGTTTCGTGTAGAATGTCGGAACATCATCACCTGAGTATGTTTCGAGCTTTAAGAAGCCGGTATTTTGAGTCTGGCCGGCATTTTTAGAGTGCAATTTTTGTGTCCTTGCTTTGTTTTCGCTTCTCGAAGTCTTCTTGCTGTCCATGAGAAGTATGAAAGAAAAAATAAGAACAGCTTGCAACGAATATGAAAGGAAGAATAAGGAGCTTTTTTTTAAAAAAAAATTCATTTCTTTACGGAGAGGGTGGGGACGCAGTAGTAGCGGGTAGCGGCAGCAAAGAAGGAAAGGAGTGGACGATTGTTTCTGAGGGAGAAAGAGGGACCTAAAATAGGGTGGAGAGGGAGGAAACACACCGCGTATTCGACGTGCACAATCCATGACAACTTCAGTGTACTTGCCAAGTACAGTTTCTGACACAGTCCGCGTACTTGTTGCAATGTACTTGGAGAGCACGACAACTGCACGGTGCGTGGGGAGTACTTTCGAGTTCTCTGGCCACAAAGGCCACCGGTCACTTGTCTTTGACACTGTACATGTACGTGAGTGTGCCCCTTTTTTAGATCAATGTGCATCGTGGTCTGCCTTGTGTTGCTGCTGGCCGAACGAACGAGGTGAGGCCCGCTGTTTCTGTACTGTAGTGACCGGTAGGCCGCACGGATACCACGACCGTCCTCAGCGCGGCTAAGGTAGGAATTCGCGCGCGCTGGGAGATCGTCTTTCCCACTGGAAATACAGAAGCCACGTTTTGTGAGTGGGCACCCCCTAGCGCGACATTGGCCACTCGTCTCGACAAAAGGCTTCGGGACCAAGAGGCGCAGAGTTTGTCAGCCCAACACTCCCACGCCATCACCCACGGGCTCAACTAGCCCAAACACCGATTTATTTGGGCTGTTGCCCAATTTCTTCCGATCACCGCCCAATTGAAAAGGTTGCAGACCGACCATGAGGTGAAACACGGTGAGTGGCAAGGCAAGGCAAGGCAACCACTTGTACCTTTGACGCTGTAATTCGGCAGTCTTTTTGGCACTTACGAAAAGGATTTGCGGGCGGCTTGGACACGCTGTCGGGGAAGGAAAGTGCCCTGTACAGCCAGATCGTGACTCAGTAAACCGGTAAACCATTTGATTTCGCAGTGGGTGCTTTCGACTGGGTATTATTTTTCCTTTCTGTGTGTCATTTTCAGAGGGTGAAAGTTCGTTTGAGAATCCGGGGGTTTCTTTTGTAGAATTGTTGCTTCCCCTTGTTTCTGCAACGAACAAGAACGTGAGTAACTAGAAGTAGCTATACCAAAACACTTGTGACAAAAAAGAGTATCAGTAGAAAACGAGAGAGAAAGAGAACCAAGGATGTGCGCGGGAGGAGGTGAGTCCTAGTTTTTTAAAATAAAACAAGAAGGAGTGCATGAGTGAGTGAGGACGAGAGGAAGATGTGTGGGTGTGTGTGTGTATGTGTGTGGGTGGGTGTGTGTGCGCGCGTGTGTGTGTGTGTTTACTTCAAGAGCCATACTTGGACCCCTACCTAAAAAGAAATGCGGGAAAGAACGCGGTGAATTCTGCCATGTGATACACCAGCAGGGGATCGCGGTGGTTGTTTGTGAGCGAACATGGTACGTTTGCAGCTCAGTGTTACGAAGACAAACCCTTTCCTAGGGCCATGACTAGTTTATGTAACGTGAAAGTTCGATTGAAGCTCCGGGGTATGAAGTGCCCGGTGATCCTCGGCCGTTGGATTGCAGCAAAGTCACTAAAGGTGGAGAAAGTGTCGGTCAATACCGTTGTTGCTGATTGTTTGTTCACATACGGTATCCCTGTTCAGTATGGTGAAGTAGTGACAGTGCACCTACTTGGTACCGTCTGACCGACAGTTCCTCCCGTGCTTTTCGAGGCTCTTTTCTTTTCAGCTCAGGGCCAAGTATCAAGGAATAGTATGAAGATGTGCGTTTCTCTTTTGTGGATTGGCGGGAATTGGGGGGGAGGTGAGTCGGGACTTAAAAACAAAAAAGAAAAGGTTTTCCAAACGCGGAAGAGAGCTACCTGCGGGCGGGAGGGTTGAACCGGACGGTAGGACAAAGAATAGGAACTAACAGAAGTCAAACGTTAGATTCGCTGGAGAGAGGGGAGGAAAAGTATAGAGAGACAAAGACCAGGTTTCGGGACGGGGGACAGGGTTGTAGAAAAAAGAGCCTGTTTCACGTCAAATTCACTTATCGGGTATCTTTGGCATGAAACGGGAGGGAGGGAGGGCGGTTTTTCTTTCAAGGATTGAAGTATTCTGATGGAAATTGGATAAACGGGGGGAGGGGTGCAAGAACATGCTTGGAACGGGAGGGGGGGGTTGCGTGGCTCATCACGCGGAAGGTGGGAGAGTGCACTATTGCTAACTTCCCATGGTCACTCTGTGGTGAGCGACGTCTTTGGCAGCCCTGTCCATCGTACAGTGGTCTAGCTCATGTTCACCACCAGAACACAGTCGAGGGTGCGCGGTTTTGTTTGTTTGCTGCTGTTCCCGGCGTTGAAAGGCAAACGGCGCGTGAAACAAAAAGGCACCCCCAGGTGCTAGTTCTCTTGGTTAATTTATCTCTGTTAGAAAGAGAGGCGGCTGTTGTGCTGGCTACGGGGGTTCTTGTGTTGGATTAGGTGTAACTACTGTATATAATTTTAGGGTTGGAAAGAACTTCCATTTTCTTCTATTCCTTACTGGGGAGGGATGTCAGAGAACCTTAGGGAGTTACAGTTACAGAACTTTGTCTTCTTGTAGTTCGCACTTGACCAGCAGGTCCACCCCCCGCACGCCAAGTCCGCCCTTCGATATGTGCTCGTCCTTTCCTTCACTTCGTTTACGAAGCTTGATCTGATTGCATCACTGGATAAATTCGCATGGTTTCCTGACAACAGTCGAACCGTGCTTTGGAGAGTCACGACCCGAGGCTTCACACGATACACCACATGTGACGTAGCAATGAATCATCACTAAGCATGATAACATAACATGCGTATGGACATCACGTGGAGATACAGCTAAAAGAGACATGAATCGCATGTGCTGTCAGCATAGCATGCAAACCCTATTGTTGCAATTCCCTTTAAGAAGTGGGTTGTGTAGACTCGCGTGCGTGTTCGATGTTCTTCTTCTCGGAAAAAGATGAACCCCGGAACGTAGCTTCACTGTTTCTACCTGCGTGACGCCACGAAACAGTGTCTATACTACTGTACCTAGAGTTGACTGGGCGACCTCTGCACTCCCGGGATCGGTATTGGTAAAGTCATGAGTGCGTTTACTACGACGGGGCGCATGCACAAATGAAGTTGTGCTGGCGGGCGGGTAACAGCAACGAACGGGGGCAAGCGGGCGACAAGGGAGAAACAGATGGTAAAACAGACAACGGGGAAGTGAGAAGGAGTGGAGATCAGTGAAGGAACGAAGGCCTTATTCTGGGTTCTTTTTGTTTTTATTTTTCCCCCTTCATGCATTCGCTTTGCTTTGTTTTCTGCTTTTCTTTTTTCTCTTTTTCTTGTTCCCCGCTTCTCCACCCATGTTCACCCTTTTTTTGGGGTACCTAGCCCCCCCCGTGCATAAGATGGATAAAAAACTCGGGTTTTGGCGGTATCCATCTTAATCAAGGGGGGTATCCATCTTAAACACGGGGGCACTGTAGACTACAGTGTAGTCACTTTGCACAGGGGTACCTCACCCCCGTGTTTAAGATGGATTGGCATTCTCGCCCGTTATCCATCTTAATCAAGGGGGTTTGGCTATCCATCTTATGCACGGGGGGGGCTAGGTAGGTGGCTTTTTATTCCCCGGGGCGGAGTGGAAGCAGAACCGAAAGGAAGGGAAAGTAGGGGGTTCGTTTGGGGTTTCAGACTCGAGGGGAGGAGGAGGGTGGATTCGGGTGTTGGTTCGTTCTTTGTTTTTTTTTTTTTTTTCTTCTGGTGCTCCATGTACCAGGAAAAGCCTGCTACACGGGAGCCAAGCTTCACGTGTTCGGCGGTACTGCAGAGCCACGGGCCTACGGGTCAAGTGGCTACCGATTTCCCAAACTAAAGCATCAAGGTGTGGCGCACCTTGGGGCTTGGCGCTTGCGCTGAACACAAGCTCGTCGAGACGGTCTGCCACAGAGCGGACGGGTTGTAGCACTGTGTGCTGCCTCCGACTCAATCTTCGCAAGCTGTGGTTGACCGTCACGTTCCTTGACCAGGAGCGGCCTTTTTCTGTTTCTTCTTCTTCGTGCTCAAACCGTTTTTTAGAGCTTTTCCGGCAATCCCGTGTGTGGGTGTACAGATCTTGTGTTGTGCTCTTGTTCTTTCCGTCACCGACCGGATATCGTGGCTGACTGACTTCGGCAGGTCGCGGCCACATTCCGTGACACGGTGTCTTGCCGTTTGATTAGCCCTTCGTTTCGGTGGAAGAAGGGATAAACGCGCAAACTCGACTCGTCGAGGGCAGAGCTTGGGCGGGCACTGACCAACCGAAAGCAAATGGCGACCACTTTCGACCATTCTTTGGCCTCTCACCCGCGAACTTGACACCCGCGAACTTTCTTGAATTAACTACCCCTATAGTGGTAGTTCGTCCTTAAGTGGTTAATAGCGAATGGATATTCCCGTTGATCGCCTGCCGCAAAACCCGGGTGGGCCTCAGGTACCGTATCGTCGGAAACGAGCCTTTCGCTGGGGCGCATGAAGCACGCTCACCTGGTACAGAGACGAAGACGTGATTTCTCTCCGTTGCATTTCAAAGATTCCCGTGCGTTACCAATACGCGCTTGACAGGGACAAATACTCGGAGTGCAAGCAGTTTGGCTGGATTTCGCAGCAGCCTGCACCACAGATTTCGGATATCGTGTGCAATGCTGTGCGTGCCTCGAACTCATGAATAGCAATCAACAGACGAAAACCCACCGGGGTGCAGATCTCGAAACTTAAGTTGTAGCACTTTGTGAGGTCTGAAGGTCCGGTATTTGAGAGTTTGTTGGCCGTAGGCTGGGAGTCGGGTAGTGAATGATGTATACTTATTCACACACACTTTCACTTTGACGGACACCAAGATCACATACGGTTGCATTTCTAGCAGCATGCACTCGAAGGGCTGCGCGGCAATGTCGTGTAATGTGCAAGCCCGGTGAATGCGGCAGTTCAATATAGGCCAATGGTATCAGACCTCGTTGCCTCGTTGCCATGCTTGCTGTCCGTCTGTTGCGCGCTAGGCTTCCCCCCCCTCTTTTTCGTTCCCCTTCTCTTCCCATTGACTACCACGCACTCCGTGGTGACAACGAAAGACGCTATGGGACATTATTCACTGTAGTATACTATACAGTAGAAGCTGCTTGGCAAGGGTGGGTGAGAAGGCGGAGGGAGGTCAATCAGGGAGGTAGAATGGGAAGAACAGGTGGCGAACGCCAATAAGCTGGTTTCCCGTTCGCTAGCAGAGTAGAGGGTGTTCTCGTTTTTTTTCACACACCTCCCCTCGAGGAGTGCATTTAGAACTATTACGCCACCCTAATTTGCTCTCTTTTTGCTTTTTGCGCTTCCGACAATCTCGTATGGCGGGGCTTAGATTGTTCTTGGCATTCTGTTGCGCCCAGTAAAGGCAAGGGAGGGCAATAGGGTCTCCTACCCATTGCGTGCGGTGCGTGTACATCTATACAGCAGTCGAAGGAGGAGTCAGCTTCGTTTGAGATGGTAGAGGCGCCAAAGGAACACTCATGCGGTCTTGGTCAAATGTCCCCAGCAAGAATGCCGAACTTTCGCAGAAGAAAAAAGAGATGCGTAGTTGTGTTTTGTTCATGAGAAGAAGAAAAACTGAAAGTGTAGAATGGGACCGGGGGCGGGAGCGCGTTCCGAAGGGTTGTCGTTTCCTTCAACCTCTCTTGCGGCGGTTTCGTCTTGACAAGTGTGAAGCGCTCAATGCTGCTGGCGAGGAGCGGCTGTCTTTACCTCTTCATGCCGAGCCCCGGGTACCCGCTTACCTGCAAATTGCTCAGCGGCGGGGTCGTCTGCACGTGCATGGAGTGCGGGAGACCGGACATACCTGGCATACCCATCCCTGGCAGTTTCGCCATCGCCATCCCGGGAAAGTTAGTCATCGGCAGGTGGTTCGACTGCGGGGGCCCAGCAACGCTCGGCATGTTGACCCTCAGCCCATTCGACACAGAGCCGCCGCCTGAGAATCCGCCCATGTTTCCTAGACCAAGGCCCATCCCCATCCCACCCATGCCCAAGTTGCCCATTCCCATGCCGCCCATGTTTCCCATACCGCCTAGGCTCCCCATGCCGCCCATGTTTCCCATGGTGTTCATGTTCCCCATGTTTGACATGCCATTCATGCCGCCTACGGTAACGTTCGTAAGCCCGAGACCACCCATATTCAGTCCTGACATGTTAGCACCTGGCAAGCCAAGTCCGGGGAACATCGTCGGCGCTAGGTTGCTCTGAGGCAAGCCGCCTGTAATTTGTGTTGCGTTATTGGCACCTCGTCTCAAGCTAACGCGCTAATCAGAGGAACTCTAACCTGCTTCTTTTCATAAAGAAGTCGGTTGTTTCTTTAAGTCTCCGATTGACTGGCAGGCGGGCGGTAGCAAAGGTACAGTGTTCCGTCGGTCTTTGGTTTGCCAAACGCTCGCGTTTGTTTCTCTCTGGAGAGATACCTGCTGTGTCTGATGACTTCCGTTGGGACAAGAAAGCTACACAGCCCAAGACCGCTGCCTTTTCGACAGGAAGACGGTTGATGCCACCTGACAAATGCAGGCAGAGCTCTGCCCGGAATGTTCGACTAAAAATGCATACTCTGCGGATCGGCAGCGTTACCGTAGTGAGCCAGAATGTAGACTGCCGCGGAGTTGATGACCTGCATGTCGTCGCCGGTAAGGAGGACCCGCGTCTCCGGAGATTCGTCGGTGAAGACCTTGATCGAGACCCCTGGGAACTGCTCTTCGAGCTTCGCTTTCTGCGCTCCCTTCTTGCCGATGAGCAGGCCGGCACGCGCCGCGGGGATGGTGAACTGCTTCCACTGCTTGTCGCTCGGCACGTTGGCGGGCGCACCCTGGTGCTGCAACTGCCCGGCGGGGCCCCCTTGCTGCTGCTGCTGCTGCTGCTGCTGCTGGTGGTGGTGCTGCTGCTGGTGCTGCTGCAGCTGCTGCTGCTGCTGCTGCTGCTGGTGGAGGATCCGCAGGAGGGCCTGCTGCTGCTGCTGCTGCTGCTGTTGCTGCTGGTGGTGGTGGTGCTGCTGCTGCTGCTGCTGTTGCTGCTGCTGCTGCTGCTGCTGCTGCTGCTGCAGCTGGGCTTCGCGCTCCGACTTCTGCAGGAGCATCATTTGGAGCATCTGCTGCTGCTGCAGCGTGGCGCGGTTCTGGGCCAGCGCGTCGGGCATCGGCGATGCGACTTCCGGCTGCTGCGTGCCGGCTGCGCTGCCTGCGCTGCTCGCCACATCCGGAGCCGCAGCCGCCGGGGCCGGCTTCGGCCTGCGCTCGTCGGGATCCCTCTTGTACTGGTCCACGACCTTGATGACTTCGTCGATGACCTCCTCGGATTCGGCCGAAATCGCGATGGTTTCCGTGTCCAGCCGCGTGTCGATGTGCAGGGAGGGGAACTGCTGCTGGAGCCTCTTGATGTTCGACCCGGCCTTCCCGATGAGGAGGGGCCTGAAGTTCATGGGGAACGGGTGGGTCCGAACGCACGCGGTCGACGCCTGCTTGTCGTTGTACGTGATGCGGCTTCTGGTCTTCCCTGTGCCCGGACTGTTCAGCTTCTCCTTGTGCTGCGACGCTTCGTCGGCGGAGGAGAAGGTGAGCACCCAGCAGTTGGTGCCTTCCTTCGAGATGGCCGCCTCGTGCGGGGCCACAAGCGCGAGGATGTCCTCGGGCGTGGCCTCGAGGTTGTTCGCGTCGAGGACGAAGCTGTTCGGGTGATTTACCGTCCCCTTGTGCCTGATCAGCTCGCTGCCCTTTTCTCCTTCCACGACGAGGGCAGAGCTCTTCTCCAGTGCCTCCAGCAGCGTCGTCCTGTCGGTCGTCAGCTCCGTCACCTTTCGGAACTGCGCAATCACGCTCAAAGGAACCTGTGTGTGGTTGAAGCTGTTGTTGAACGGCTGCAGCAGCCGGAGACAGCAGGTGCAGGGGGCAGGCGCAGCTGCTGTGCAGATGTTTGCTCTCCTTTTTTTTTGCGTTTTTCTCTCGCGGGGACCCGCCCCCGGCAGTCCCGACTGATCAAGCAACCTTGTACTACAGCTGCATCAGACGCAGGTTGATCCGAGTTCGCTAGAGGGGAGGTGGCGCCGATCACTTGTCACGGAACTGACCGGGGGAAAAAGGAATGCGTTGATTCTGGCCCTTGAACGTTGATCCTGGTCCAAGAAAGGTTGGACCTGGGCGTTCCAGGCTATACCCGTTCCGCCACTGCGCCTACGCAACATTTGCAGTTCGAACGACAATTTCCAAATACGGGAATGACCTGAAATCGCTGGCAAAATACAAACGCATTGACACACCTGCGTTCTTTCGTTCATCTGCTGCTGCATGTATCCGTCGCGCGGGAGATTCTGCGGGCTGAAGTAGTACTCGACCTGCTTCAGGATGCGCTCGTAGAGTTCCATTTCATGCTGCGGCTCCGGCGTCATGCTCCTTTTCTTGTCTTTGTTTTCCGGCGGGTGAACAGGGTTTACTCTAATGGATAAGATTTCAAGGGTTACGAAAAGGACTTCTTGCTGGGTGCCCGGGGTGCGCGCTGGGAGTACGAGGAGGGGCGGTCGATTCGCTGTTTGCGAAGGGTCTGGCAGCACAGCACTGTCCGAACATCAAACAACCGTAGATGTCAGGTACCAGGAACTCTCGGTACTCATGGCCAGACGAACTCTCTCATGGTAGAACCAACCTGACTGGCGGATCTTGGGACGGAGGGTCGCACAAAGACCGGGCTCGCAGAACTGGTTTTGGCGACGGCCATGTGTGACGTGAGACCTTGAAAATGCATGCAAACGTAGCGAGCGCCGATTATTCATTCCTGAACGGAGGGTCTCAAAAAGAGACGACTGCATCATCCGGGGCCTGCGGACACGGGCAACAGGATCGTCAAAATGTGTCGCCACGTCAGATCTCTGCATCCGGGCCCTCGCGGCAATCCCGCACGTCAGAGCAAACTCGTCAGTCGCAGCATTGAGGCGAGCTAATACACTTCGTCCTAAGATGCACTGGTCAACTCCGCGGTTACTGCATGGCGTCATCAGGACCGGCGATTCAACATTTCCTACGAAGGCGCGTGTTCAAAACTAAGCCGGTCCGGTGCACTGCTGTCTATCAGGTCCATCCCTATCCCCTGCAACTGCACACAGTGCACTGCTGTCTATCAGGTCCATCCCTATCCCCTGCAACTGCACACAGTGCACTACTGTCTATCAGGTCCATCCCTATCCCCTGCAACTGCACACAGTGCACTACTGTCTATCCGGTCCATCCCTATCTCCTGGAGCTGCATGGAGATGCCTGCTCTGTCACGCTTAAACTCCCGGACATCGAGCGAGCAAGAGAAGCAAAAGGTGTCACAGGGTGAGCACACTCAAACAGTAGTTGGCTCGTGGCATGAGCCAAGCCGGACTACAGCTGCGGTACGGCGAAGTAATAGCTTGCGGAGCTATCTTTTCAACGTGACGCAACCCGGGGAGGAGGGGCTTCAGTCCAATGTCTAGGCAGAACGGAGAACAGGGGGGAACTGATTAAGCTACCAGTGCTGACATTGTTTGTGCGGGTTTTGACATGGGTGTGACACCTCGCGCTTGCTACAGAACGCTGGCTTCTCTGCGGCGAAGAGCTTTCCCTCAGGAAAGCTTCCCGCAGAATTCGTCGCGATCGTATTTTTGAATTTGGACCGAACTAGTTTTTTTCGTTGACTGCGCCACCCTGATTCTAATTCCTGGACGCGGTCGAAAGACGGCGATTGATCATGGTCCGAGAGGGTCCTACTCGGGCAGTTCAGTTTCCTCACACATCGCATGTGGCTTTAGAAAAACAGCTTTGTTTGTGCGTGCCGGTTGTATGTTGCCCACTTGTATTTAACCTGCTCATTTTAGGTCAGGTATTCTGATCGGCCAAACCATGCTGTCTACGTCTTTTTAGCCTTCACGAGACATCGTAGGGCAACTCGCTAGATTGTTGAAGACTGCTTTGGCAAGGCAAACAACAAGCAACCCGGTGCTGCCAGTACTGTCACGTGATGCCTCAAGCGACGAAACAAAACGTATCAGGACCGCTATGCAGGGGAGCCACTCTACCCGTCCAACACGGAGCAGGCGTAAGCTACATGTCGCGCCATGCGTGGTACCAGGGTCCTGAGCTGTGCATTCTTATATCAGTGTGGGCTGGCACCGGTGCTCAGCACCGGGCACCGGCCAGCACCGGGCACCGCGGTGCTGGCGGTGCTCTCGGGCGCTGGAAAAATAATATCGGTTTTCACACCTCAAAAAGCCCAAAAAACCCTAAATAAAAGTGTTGAAACCATAGTTTGGGCCTCGTTCTCGGTTTTTTGAGCAGAAGTTTTGAGTTGCACCCCCCCCCACGCTCCCCCATTGAGTCTGGGTCACAGTGGGTGCTTCCCATTACGACTGTGGGCCTGATCCTGGCTCCTGGAAGCCGGTCCACAGTACCAGACCTTTTTCGACGACTTTTTGCTCGAGATCAGCTCCGATGAAGAGATCTGTGGATAATAGACCCGGGGGCCAAAGAGTTGGTACGTGGTTCGTCGAGCCAGGGACCGGGACGTGGATCCGCGTGAAAACGGAAATCGTGGAAAGTTTCCGTTTCTGATTTCTTGGTTCAAATGCCTGTGCACGTGAAACTATCAATTCCCGCAGGGCGCGTTTCGCATGACAAGCCGTGGGATCAAAGATCCTAAAAAGGTTAGCATCGCTGTATCGGACCAGCAATTGGATCACTCTCGTCGCTTGCATGTAAAGGGCCTGACAGAGAGACAGAGCCGGCAGAGTCGGAGACGGGGGTGGCTGCATCGTCGGCGCGGCGAGGGTAGTGCGTGGGCTCCGAGCAGGGACGGGAGGTCGACAGGCACGTGTACAGCAGCACCGCGACGGAGCCCCCGCCGAGCTGCGCCATGAAGGCGTAGTAGCACCACAGGGTGGCGCCAGCACCTTTTGCACAGCGACAGTTCCGGAGTTGGGGCTTTCACCGATAAACGAAGTAACGGACAATCAGCATCATCCATGGTGATCCAACTGATCACATATTTTGTTCTTCGCGCACGGGGTAGCAACCTGTATCGAGAGACAGTCTTAGCTTACTGTTTAGGCAGTGCATTGCCTCGCATGCACGCACGGCAAGCCGTGGGATCAAAAATCTTTAAAAAAAGATTAGCATCGCTGTATCGGACCAGCAATTGGATCACTCTCGTCGCTTGCATGTAAAGGGCCTGACAGAGAGACAGAGCCGGCAGAGTCGGAGACGGGGGTGGCTGCATCGTCGTGCGTGGGCTCCGAGCAGGGACGGGAGGCCGACAGGCACGTGTACAGCAGCACCGCGACGGAGCCCGCGCCGAGCTGCGCCATGCAGGCGTAGTAGTACCACCGGGTGGGCGCCCTGTAGTGGGACAGCACCTTTTGCACGGCGACGCCGAGGCCGAGCCCGAGGAACGAGTTGAACGCGAAGACGACCGCGTAGCGGTGCGACTCCGCGCGCCCGAGCACGTGGGAGATGGTGATCTCGGCGGCGGACAGCTGGTACGAAAACAGCCCGCTCGCCGCCGCGTTCAGCAGGACGCTCTCGTAGAAGGTCGACGCCCGCGTCGACAAGTACAGCGGGACCACCAGCGCCAGCGACACCACAACAATGACCTCCGCCGACCAACCCCTCACCCACCCCGCCGCCAGCGCAGGCAGCACCCCGCCCACAGCCGCCGCCGCCTCGTAGATCGCCTCCGCGTACCCGAAGGCGCCGTCCGAGTCCAAGTCGTAAAACTGGTTCTGCGAGTAGTTCCCAACGATAAACGCCGCAGAGTACCCGAAAACCCACCAGAAGCTCCAGAGGCGGATGTTCTTCGAGGCGGCGTACAGGTCGCGCAGCTCCTTGGTGGCGGCTGCAAACCCGTCCTTCCGGATGATGCTGTACAGGGACGACGGCATGTCGACGACGGGCTTCGGCGAAAACAGCAGGAAACAGCCCAACCCGACGCTGGAAAAGGCCCACGATTGGTAGAACAGCGCCTTGAGCGTGACGTGCCCCGCGATGGCTTCGCTCAGGACGGAGCCCAAAACGTTGCCGACGCTGTACGAAGCGTTGATCAGCGCCACGGCCACGGGTGCCACCCGGGGGGGACACGCCACGAACGCGTAGGAATAGTATATCGTGTTGGCCCCGGTGGCGCACGCGTACGTCACCTGCATGAACGCCATGGCGCTCAAGCCTTCCGCGTACAGGAGCAACAGCCGGGTCGCTTGTCGGCAGAGGAGGCCGAACAAAATCACAGCTCTGTACCCCAGGATTTCGGTCGCGAAGCCAAGGGGAAAAAGGACGAGAAACGCGCCGTACGTGTCGTAGGGCCACACACAGCACTCGACTTGCGATTCGGTCAGGTTTTTGGACTCCAGGAGGTACTTGGTAAGGTAAGGCTCCGAGGGTTGGCAGTTGATGAAAAAGGGGACCGAGCAGAGGGCGAGCACTGTGCGCCACTCCGCCCGGAGTGCGTCCCACCATGGCAGTTCAGCCGGGCCGCAGTCGGGCGGCGCGTCCTCGTCAGGCACGTGGAGGGGCGCGAACTCCGATTCATCGTCACTCATGGTAGCCAGGCTCCTGGCCACAACACACCAGCAACCCCCCTTGCCCTCAAACGATCATCCGGGGAGCTCGACGTGCGAACTTATCGAAGGGCACCCCCGCCGTTGCCAGCTGCTTTCCAACCCACCAAACCCAACCCTCCACCCATGGCTCTTCGTGTTGAGTTGGTTTGGGAGGATTCGAGAACGTACATGGATGAAAAGTGCGCAACACCGTGTCTCGTCAGCCCGGGCCCCGGCCCTACCACGGAGACTCGGCAGACCGTCAGTAGCGTGGACGACGCCGACACACCGTAGACCTCCCAGTGAACGACTAACGGGAGGCGCCGTTTACCCCTGTTGCCTAACAAATACTCAGGCTGAGCCGGATACCAACCTCGATGCCATGCGGGCTAAGGCGTAGACCTGCGTCCGAAAATCGAGTTCCTTTTTATTTTTACAACCGCGAGCGCACTACCTGATACCCTGGCCAAGCACCTCCTCCGAAGAACAGTCCATGTCGTGTTGCTCGCTATCGGCCACCGGGCGTTTTTAGCCTTAGCAGAGGGATGCCGAGTAGCTCAGCATTCCCGAACTGAGCGACTCGTGCATAGCAAGGAGTTAACCAACATGGCTCGTCGAGAAAATACGGGACTCTCACCCTCTGTGATTACCCCATTTCAAGAGAGACTTGCCTTGGCGTCAGTTGTGTCCCAGCAGCTTGTACCACGCGGCATGCTAGCGACGGGAGGTGGCATGGAGAATCGAAGCTCTGGGACAAAGGAAAGGTGCTCGCTGAGACGCATCATGCCCACCGCCCCTGCGATCTTCGTGCAGACGCTAGTGTTGTGCTCGCTGCCGCGCGCCGTTTTCTATCCAACCCAAATCACCTCATAACCGTGTTCAAAACATGAGCGCCGTGAAAGTTGTTAACTCGGGCTCGCATGCTGTGGTCCGACCTAACTCGAAGAATCTTCGGAAGATGAGCAAAAAAAGAGCGGCAACTCGAGGATTAATTCGAAACAGACAATTGAGCGTGGTCGTGAAGAGCATCGAGCCCTGCTCAGGAGAAAAAAAGCGAGCCGGCTGTTCTTCTTTCGGTCTAACGAGGCCCATTCGCTGAGACGCGCATCCAGGGCGGCCGCTCCTTGCGGCTTTTGTGTAGGGGTGTGAGCGTGTCACCATCCGGGTCAGAACTCCTCCCATCGTGATGAGAGGATGAACGCCGAAAATGGTGTTGGCACCGGTTGGACGGAACTCGTGAGCGCGAGAGCCCGGACTAAGTACGCGAAGCCAGGCGAAAGATTAGTTGGGCCGCAGCTTTTGAGGGTTCGTGGAGGGAAAAGAAGGAACTTCTTTTTAGCTTTATTTGTGGATTAGAAGGTCGGTATTTTAAAGTCTCCGGTTGACCGTAGAGGCTTGAGTATGGCGGGGGGTTGAGAAAAGTGAGAGGGTGCAGCTCGTTTCGGGTGTTGTGTCACTCCGTTGTGAAACCTTGTGAAGTCCCCTAACGCGTTTAGGGGGTGCTTGGGATTGGGTAGGGTGTGGTCGTTCTGCTACGGCGGGAAAAGCCAGGAAGTTTCGACGCTAATCTTCGACTTTTTTAGTAAAACCTTTGCGTTTCCGATTGTAGGGCAACAACCCGCAAGATTGTAAGGCCAAAGAGAAGTCAATCCTTTCACATTGGGGCTTCCGAGTCCTGCAGTCGTTGAGCACAAACTGAAAAAGAAATCTGGTTCCCACTTCCTGCAGTGTTTGCATACCTCAGAAAACACAACGACAACAGGCAAGTGAAACACACGTGGGGCTTGCCAAGACAAGAAAATAACATGTTGCCCTGCTAGGGAGGCATCGGTGCATTCTCCGAGACTTTATGGCGGGCGCTTGTATTGCACATTAGAGACTGGGTCCAGACGGAATTCGGGACTAGCCGGCCAACTGACCACACACAGCGAGTCAGGTCAAAAGAGAGAGGAGAGAGAGACTAATTATCAGTGCAGGGACCACCTCTTTCTAAGTCCCCCTGCAGAGGAAGCAGGACCATCAAAGCAAAGACAAGCATAGAACTACGACCAGTACGATTGTAGCTCGAGCACCAGGCGGTCGTTTTTTGCGTACCGAGCGTGAGGGCAGCAAGCTGGATTGAACAGAGTACTAGACGAGAGATAGTGAAGCAAGCGCGCCATTACTCGAGACTTACATAGTCCCGAAGTATAAGCCGACCTGCACTGTTACACGTTTGGCTGTGCAGGGACCATCACTACGTCTTTCCTCGCACAGCAGGGTGCTAGTCATTTCGTTGGAGACGCGCAGCTGCCGCATTTTTTGGTCCGCTGGGACATATCAAACCAATTCGATCCAACTGCCGAGGGGCCTTTGCTCCGCAAGAAGCATGCTTGAGAGGCACCGTGCACTTGCATAGAAACCTGGGTCACCAAAGCAAAGGCACAGAGGATGCAGGCAAGGGTCTACGACCAGTACGGTTCCAGCTCGAGCACGAGGTTGTCGATTTTAGCGAACTGAGTGTGTTATAGGTGAGAGGGTACTGAGGCAATCAAGCTGAATTGGACACAGCACCAAGTTTAAGGTGGTGGAATGGGTTCAATTGGTTCCTCACAGACGAGATGGTACCTAAGGAAACGTTGAACTATGCATAGTTATCACTTGGCTGTGCCAGGAGCCTTAACGAGCTAGTAAGTCCGAAATCAACGCCCGCAGGCCTACGCGTAGCCTATTGAGTAAACCAGCGAGGGTCACACCTGGAACGGCCACGAAACGCGATAGAGGAAAGGCCGCAGATCAAAGCGGTTGTCGTCGGGCGAGTAGTTTTCAGCTGCACGTGTCGTGAATTGTTCGAGAGGAGAGGTGTATTGAATGGACTAGGTAATTTGGGAAGAAATTGTTGTGCACGGGGGTAGGTAACGATGAAATGTAAACCTCGAGAGAGAGAGAAAGAGGGAACACTAGCAGCGTGTTGGGGAGGGGAATGGCCGAATGATCTAGTGATCGTATTCACTTACTATCGAAATCCGCCCTCAGTGTGGGAAGCAGCTCTCTGGGAGAACCTGCCTCGTCAACCCTCGCTTCCTTGTACGTGAAGAGAGAGAGAGAGACAGAGAAAAGACAGAGAGGGTTTTGAGGAGGACGCTGGCGTGCGTCGGGGCCAGTGAGAAGCACCACCGTGCTAGAGTACGTGCGCTCGGCTAAAGGCCGGCGCGGGGAGACTGGAGGCAGCAGTTAAAGTTCGGGAAACAGTAAAGTTCGGGCGAAGCTAAGTTCGGGCGATGCTAAGTTTGGGTGATGCAAATTTCTGGTGAACCAAAGTTCAGGCGCAGCTGAGTTCGGGCGAAGCAAAGTTCCAGTGAACCAAACCGGGTGAAGCTAAGATCTGGTGAAGCAATGCAAAATTCGGGTTCTGGTGATGCTGACTCGGGCGAAGCTGAGTTTGGCGTGTAGTAGCAAGTTTTGGTGAAGCAAAGCAAAGTGCGGGCGAATCAATTCGGGTTCTGGTGACGCTGAGTTCGGCGTGTGGTAGCAAGTTTAGCGCCAGTACCCGGGGAGACCCCCGACTCCGTTTCCCGTGGTGCCCAAATACCGCGAGATAACGAGAAACTCCGCAAAAAACGCAAATTTCGGGCGCATTAGTCTTGCTTTAGACCCCGAAACCCAACAAACCTCGAAAACAATCTTCGACCGGAAAAGTGTGAGGGCCGGGGTTCGAACCCGGGCCGACCTGAAGGCCGGCGCCCGCTCACTCTGCCACCCCTGTGCATTTTGCCAGAAGGGAAAAAAGCTTGCTCTGAACTATTATCCAGTCCAAAAACAAAACGGTTCCAAATAGAGGCTATTCACATTGCATGTTCATAGGACCTCCAGTCTCGAAGTACATGGGTGTTATGACCACCCTTAGCGAGTCTAGAGGTAACCTTTTCCTCAGTCCGGCGTATGCGCAAACCCGAACCTTTTTGGCCAGTCCGGCGTTTGTGCAAACCCGAACCTTTTTGGCCAGTCCGGCGTGGTGCAAACCCGAACCTTTTTGTCCAGTCCGGCGTTTGTGCAAACCCGAACCTTTTTGTCCAGTCCGGCGTTTGTGCAAACCCGAACCTTTTTGTCCAGTCCGGCGTTTGTGCAAACCCGAACCTTTTGCCAGTCCGGCGTTGGCAAACCCGAATTGTTTTGCCAGTCTGGCGTTGGTGCAAACCCGAACCTTTTTGCCCAGTCCGGCGTTTGCAAACCCGAACCTTTTTGTCCAGTCCGGCGTTTGTGCAAACCCGAACCTTTTTGGCCAGTCCGGCGTTGGTGCAAACCCGAACCTTTTTGTCCAGTGCGCAAACCCGAACCTTTTTGCCCAGTCCGGCGTTTGTGCACACCCGAACCTTGTTGCCGGTCCGGTTGGTCCAACCCGAATTGTTTTGCTCAGTCTGGCGTTGGTGCAAACCCGAACCTTTTTGCCCAGTCCGGCGTTTGCAAACCCGAACCTTTTTGTCCAGTCCGGCGTTTGTGCAAACCCGAACCTTTTTGGCCAGTCCGGCGTTGGTGCAAACCCGAACCTTTTTGTCCAGTCCGGCGTTTGCGCAAACCCGAACCTTTTTGCCCAGTCCGGCGTTTGTGCACACCCGAACCTTGTTGCCGGTCCGGTTGGTCCAACCCGAATTGTTTTGCTCAGTCTGGCGTTGGTGCAAACCCGAACCTTTTTGCCCAGTCCGGCGTTTGCAAACCCGAACCTTTTTGTCCAGTGCGCAAACCCGAACCTTTTTGCCCAGTCCGGCGTTTGTGCAAACCCGAACCTTGTTGCCAGTCCGCGTTGGTGCCAACCCGAATTGTTTTGCTCAGTCTGGCGTTGGTGCAAATCCGAACCTTTTTGCCCAGTCCGGCGTTTGTGCAAACCCGAACCTTTTTGTCCAGTCCGGCGTTTGTGCAAACCCGAACCTTTTTGCCCAGTCCGGCGTTTGTGCAAACCCGAACCTTTTTGTCCAGTCCGGCGTTTGTGCAAACCCGAACCTTTTTGTCCAGTCCGGCGTTTGTGCAAACCCGAACCTTTTTGTCCAGTCCGGCGTTTGTGCAAACCCGAACCTTTTTGGCCAGTCCGGCGTTGGTGCAAACCCGAACCTTTTTGTCCAGTCCGGCGTTTGTGCAAACCCGAACCTTTTTGCCCAGTCCGGCGTTTGTGCAAACCCGAACCTTTTTGTCCAGTCCGGCGTTTGTGCAAACCCGAACCTTTTTGCCCAGTCCGGCGTTTGTGCAAACCCGAACCTTTTTGCCCAGTCCAGCGTTTGTGCAAACCCGAACCTTTTTGTCCAGTCCGGCGTTTGTGCAAACCCGAACCTTTTTGTCCAGTCCGGCGTTTGTGCAAACCCGAACCTTTTTGTCCAGTCCGGCGTTTGTGCAAACCCGAACCTTTTTGTCCAGTCCGGCGTTTGTGCAAACCCGAACCTTTTTGTCCAGTCCGGCGTTTGTGCAAACCCGAACCTTTTTGCCGGTCCGGTTTGTGCAAACCCGAATTGTTTTGCTCAGTCTGGCGTTGGTGCAAACCCGAACCTTTTGCCCAGTCCGGCGTTGGTGCAAACCCGAACCTTTTTGCCCAGTCCGGCGTTTGTGCAAACCCGAACCTTTTTGTCCAGTCCGGCGTTTGTGCAAACCCGAACCTTTTTGCCCAGTCCGGCGTTTGTGCAACCCGAACC